>BSBK01005860.1:1105000-1677500 GCA_027943335.1 Chamaecyparis obtusa
GTGGCGCATAGGCACCTAGCCTCAGTTCAGAGGATATGGTCCACTAACGAGTTTTGGTATTTTGAGTCATATTTAGTTGTAATGAGATCATTATTGACCATTAATGATGTAAGATAAATAAATTGGGGTCATATAGTCATGTTTTGTAAAAGTTGTCAAGTTGCAAGAAAAGTTGTCAAGCAACTTTTCTTGCAACCAAATTACCTAAGTTGTTGTAGGGGGTCTAATATTGTGTTTAGATGAGTTTAAGTGGTCCTTTATGTTATCTCTATTGAGCATTAGATGTTGTCATTAGTATCAAAGTAGATCAGTCGATTATCTATGTTGATCAGTCGATAAAAGGAATAACTACATGCTACACTATGCTAGTTGGTTAGACAAACAGGCGTTCATACCGAGTATTCATAAGGTAGTACCGAGAGCTAAATGGAATTAGGTTTAATCGGGCACTAGAGTAGTAATACCAAGCATGAGATTATACCGATACCGAGTGTCAGTAAACACCGATCAGACTAGACACCAAGCACCAGTGTATTCACCAAACAGTATTGACAATGTTTATCGAGCAATCCAAGAAACAACATATTAATCAATTTTGGCACATTTATCTATGTAAACGGTTACAATAGAATCATAAAACATTTTACCAAGATTGAGGATTATTTATTATAGATGTAATCATTAAATGTGATGATGATCTCTATGTAATAGTTAGACCTAGTTTATTTTTGTATACCATAGATCTTAGGTTATTTTCCTAAGATGATTAAACCTAATTAGGTCATGAAGGTTAGGCGGTGATGGAAATCATAATAGTATGCTATATATTTGTAATTCATGACATTTTGATATAAGGTTTTTGAATATGTAATGCAAAGGACAAGAAGGAGATCTTGAAGTAAGTAGTCATCTTCAAGACATCAGTTTTTAGACAAGGTTGAGCAATAATTAGAGATATTCGGTTTATTCAGAATCAATCAAGACTACCGAGCAGTACAGAGGAAATATATCTACACATTGAGGTGATATATATTTGATATTTCATAGATCTGATTCAGACAAGCATAAGTTGTCAATTACAAATACTTTTTGTTATTCTCTAATCATTGTAATAGAGTTAGAAAAATCTCTTAACAGAGTAGACCTAACAGTCTTGTTGCAAATCTCTTAACCGAGTACACACTCAAGTAGTGTTATTTAAATCCTTTAACCATGTAGATCTAGTCGATCTTATTGTTACTCCTAACAGGGTAAGATCATCAGAAGTGATCACACCTTGTAGCCTTAACTGACATACTTTATTATCTGCAGTAGTGAAGTTGTGGGTGTCATCCCCACCACAGTTTTTAACTTCTCACAAGGGTTTCTGCGTAACTAAAATATCTTATCTTGTGTGATTGAATTATTGTTTTTTTTCATGCAATTTACCTTTACAAGTTAATTGAATGAATGTTGCATACAATGGATTCAGTTGGATAGATCAATTACTACTATTTGCAGATTGAGTTTCAAGTTTAAAGTTTTTGAGGGAACTGATTCACCCCTACCCTCTCAATACCTTATCTATCCATTCCAAAAATTTGATGTAATAAGGCATAGGAAGTCCAGTTTTCATGCTAAAGGGTTAAATATGCAAAAGTTGTCAAAAGTTGTTAAAAGTTGTCATAGTGCAAAAAGTTCAAAATTGCAAAAATTAGGAAGTTGAAGGGTCAAGACTCAGTTTTCATCAGTTTTAATTGATCATTCAAGTTTTTAAGGTTGATATAAAAATGATTATGTCATTTTATGAGGGGGATTGAAGTTTGGGATATGAAAACAATGAATACAATGTAAAAATCATGTAAATCTCATGTGTTTTCTTGTCTCAATCAATTCATTCCTATAAATATTGATAGTTCATGGTTTAAAACTGATTGTAATTAATGGTATCAAGAGTATACTTTCATATGAATTTGATTGGATGCAATTTCATCAAGTTTCAAAGAAGATAGAGCATTTTTTCTCAAAATGGACCCAAAAGTGGGCTAGGGTAACCAATGAGTAGACAAAATTGCATAGCTTTCATTTTTCCTAGTGTCCAAGTCTAAAAATGTTTATGATGACTCATTTTTAGATATACTTTCATATTTAAAAGGTACATATTTAATGGTTGAGGTTTATGTGTGATTAATTAATGCCCTAACACTGTTACTTATATGTCTTAGAATGGTAAATAAAGTAAAAAGTATGATTTTGGAGTTTTGTTTGACATATACCTTGAATGAGGTTGTGTAGGATTATTTGGAGGAGTGGTGAAGACCTTTCAAAATATTTTTGAAGCAGTGACAAGAAGAGATAAAGCCCTGCGTATGGTTTTTCAACAAACCCTCCTAGAAACAAGCCAAAATGAGGGTAACCTGATCTGAAGATTTATTGAGTGTTTCAAGTCTCAAAAATTGTTGATTTAGTCTATTTGAGACATGTAAATAAGATCTAAGTAGAGTGTGGAAGTTGAGAGAAGGTTTAGTTCCTTTGTAAAAGCAGCCTAATTAGGCCAAGGCTATGTAAAATCTGTCTAATTTTGAGTCAAACGTTCCAAAGGAGTTTTATGGTCAAATTGGGTATGTGTTGTGTCTCCCAAAAGGGTATTAAAAAACATTCCCCTTTGATGGATATCAAGAGTGTGACTAAAGATATGACATATTTTGTCTCTAGTGAGCAATACTAGAAACTAGGACAAATTATGTGGAATTTATGATAATTAGATAAATTAGTGTTTGTGGGAGTTTCTAAGGGCTTGTAAGTGATGTATCCGATGGATCTAATATGTTTACAAGGTTAGATGGGGTCTAGTGAACTTTGAAGCCCTAATTTCTATTTGCAGCCTATAAGGCAAGATGACCTTGTGAAGGGAAAGTGTGAAGTTGTGAAGTATCATGGTGACGAGGTTATTTGAAACAAACCTTATCCAAATCATTTTTCAATATAAAATGTTCTAGTGTCATGAAGGTTTTCATGGTTGCATGAATGGGTCATTGAGCCCATTGTTGTGAAATATGCCTACAAGTTGTTGATGGTGAACCCCATCTTTACATCAGTATTAGATGGGAAAATAATATATAATGGATATGCATGGAGGGAATGAAGGCTTGTATTATCCAAAGCATGCATGGATATTTTAATGTCTCTAGATTTAAGCAAGAGAAAAGGTATGAAAGTGGAATGGATTTAGGTAAGGTGGAGGGTATGAATAGGATAGGGAATATGATGTGGAAGATATGGATATGATAGGTAATGTGAAATGGAGGATAGTGTATTTTGATGCATAAGGGCCCAAAATGGATTGGGAAGATGGGGGATTTGAGGAATTGTGAGTGGAGGACGATTTTGAATTAGCAAAGTTGGATGCCAATTTAGATTTTTCTTTGAGATGCATTGCTTTAATAATTAGCTTGGGAATCCACATGGTTTTTGAAAAAAAATTTGGTCCTTTTTGGCCTTTTGGATTTTTCTTTCTTTTGGATCACATTTTTATTTTCTTTAACATGTCTTTTTTATCGGACATGTTGACCCTTGGACTTTTTTGGATTTTTGGCTTTATGAATTATAGGTTTGGCATGCAAAATTCTTCTAATAGAAATGGTATGGGTGCACGAGGATGGATGGTTTGGAGATTTTATGGAGGGAATTATGGAAGGTGAATGTTGGAAGGAATTCAAGGATGTATCCCTTTTTAATCTTGTTTATGTATTTGAGCTGATGGGGTGGTGGAATTTGAGGTTAAGTTCATGGATATGGTGTATGGAGGTATACAAGGACCCAAAATGGATGTGGATTAGGAAGGAATGAATTTTTGGACATAAGGGCTCAAAATGGATTTGGAAGATGGGGGATGGTGGGATTTAGATTTATATGGAGGGATTTTGGATTTAGAAGGAATGAAAGGGTTATCAACATCTTGAGCATGATATTTGTATCCAAGACCATATGAAATTTGATTGTGTTTGATTAGAAGGGGTTCTAATATGCCTTGTTCATGGAGGCCTAACTCTTTTCCTCAATAGTTCATGTGTTCAAAAATTATTTTTCCAATTGGATACTTGGTATTTTGGAAACAAGATACGAATCTATTTTGAGGGAGATGAGAGGTAGAAGAAATTTTAAGCTCTTGGAGGAAGAAATGTTAGACAAAGGTGGAAGGTCCAAATTTATATAAGTGGGATTCATCGATGGATTGAATAGGTGTGATGGGATCTTGTGAAGGATTACAATCAAGAGGCAGACTAAGATGCATAATAGGATCTTGATATGGATTAGGGTCATGGCATGGAGATTGTTAGAGTAATAAGTTGTTTTTATTATTAATTAAATCATATTGATTTAATTATTAAGTCACTCATCACCTCTTTCTTTACTTAAGATAAACTTCAAGCATATAATGATTAATTCTTTTATTAATTATTATTATGCAACCTAGGTTTCCTTTGAGGGTTTTGATCTCCTTGTACAAGGATTGATCTCTCTTGTAAACATACAACATTCATTTTATTTTGATTGCAACTTTTGTTTTTGCACATCAAGATTGTCTCCTCTTTCATGTATCCTTGTATTCAAGCCTCTATAGCTTTTGCTTCTCTCTTTCTATGACAGGTGTTTGCATGCAAGTGTTCTTGGGAGATGTGGGTTGTTTTCTCATCAACTCTAACATGGTATCACAACTTTAGATCTTCATGCCCCTCTCCTCTTCTTGAGAGATTATGTCATGTTCATCAGATCTGTAATTTTTAGAAGATTTTCTATCATATTTGGGTGGACCTCTTTTTATGGTCACTTTGGGCTCAAATGGACCTCATCATTGCATTCAGAGCACCCAAGAACCCCTATTTCCATATAAAATTTGTCCAATATGGACAAAGTTCCATTATGTGGAAAAAAAAATTTGCATACCAGGGCCATATGACCTTAACACATATCCCAAGGTAGTGTGCGCAAAAAATAATTTGCAGGTGCCACCCAATATCCACCACTGGTGGCCACAGTTACCACTTAGTAGCCCGCGACCACTCAGCAGTCACCGAGAGGTGTCACCATCGGTGATTGTCATAGTCACCGCCATTGTGACTATTGCGACTATCATTGGTTAACCGTGGTGACCGGGAGTTAACTGTTGGTGCCAACCCCAAATTTTTTAGCATGTGGTCACATGAAAAACCAGGTCCCTTTTTCACCCAACCCCCTTCTGCCAGCTCCTTAGTCCTGTGGTGACCAGGGGCTGAAGTTTTTTGGCCTCTAGGGCTAATTATTTTTTTTGCGGTGACGACCATATGACCGTCAACTTTATGTATGTGGACTATTGACGTCAACACATGTTAGCCCTTTCATGCACCATTTTTGGCCTTCCTGAGCACCTGTCAATTTTTTCTCATAACTTGAGCATACGGTGTCAAAATTGGGCAAACGAGATATCATCAGAAAGCTCTTTCCGAGATTTATCCATATCTGGAGGTTTGAATTTCTGATTTTTCTTTTTTGTTGGTTTTTTCTGTCAAATCTAGAAGTTCCTTTTTGCACTTTAGGAGCCATATCTTGCGCATTCAGACTCCTTTTTTGGAAAATGAGATATCATTGGAAAGCTTGTTCTGTGATATTTCCAATTATATGAGTCATTTTTCCATATTCTTCTCTAGGTATATTTTATTTATTTATTTTCATTTCTGCACTCTAGTGAATATCTGGGATGTTTCAGGTCATACGATCTCTTCCCTGTATGGAATGGCTCTTCTTTGGTTGTTTTTCTTATTTCAGCAACCTTATCTCTTCTTTGAGCATTGTATACATCTTTTGTAAGCATTCTTTTATGCAAACACACTGAGATAAAGTGTCATTCTATTGCATGCTTAGGATCTTGCACATGTTTATACCTTTTGTACTCGCACTACATTATAAAGTGTCATGGGGGGTTTGATTTTTGCCTTTGTTTTCCATCTACCTTTGTTACATGAGTGTTCCTTTCATGACATTAGCCCTAGAATGTCTTTATATGTGTTTGTACTTTCTCTACACCTTCTATGTTCCTGGTTCTTCATGATGCAATTCATATTGGCCAATCTTTTTAGTGTACCTATCACCTCTCCCTTGTCAGCAGTATGGGGGGTTTCTATTGTTGGTTCTTTTGCTTCCTTGGTTCGATGGAGTGAACTATGTATTCAGTATTTGCTCTATGTACTAGTTGGATGCAATGGGTGGGTACCTATGCATTCCAATGATATGGATCATTTACCATATGGACACTCATTCATTCCTATTTTTTAGAGGAACACTTCCATCTTTGATTGATTAGCTCTTCGGGCTTTGGTGTTTTATGCCATATGTATCTTCGAATTCAGTTGTTTTCATTTATTTGCCTCTTGATTTGAGTAGTTTCATTTGAGGGTACTCATGCAGATTACAGTCTTCTCTACCTAGTCATGTACTATTCCAATGGAGGTTCTTTAGATCAACAATTACTTCTTGACATATTTTGCAGTTTCTTTCTTTAGTGGTGTTCTACATGTTCATCCTTTGTTCCCATTTTCTGGAACATTCCCTAGTTTTGGAGGCTTCTTCAATTCCTCAAATAGTCTTCATCTCTTTTTGGAGTTGATTTTTTCCCATGTGGTTTTCTCTATTTCTCTTCTTTATAGAGACTCTTTTTTACTTGGGTACCTGATCGGGCCTTTGTTGTCGGGACCCATTTCCTTTCAGTAGTAGTTCTAGGTTTTTAGCTACTCCCTAAGTTTATCTTAAGGGGGGGTGTTAGAGTAATAAGTTGTTTTTCTTAGTAATTAAATCATATTGATTTAATTATTAAGTCACTTATTAAACCTCTTTCTTTACTTAAGCTAAACTTTAGGAATATAATGATTAACTCTTTTATTAATTATTATTACGCAACCTAGGTTTCCTTTTAGGGTTTTGATCTCCTTGTATAAGGATTGATCTCTCTTGTAAACATACAACGTTTATTTTATTTTGATTACAATGTTTTTTTTTACACATCAAGAATGTATCCTCTTTCATGGATCCTTGCATTTAGGCCTCCATAGCTTTTGCTTCTCTCTTTCTATGACAGGTGTTTACATGTAGGTGTTCTTGGGAGTTGTGGGTTGTTTTCTCATCAACTCCAACAGAGATGAAGGGGTAATTTGATCTTGACTTTGGAGAGGATTATGTGGTGGAGTGGAAGGGATGGTTGGATCTAGAGATGGAAGGGTATAATGAAATGGGGTGGAGGGGATGGGATCATGGGATAGAGTAATTTGATCTTCACATGGATGGGAGCCATTGATGGATGGGATACACGTGATGTCTTGATTTTGATTAGGAATGCAATAATGGGGTGGATTAAGAGGGATAAACAAATCTTGAGATGGAAGGGGATCATGACATGGAGTAAATAGAAGGCTTATATATTTAAATGGAAATGTATCATAATATAGAGGAATACTTAGATTGTGAGGAGAAGAGGAATCCATACTAGCATGATTTGGAACAACGTCTTCACATGAATGGACTTGTGAAGATGGTGGGATGGAGGAGGTGAATCTTCAACTTGAATGGATGGAGGGATTGGAGACTCGTGAGGCTTAGGAGATTTAGGATTGTATTTAATTGGAGGGTATGGTGGTGAGTGCATGACTTGGGGGGATTGCACAACTTTATTTAGAGTTGAGCATTTAGGGTTGTTTGCTTGTCCTTATATCCAATTAAGAGAAAAATACTTGTGGTAAGGGGATGATGTGGGTTTTAGAGGATTGGGATTATTTGGAGGTTTAATATTAGGCAGAGGATTAGGATCATGGTTTGGACATTAGGATTAATGTGTGTGGGACTAGAATTATGGGTGTAGGTGGTTAAGAAGTTATGGAAATATTTGGATTGGTATGTGGATGGGGGAGAATATGGATGTATAGGTGTTGTATGTGAAGTAAATGTGGATGAAGATTAAGATGGATAAATGGATGAGGAGTGAGATGAATTTCCCTTGTCAAAGATAGAGGAAGGATAAGGAATAGGATATGGATTGGTATTGGATGTGTGTGTTGAGGTAGAATGGATGGAGATGTGGTAGATAGATGTGAAGTCATTGGATTGACTTGGTAAATGGTTTGGGGTGAGAGATATGAATAATTAGGGGTTGGACTATTTTTTTATGGAGGGTTTAGACCTATGAGGCTTCCGAGCAGAGGCATGAATAGTGCAGGAGCACCTCTATGAGGGCCCTCACCTTCAAAGTTTGGTGTGTCTTACTTTTGGTTTGAATTATTTAATTAAATAAGGGCCACAAGGTGTTTGGCTCATTTGTTTTTGTTGTGTCTAGGCATAGACTACGTCCTAGAAGCTTAGTTTCTAATCTTTCTAGTCTGATTGTCTGCATACTATCCAAGGAATTTAATGCACTTGGAGTGTGTGGATTGGGGTTGATAATCCTAGGTTGGTGTTTGTTTATAAGCACAAGTGTGCTTTAGAAGTGTTTTGTATGAGAAAGCAAGAGTTCCTGCAGGAGGAAGCCAGAGTTCCTGTAGCAACTAAAAGTTGCAAGTCTTATATGACTAAAAGGCTATAAACCCTAAAACCTATGAACACACTTGGGAAAATGTATATTTAATGTTTGGAAAACCCTAATCCCAAGGTTGGACATCAATTTGTACGGCTACAGTAAGCCATGAAGGAAAAAACACAGTTTGGAGCATGAAATTGTTGGTTTTCGATTTGTTTTGCTGTAAATACTAAAAACTTCTTGGATTTTATGTGTGTTACTTTGTTAATAGTGTTATTTCTTCTTTTTTATTCATTAGAATAGTTTCTTTAAGCTTTTATTGTGCTGGTTTTGTATATATTCTTCTATAACCAGCTTGCTGCCAGTTTGGAGTGAGTTGTGTAAATGGGCCTGTATCTTTAGTTTCCACCGTGGCCAAGCCATGAAACTCTGGAATCATAAAGTATAGACCCATACCTATAACATAATGCAAGAACGGCCCTAGAGCAAGTGGATAAGCTACAGTTTGAGGAGGCCCTAGGCGAGCTAGAGCAAAGCCCGACTAGGAGTAGTCAGCGAAGAAATGCATGCCAAGAGTGCAGGACAGGATTTCAAGACCTATCCTCTTAACAAGTTGTAGAGGGGTGTTAGAAGGTCTTATCTTGTGAAGGAGGGGGTTGGAGGAGTTGTGGAAGGTTGCTGTCGCACTTGATCTTTGCACTGCCAGTTCAGGAAACCAAACAGTCCTAGAAACCTTATAAATTGGTACAGGCATAGAACGGTCTCTTGGGCACTTGAGACCCTAAAAATATATTAGAGGGGGTCAATCTAAGAATATTGTTTTGAGACCATGAATTTTGAAACTCTCAGCAAAGGGTATCAAATTGCAAATTAAACCGGGTGGAGGGCTAGTTAAGCCTAGTCTAGTAACCTTAGTTTCCAAAGGAACTATCAAATTAGGTGTTTCCCAAACCTTCTCAATGCCATGGATAGGTGAAAAAAGCCATAAAAATTCCCTAGAACCTAAAAGAACTCTTTGTTTGGATGTGGAGCAGGTCAAGAAGAAAAAATACCCTTTTTGAGCCATAATGTGGGTTAGCGACAGGAAGCAAGGAATGACATGGAGATAGTTGGACTTGTTTAACTTGGTGGGATAGCTGGGTAGATAAGGGGGTTCTTGAATACATTAGATACCATATAGATCATCCATAGGTGTCAGAGTACACTGGAGGCCTTAGACAAGGTTCAGAGCATAGACTAGCTAGTCTATCCTAGCTTGTCCCATCAATGAAGCCTGCGAGCAACCAACCAGCAAAGGCCCACCATAGAGACATTTTAGCAACCCGATACAGATGCACTCCTACCTAAAACCTCTTTGGCTAAGAGCCAAGGACTGAGGGGTATCCACACCGCCAAAATCGCCAAGAGCACGATCCCTACCTCATCCCTTATAATGTCGGAGCCTTGCACTAAGTAAGACTTGATCCCTAGTGGACTCATTAAGAACCATTCAACTTCACTAGTAGACCAAGGGGTTGGACTATTTTGAGGTGTGTATGAGTTGGATGGATGTGATTAATAGGTTGGTTGAGTTGGATGTATGGTTTGAGGGATGGGTCTTTACATAGATGTTTGATCTTCCTTAACCATTTTGTCAAACCAATTGATATTCTTGGTGTATAGATCATGGTTTTTGGATTTGGATTAGATGATGATGCAAATGAAGTTTGGGATTGAAAATGGATGAACTTTTATTTATAGATGAATGACTAATGAGTGATTAGTTTTGGATGAAAGGCTAGATTAACTGGATTAAGGGTTTGGTTGGAATGGTATTAGGTGGACAAGAGGATTAGTATATGATAATGAGATTGGATGAAAGATGAATGATGAGATGGGATTAAGGGAGTGGATGTTGATGTGGACTATGAAGGATGAATAGGATGATAAATAGGACCTTGATTTTATTAGCAAAATTAATTAGGATTACGGTCCTAAATGAGGAATTATAGATGGATTAGGGATGATTAAGATAAGAATATTTATTAGGATGATTATGAATTACTATGATGAAGTGATTGGGATGAAGGAAATTGTTAGGATGAGTAGTGAAATATTTGGAATGATTATAAATGTTTAAAATAGGACGATGAAGATGAAGGATGATTAGGATATGGAGGATGATTAGAGAAGATTGGGATAAGATGATGGATCTTTGGATTGGATTAGGGAGATGATTTAGTATATAATGGATGATTAGGAGATGATGATTAGAATGCTTAGGGATGATTGGGCTAGGATGAATGATTGGAATGATTAAGGGGTTGATTGTGATAGGAGGTATAATGATGATGATGATGATGGTGATGGTGACGATGAGGTTGAGTTGATGTGGAGATCATGTGGAAGGCTTGACTTGGAGGGAAACTAGACTTAACAATAATGTGTTTTTGAATTTTTAAATGTTTTGATTTTTGGAGTTTTATTTTTATTTTTTTTGTACTTTTGAGTTTTATATTTTGTTTGGATTTTTGAATTTAATATGAAAGAAAACAATGGAATGACGCAAATACATAATTCCTAAGGCTCAATTTGGATGATGTGTCCCCTTTTGGTTTAAAGTGGGGAAGGTGATTTAAATATTTAAACACATAAGACATGCTAACAAACCTACTCAAGTGGGATTATCAATCCTTATAGGCATAAGGCAGTACAAGAAAAGATGGCCAAAAAGGCTCAAACTAGGCTTTACAAGCTCAAATAAGGGGTAACCTCAATATACACAAGGTACGTGAGGCCCAAATTCATAGATGAAAGAGAATAATGCTAAACAATCAAGAGGAGATGGCAACCCAAATCTCCACCTTCACTTCTAAAAGGTATAAAGTTCTATGGAGCTTACCCAAGATTGATAAGATTCTACTTCGAAGAGAGGTGTCTTTCGATTCACCTCTCACTATTTATACTCAGTTGGAACATGGGAGTTAAGGTCATCCCTTGGGGTGATGAAATCCCCAAGAAGGCCTCCGAAAAAAGAAAACAAGACCACTTATTTCTTGCATACTCAAGTTCACACTAAGACATGAGATAAGAGAATATGTAAGTGGTTTGAGGATTAAAAGACACTTGTTCGGTTTTAAATACGAATCCAAATGTGAAGGTTGATTTTAAGCCCAAATTGAAAATGTAAGTAAACCGCACCAAACAAATTATCGAAAGACAAAAATAATTGCAAAAATAGATTCCTTATATTTTTCTGATATTTTTTTTTAAATTGTTGAAAAATAATTTAATATGCAAAAGATATAAGTGTTTTAAGTTCAAAATAAAAGGCTATCTTTAAACATGTGCACCTTATTTTGGAGTAGAATTTGGAAGATTTTCTTGTAGAATTAGAAATGTGGCTAAGTCATATTTCCAACACTTCTTGAACCATGAAAATTTGATATCTCAACAAAAAGTTATATCCATTTTCATAAAATTACTCTTTTATGTGTTTGCAAGGAAAAAGGGGGCTAAGCTAAGCCCTTGGTGGCCAGCTGTTGGGTCCCACATGACCATAGGTTAGCAAACATGGGGTTGGATTTTTAGAAAAACCCCTGGTCACCCATATGACGAGGAGCTAAATAACAACAAAATAAAAAATAAAAAACTTATAATAATATTAAAAACTAAACAAATGAAAAAAAAGTATCTTAAAATCAAAAGTTAAAAAGAGGGGAAATTTTTTAATTTTTAATTTTAAGCTTTTAAATTTTTTTGGTGAGTTGTGGACGCGCATTTCATAGTCTTGCAGGTTGTGAACACAATCTCATGGGATGTGTTCACAATCACACAGACTGTGAAACAACCCCACAAACTGTGTTTTCACAACCATGGGTTGTGCTATTAAAATTATTTTTTAAGTTTTTATTTATTTATTTTTGTTTGTGATTTTTATTATATATATTTATGTACACACACATATATGATAGACATTTAATGTATATATTTGTATATATACATTAAATATCTATGAATGTCAAATATGTGTGTGTGTGTGTGTGTGTGTGTGTGTGTGTGTGCATGCTCAAAGGGAAAAAAATCACAATATATACCAATATATGTCAAAGATACATGATAATAGATAAATACAAATCAAAGCATATATTTAATGTATATACTTCCTATAACTTGAAAGGACCAGAATGAGAAAAGTATAGAGAATAATATGTTAAAACTCTTCTCTTAGCTGCCCCAAACACAATTATGGGCTTGTTTTCACAAATTTTAAGTTCTTGTAAAACTTTGACCTCCAAATGCTCTTTAGAAAAACCTTTAACTTACAAGTTCAAAACTCAAAAACTCACAAATACACATGTCAAAAGGTATGTTCACATTGGATTCACCAAAATGTGTTGCGTGAAAATATACAAAAAAAGAGAACAAGCATATGAACATAACCTATTCTAACATAAATATACACACCTCAAAACAACATAGAAGTTAGAAGTAAGCTTGCAAATGTGATAAAATAAAATGAAAAATGATCTCAAACTACTCAAAGCAAAAGTATGCAAACCTCAAAATAAAAAAATATTAATGATGTTGATGGAAGAATGTGGTTGCTCACAAACCAAAAACATAATAATAGCATAAAGAGATGTGATATGGAATGAGAGAATAGGCCCAAATTTATAGATTTTTCATAAGAGAAAGCAAGGGCCAATATTTAATGGTTAATGGATGAAGAGGATTGATTCAAGGAGAAGGCATGGATTGAAAATGATAAGTGGGTTCAAATTTGAAATTTGAAAATGTGCTCACACATACTTGAGCACAAATATTAGGAAGATGATGAAAATGACAAGTGGGGGACAAAGTTGTAAGGCTATTTATGAAATGTGTAAGAGATGGATTAATTTAAATTTTGAAATTGAATTGTGCTCACATGTGTGAAACCAATTTTAAAATAGAGGAAATGGATAATGAAGTTAGAAATCAATAAATTAGACTAATTAATCAAGGATTATATAGTGGGTAGGATTTAGGAAAAGGTGAGGGATTTGGGCTATAGATTAGTTTAATTAACTTATGATTAATTAAACTTCTAGGATAGTGGAATGTGATAAGATTAAATAAATATAAATTTATTTAATCAAGGATAAGGGATGTAGATTAATTTAGTTAAATAAATATAAATCTATTTAATTAAGGGTAGGGTAAAGGTAAAGGTAAAGGTTTATTAAATAAATTATAATTATTATTTAATTGACTAGGATAGGAAAAGGTTAATTGTATTCATGCATGGACTATTTTTTCTATGTACATAAATATTTTTAAATATGTTTTAAAAATATTCAAGTCAAATTTAAGGCACTTAGAGACTCGGGATGGGCTTGGAAATCACTTGAAAATCAAAATGTTCCCTCACGATCACATTTTATAATTGAAAATTCAATGTCAGATTTAAAGTTATGGCCAAGGAAATTGTAATACCAAAATTCAATTTTCAAAACATCTTCTAGAGCAAGAAAAAAAGACGGTTGGAGACTGACACCCAAATTGGGACTTACACTTTCTAGAAAATTCTAGGGTTGTTACACATTCCAAATAAAGAAGGCAAAGTGGGGTTATAGAGGATATTTCAAGGTGCAGATTATGGTTATGAGTTGTATTTTTTTGTAATCAAAAAGCCCATGTAGTTGTAGCTAGTATTTTTTTCTAAATGTTGCAATTTCATTTCATTAAGATAATAGAAGGTGAGTGTTTCTTTATTAATTTTCTATATATTTTTTGTTGTTGTTATGTTTTAGTTTGTAAGGGGAGTACTCTTCATCAATTCTCATTATCTATTTTATCTTTATAATATACACCATCCATATTTATCCATTTATCTTTACAAATGTGTGAAATGACTCACTTGTCACAACCCACATCTCCATGAGATCCCTACACATATGCGAGAGGAAAATTGTCATAATTCCTTCTTGTTAAGTGCTCCTCACACACATGTTAGAGGACACATGCCATAATCTTCTTCCTTATGTAATCCTCACACATGTGTAAGAAGATATTTTTTATATGACTCTTCCTTATTGTCCTTTTCACATATATATGAGAAGGTTGAATCTCAATTATTTGACCAAAATAAGGTGATCCTAGCCATCCAAATCCTCCCACTCTTTGCCCTCTCTAAGTGCCCCAATCATGAGCTAAAACATAAAGTTTTCCCCTTTCTCCAAATCTCTCATGTAACCATAACCATTTATTTCAAGAACAAATCTCCACCCTTGAAATCTATAAATTGCTTATGTTGTGTTGTTAGTTTTGAGAGTAAGTTCCATATAATTTCAACCATTCCATCATAATCTTTAGCACAACTACATAAAAGTGTATAACATGAGGTTAATGAGAGATCTTGTAAAAGGATTCTCAAGATTGGGTACTCAACCTCTTCAAACTCAAATGAAGTTGCAAAAGAAGCAAGTTACATGTTCCTTTCTTTTGTGTTTTACTATTTGTTTTATTTTATTTCTTTATTTCCTCTCGTTTATAAATTGCAATGTATCATATTTAGTTGTAATGCAAGATTATTTACGTGTCAAAGGAATACATTGTATAATAGAAATATAATACTAATCAAACTAACATGCAACTTCTTACAAAGGATGTAAGATGATTTAAAAAAACATAAAGGACATATTACTAATAACACATGAAATAGTTAGTGATAGATGACGGAAATCAAACAATTGATTCCTCAATGTAAAAAATTAGCAAAGATCATCTATGTCTTGTAAAAATTCTAATTTTTTTTTAAAGAGAAAGGTATCCATAAGTAGAGTACAAACATGGAGACAAAGACCATATATGGAAGTTGTAATTTCATTTCTTTTCAAAAAAATATTTAACTCTACTATTAGGGCTAATCACTTATGATGACAATTAATAAATCTTGACTATTAGAAGATCAACTAGCTGAACACATTATGAGCAAAGAAAAGATTTAGAAAAGATGTTGTCTCTTTGAACATATTATGGTGTTAACTCTTCTTGCCATTTTAATATAAGACATTTTAAATGTGGCATTCGTATGTATCTCCTTTGTTCTTGCACTTGAAATATCTGATGCATGAATTTTAAGAATGATTAAAAAATAAATCAAAATATGTTATTTATCGTAACATGCAACTTACCTTGAAAAGAATAAGTTAGATCTACTTTATTGACCACTATTTGTGTCAATATTTGCTTTGATATTAGAAATTTATAATTCATGCAAAACATGTTATCCTAAATATATATTTTTTCCCAATACACTCAAGATGCCAATGGATTGAAACTTAGGATACTAAAAACTACCAACATTTATTTTTATTACAAAAGAAGGGCTTATTTATGTCGTCACAAAATCATATAAATATCAAGCTAAAATGTATGGTGCAACATAGCTTAACACTACATGTGCTTTGAGAAAATCAAGTATCACAAATGTCTTGCAATGTTCTATGAAGATTATCATTTCTCTTTTCCTCACTCCATTCACCAGTTCGTCTACTTCCTTTTCCCGCTAATTGGATGTGTTTCATCATCTAGAAAAAATAAATGAGTTAGTATTGTTTACAAAAATATATTCTACTCTTATTCAATTTAATCCCAAGTATTTGCATTTGGTAAAAATATATTTCTCACACACTAAATTATTTTTTAGCTTGGTTCTCACACACTAAAATTACTAAGAAGCTATAAATTTAATTTAAGAAAATCTCAAAGTAATGGAAGTAGACAAGCTCGGAAAAAACCAAGCATGAAAAACCATAGAATCCCTACAGTCTGCACCCTACCACTATTCAAAATGTCACTATTCACACAGGAGTAACATTTTCTCATTCGATTATAGTTTCAACTATGGGTTTCACTCTCTAACAAACATGAATTGAAGAATATACTCTAAAACATATGAATCCAAAGATAATGCACGAATGCTCTTGTCTTAAACTTATATGCTTAGCGAGATTGCAAAATAACTACAAGTAAACACAGGGCTAGGTATAATAGAATAATAGTTAAATTTGAAATTTTGATTAGAAGAAACATAAAATACTAAGAAACTACAATGAGAAAGTAACTAATGATATTGATGTATATAAACTATACAACTCGTTTTAAAACAAGCTCTAGTTAAGTTTGCTAATCTACTTTAAAAAAATAGACTCAACAAAGAAAAAATGAGAATAGGGAGATAATTGGAGAATAACCCCATCCTCTTTCCTATCTTTTCAAGTGGTTACACAAACTTTTCTTAGTGTTTATAAAAATTGAGACAAGTGTGAAAATGCAACTCTAAATTAATTATCCCTATGTTTTTTTGTTTCAATCCCTCAGATGTCTGTTATCTTGAGAATGATAAGGGCGTTGAAGGATAGTGCATACGTGCCTTTAAAAAATAAAGAATGACAAATATTTCAAAATTCCAATTAAACTTACTATTGGTCTAGTATTTGTCAAACATATAGCCACCATACCTACAAGTCCACCCATATCAATGTCCTTGTCATTGTGTCATCAACTAATTGATTGACATATCACAAACTTACACACTTTTAAGCTTCAAACATCAATAAAAAAATGACATGTATCTCAAGAACATTAGAGCAAAACACCCCATTTGCTTAAAACCTAACATTTCACCTTTTAATATGCCTTCAACAATCCCATTACATCTTAAAATTCAACTACATGCTTTGATTGATTGCATTTATTTAACTAACTCTAGTTTCTTTATTTAATGACATTTATAAGATTAATATTAAGGTATATTTTATAGCGATCTATAACCTCTTTCACACCCAACTCTTGATTGTGTTTTAATTTCAACACATGCTTACATGGCCACAGCTTCACATGACCATCCGCTGGTGTTATCTGAGGGCTCAGTACCCCATGGGCTCCTCCATGTGACCGCGGTCGTAACGCTCGCAAGAGTAATCCGCAAATAGACGGGCGTTAAACATTGAGCGAATAAAGAGAATCTCACGGTTGAAATGTTCAGACTGTTAATCGCATACGTTATATGTACGTTATAAAACTGAAGCGTGATAAGCGGCGGGCGAAGCGGGTGGGTCCCATCAATACGACTTATGATTGCCACCATTAATGATACACATGTTTTCATGATGATATTATTTGTACGCACGGAATATCGCATCCATACTCATGCTTATCATTTGCGATAGTATATCGTACCTAGGGATCAGTATCCCCTTATCCTACGCGCATCTTGGGGGCCGCCTCGCCTACCATTTCCAAGTCCCGCGGCATCTCTGCCGTATACGCAGGAGAAGATGCTCGTTGGATAAAATGGCCATCCTGTGAGGGCCGTACAATGATGATACACAATGTATGATGAGAAGAGATGGAGGGGGTCCCTTAAATGTGCCAAATTGTACAGTCAACGTTATTCTGTTCTCTAGCCGACCCTCGCTTTCTGAGTATGTTTTAAATGTTATTGTTGGTTATAGCCTTGAATTCCGATGACCCCTTTAACGTGAAACTCCCAGTTTCGAACCCGCGACGTCACGAGTAACTTCAAACCCTAGTGTACGAATTGATATGTAGAGGGAGCAGCAACTTCAACTTGTGCACTGTGATTTTATGGCAGGGTAAGTGAAATTTGCGAGAAGCGTCTTCGTTTTCGTCTGGCTCCTTTTTCCTGTTGTTTGAGTTGAATTTGATGTGCTTGAGCGATTTCATGTTAAGTTTTGCTCGTCAAGCACACAGTTAGGGAATTCTGTGTAATATTAGGCAAAATGGAGACTGCAAGTAAAATTCACTCCTGTATTTGAAAATGGAGCTTTGTTGTGCATTCTGTTGCACTGTTATTATAAGTATTTTGCTAGTTTGTAATGTTTCTGTGTTGATTCCTTTGTTATTTACTTTTTCCCCGCAAAGGTTTGATTTTGTTGAACTGCTCTAACATGCAAATTTCTGTCGAATTAGTCTAAAAAATTTGCTTTTTTTTTTAATGTTATAGATTGCTGTTGAGTCCAAGGAAGGCCCGTGACGAATAATAGCATCTCTAACTTTTTTTTTCATGTTTAAGTCCGAGAATCCAGTGTATTTCTTGTTAATATCCGCAATTTTCTAGGGTTTTTAGTTGTTACTAGTTGGTACTAGTTGGTAACGAGGATTGTATTTCTGTGTATTTTGAATGTGTGTTGGCGTACATGAGGCGTTTGAACAGTAGGGGTCGCTTTTCAAGTTATTCAGAACTCCTGCGACTCACATTTGTACTTGAATCATATGGCTGCCTTTTTTCAATCAGTATCTTGTGGAGTAGTGGTTTGAAAGCTTGAAAAACAAACTAATGTTAATTTTCTGTAAAAAGATCATTTAGGTGTTTAGCGTCACCGGAGATTAGAAAACTATTTGTGTTTTACCATAGAAAACTATATGCGTTTTACCAAATTCTTAATGTTCTTCCCTGGATATGTCCACTGCTTCCTGTCAAGAAACGAACTCATGCGTTTAAGCGTTTAAGTGTATATCTTGGATTGGTAATTTCTCCCTGGGCTTTAGCTAGGCACTTTTCCTTTTCCTTTTCCTTAGTTTGTTTGATTATTAATGTCTTGATTGTTTCTTCACTTTTTAATTGACCCCTTATGATTTATGTTAAATATTACATTCAATGAAGCCCTGATGATCACGGTGTGCTTATATCCTTGGAATTTTTTGTGGTTTCTATGTCGATTATCAAAGTATTGGACATATCGTTCTACATTTAAGCAGCTGCAAGCTTTAGGGCTACAGTTTATTTAATGTTATTAAATCATATCCGAGGGTTACAGACCAAACGACAGATTACTTTACATTTAAGTTGCTGAATACTATACCGATACAGTGCATATTCTAGGTAAATTTATTCCCAGGGATATCCACCTGATTTGAACATCTCAATATTAAGGCCACTATGATAAAGTCTTTCTTCACGTGCATATTTACTACTGTCATGCTGACCTTCAAGTTTGATATACCATTCTTCTGTATTGTTTTGTTGCTGCTTGAATGGCTCTGAAATTTTACGTTTGCCTTTGCCAAGTGTGGGTTAATGAATAGGCGGCATTTGACAACTGTGGAAATAAAAACTTTATTACTGGACAACATAGACTAGGGAGTTAGATAAAGCTTGAAACAGCCCTAGATCAAGTGGCAAGTCTTGGGTTTATTTAGTTGGGACAAATAAGGATGACACTTCATTAAAATGTGAAGCTACTTGACCTTGAAAGGTTAGGTAGCGTTCCCATGGTGGGGGCCTTCCTACAGTATTTGAGAGGATGCTACTGAGAAGTTGTGTTTCCCAGGTAGGTGGTCCCATGAATTTTTTGCTGCAGGCAAGCTTGAAACTTTAAGCTCTGAAAGTTTATGGAGCCGGTGTTCTCGTGATTTTTTTGGAGAAACAGCAAATGCTGAAAAAGGATTAAAATAGAAAAAATATTCCTAAATTTATTGGCAGGAATCTAAAAAACTACACACCAATGTCACATCGCAGCAAAGTCTTTTAAGCTGGTGGGGGAAATTTTCAGACCCGGCCCAAAGGCACCCCATGAAAATCTAAAATCTAATAAGTAGGGGCTCCTGTTTTCAGGGTCCAGATTCTATTCTATCCTGTAGCAATCATTTTTTATTTCATGGGACCTGCTCTTCCATGAAAACAGTTCTTGAAGCAGGTACCATTGGATCACATCCTTAGTGGCAGAGGAATGTTGTGCATATAGCTTTGAAGGGAAAGAACAACTAGTCTATTTAACTAGCAAGAGCTTGAGTGGTGTCCCTCAAAGAGCATTTTGATGCGAGAAGAAAGTAAGAAGATTTGTGATCCACAAACAGTAGGGGCCAAAGACAGAATATGAAGTTGTGAGAAGAATAGGATTGTTAGGTTTGATAAATTTGTGAACAAATGTAGTTATGTTTATCTGAATTGATTGGTATATTGATCCACCTATAGAATGACAGAAGTAGGAAATGCTTTATTGGAGAAATAAATATGAATCAAATTATTTTGCTTTCATGTAAAAATGAATGGCTTACATCATTTCATTTTAAAGGGTGATGTGACACAAATTTTGACTAGAAATATGTGTCAAGCTTGCTCTAAACTGAATGGTTTTATATACAGTTTTTAATCAAGCTATTTAATATAGTGACAGCCTGACATAATTCTGGTTTGCCTAGATATAATCTATGAAACAGATTCTTGATTACCTTTTTTAATAATGAACACTTAGTTCAGTTGATGATTTATCAGTTGGAAAGAAAATATTAACCTGTACAATCTGGATATGTCTTGCCCATATCTTAATTAAAGACTGACATGTATGCTAGATTTTCAGTTTGCAGGTAGCAAGAGAGGAAGTTTCTTTTTCAAACTAATGGGGATACAGGTGCTCTGGTTAGAACCAAGCTGTTAAGAATATCAAAATGTCAACTGTTTGATCCATGTTCTAACTATGACCTCCAATTTGCCACTGCTTTTTAACTGGCCATGAGTGTCCACCTTTATATTTTTCCTACCAGCATGCGTAAAGTACTTTGATGTCACATCAATACTAGACATGGGATTGCTTATGGCATCATGGGAGTGAATTGTCAGTGTTGTGGGATTGGATTCCAGAGGATATTATAACGTTATTTGTGCTCCTCATTCTGCTAGCAAGCAAATCCCTCGAGTTTTATTATGGAAGAATTTTTGGAAAATATATTTTCATCTTCATCTTCATGGCCGGAGATGGGTGGAGGACAAACCAATAGCATTCCCGATGATTCTATTGAAACATTTCAAGGGGACTTAAAGCTTTCAGCAATACCTGCTGATTCACTGCAGCTACAGAGTCTTGTTGGTAGCAATGTTGCTGAAGGTGGATCTACTATGTTGCAGTTAAATACTTCTGGCCCAGCCACGCCACAGGGAAGCACATCCCAATTTCTGAATCCAGTTGGAGGGTTATCAAGAACAACTGTTTCAGTGCCCGAATTAGCATCAGGGGGAAGTTGTAGCGGTGAAGCATCTGGCTTTCAACAAGCTCTTGGCGATTCTCATTCACAACTTCCAGTTTGGAGTCAGCCTTATGCAGGTTCTACGCCTCTTCCCTCAGCACTCGGACAAGTGAAACTAGAATCCTTTGCCATGAATGGAGAAACTATTCATGGTGAAGGGCACCTTTTGGGTAAAAGGCCGCATTCTGAACAAAAACTGCTTGGCAGAGAAAATATATCCACTACTGTAAGTATGCTCTATCAAGCACATGGAGTACAACTTCTAGCTATTTTTGGCTCTTTTTGCGAGTGTGAAGTAGAAGCATTCTAATCCATGTGGTTTGTATGAATGCAAAATTATTACGTGTGCATTATTTTATTGCTTAAGTATAAATGTTTGGGTTGAACACTTCCAGGAGCACGAAGAACATCAAGGAAACCTGTTAACTTCTTTTACTGGAGTGCAAACTGGTCAGACTCAGCTTGTTAGAACTGCAGGCACACAATCACAGCAACAGGTATGTTTGAAAACTCTATGTATTGCAATGCTATGAGGAAGATGATTATATTTTTCAAGTTGCATTCACCAAACAGTGAAAACACCCTTATCTGGAAGTGCATTCTGAAACAGAATTTTAGGGCTCAAAGTATGCAATCAGGTGAGGGAAATTCTCTACAGCAGTATTGCAGTCATTCTGCTGTTTCGCAAGTTCAATCGGGAGCTGGTGGTGGCAATGCTGTCAATGGAGCTACACGTCCTCGTGTTAGGGCACGTCGAGGTCAAGCAACTGATCCACACAGTATTGCTGAGCGGGTCAGAATATGTTCCCTCATTCAAGCATTGTAACAGCCAATTAATGTGTATGTACATGGGCTTATTTTTAACGTGGTTGTTTTAGATGCCTAGGGGTTTATGATTCTTGTGGCCTTTTTGATCTTGAAGGATGACTTCTTTTTGTAACCTTTTAATTTCTCCTCTTTATGTGCTATGGGAATATTTTTTTTCTCAACTGAGCATTTTGTATGTCGCTTTTTCTGCAGCTTCGGAGGGAGAGGATTGCCGAAAGAATGAAATCTCTGCAGGAACTTGTTCCAAACTCTAATAAGGTATGGAACCAACATTGAAATGCTTTTAGTGGGGTTGTTTTAATGTTCATGTTATCTTTTGGAAAATTTAATTTGATTTTCAATTTATATCTCCTTGTAGGGAATTGCCATTTATTCTCTGGATTGCAAATCTCTAAGAATCGTAGTAGAATTTTTTTCTTTAATTTTCTGGAATAATCTGACTTTAAAATCAAATTTTGAAAATATAGGGTTCTTCTGATTCTACTTTCAACTAGTGTTGAGGTTCATATATCTTTTTATGTCCTTGTTTGCTTTCTCACTTTGCATCCTTTCTGCTTGTCCAAGATTCCAATTTACTCTGGAGCTACTGGGGATATTCTAATAAACTGTTTTCTATGCTAAAAAATGAATTAATAGGGTTTAATAGATGTGGGCATTTTTTTTAATTGTTTCATGAGTCATCCTATTTATGTTTTTGATGACATTAATTTTCATCTTTTCCATGATTATATTATACATACAAAAATTCTGAATTTATAACTAATTCCCTGCCTGTCGGTTCAATGCTAAATAACATCTAATCTATTTTCCTTTTTTCTTTTGCAAGTTGGCTTTTTGTATTCTGTGATTGCATATTGCGTAAGAAAGCCTTGTGAAACAGCCACGCCTGTCTTGTTCATTTCTTGTGAACTGTAAGTGGCCAATTTGATTCAAAATGCCTCCAAACAAAACAGCAGAACAGTAGAACCAGCTATAGCATCCAAGGGTAGAATTGAAATCAAAGACTTCACCCGTGTCTGAAATAGATATTCTTTGTCTTATCCTTTTGTATACAATTGACTAGGCTGGTGGCAACAAATATATAAAAACCAACATTCATGTGCCCTGTTTCTTTTTAGTTAGTGTATTCTTCTTGTGGGGTGTCCTTTGCCTTAGAGGGGTATCTCTTCTGTCAGATTTTACATGGTAGTCTATTGACCAAGCATTCAAAATTTGTATATATATTACCTAACATTTCTCTTGGGGATTAACATGAATCTCCACTATGAAAGATTTAATGATTTACCACTTGAGCTCATCCCATTCGACATATATATTTCCATTTTCAGTTAGCCTTATGTTGTAATAGTAGTCATTCTTTTACCAATTTTACCTTTTATAGTACCTTGTTGCGATCATCTGTTTGCCTTCATGTATTTCTGTAACCTTATTATCTAGGCTGCTGCTGTCATATTGCTGACTTCTGTAGTAACAGAATTAATGTTATCCCGCTTTTCGATTCTCATGATGGATGCACAGACATGATTCACAGTGTTTCCTCCATGTCTTTGTGGTACCCTCCCTCTCTTTAGTTACATGTCACTTTTTGGGATATCTTCATTTGCTCCTCAGTCTAACTTATAATTGTAGAATTATATCTAAAATTTGTTCTCTTTTGTCTAACTTTTCTTGTTTTTCTTTTCAAGTTGAATGAAATGTCTTTCGTGAGTTTCCTTTATTTTTCTTCCCTTATTTATGTATAAATTTCAAACTTTTTTTCTTCCACCATTCTGTTTCTTTCCTTAAGCACTTCAGTTTAGTCTTAAGTGTTGGTTTATGCCTCATTAGTATTTCAATTTTTTATGTTTTCTTTAATGTTTACACTTCCTTCTTTTCTTATTTCTTTAATTTGTCCTTAAACCAAAGGCTTCTCGTATTTTATTTTATTTTTTTCTTTCAATAGTTTTCTGCATTTTTTCAAGTTATTATTTACAGAGTTTGTCTCAAGGCCACTATTGATGATTGCCATTACCTTCCATTCATTTGTCGAGTTATTATTTACGGAGTTTGTCTCAAGTCCAATATTGATGATTGCCATTGCCTTCCAACCATTTATTTGATTCTCCTCGAAGAAATTAGGTTCTAAAAACATTACATAATTTCCCTTCTTCATGATATTCAATTTTTATGTTCGATTTATGTTTCTTGCATAATATGCCTATTAATCAACTTCTCTCCAAAAAAAAATTGTTCAGGTGACAATGTTACACATGGAAAAATATTGAACCATCCAGTTTTGAGTTTTTTTTTGTCATGTTGGATTTTTTTCCTTCAAAACAGCAGGGCTTTTTAACCAGGCAATCTCTTGATTTAAAAAGAAAAAAACATCTCGTGTTTAATTCCATATATGCATTGCATCTCTAAGGAGTAACATATTATTTTTCGTAGGCACTACATTATCTACTCCTATTTATATTTGTAATGTGCATGTCTGAATTTTTCATGCACTTAACACTGTACTGCCCTTGCCTTGCAATGCCATGAGCCATGACTAGCTGTCATATTTTTCATGCCACACTGCTAAATAAATTATAGTAATTGTAAATTAGAACCTTAGGAAAACTACATTTTTCGTTCCTTGAATGCTAAGTTGATATATGCATTATTTATCATTGACATTAAATGCATTGTTCACAATTGATGTTCTGATATTTTATCAGCTGAAGTTGATTTGAATCTCATTTCAAGTTTCAAGGATATTTCTCCTTTTTCCAAGCGGTTAACTTAAAAGTTTATATTAAGTAGCATTGGATACCTTTGTTATTCTATCTTAAAGCAGGGAAGTTATAATTACAGGTAACGAACTGTTATGATTAGATATGTGGGGCCAACAGATAGCTCGAAGACTCATGGAAAAGCATCATATTAGATTGTGAATTTCATGCTTGAGAATGGGAGAAACTTGGAGCTTATTGCATCTCTTTATGGATGATAGATTTGTGCTCTCTAATTATCTCCATGGATCATAGATTTGTGCTTGCAAATTATCGTTGCATGTTGATTTGGTAAATAAAATAGTTTGCAAATTCAAGATGACTCGAAGGCTTGAATGCAATCAGCCAATACAGTTCTTGTCTATGAAATCATGATATGCCTGTAAGATGACTTCTTGTTGGATGCAGCCAAAAAATATTATTAGATAAATAACGTCATCTTGATTTGCAAGCCCAAAACTTATTAATATTCTAAAAGAAACATCTGCGCTGACAAAAAAATGCAATTATTATTACAGAATTATGAGATGAAGAATCATATGAATGCAAACTATTTTGTTCCCAATGACTCTAAATAACGAATGGTAGCTCTGATTGGTTCTGTTTTTTGAACAGTCTCTCTAATCAACAAAATATTTAACATGTTTACTGGCAGGTTTACTACCTTACGTATATTATTCTAGCTTCTCCAGTTCTCTTATACTGATCCTGTTACAAGAAGGGTGTGATGACCTTGTATTCTTGTATCTATAGCGCTGAAAATAAGGAAGGAAAAGATCCATTATATCTCTTGATACGTTGATGTGTTTTCTAGTTGGTTGAAGTTGTCCTTCATTATGACTTTGGTCTCCAGTGAATTGATCTTGTATTTACATTCAAGGAAACAACTTCCGTGTAGGTTCACTCCACTTTACTAGTATGTAGTTCTAACTTGGAGCTTGGTTATTGCTCTTCTTAGATGTTGTCTTGTCCCATTTTACAGATCTTTACACAAAAATTTTCATTTCCCTTACCACTGCTTGTGGTCATCACTTGTTTGAGGAAGTAATGCAATCATTGCAATGGTGCTTCCATAGATAGCAGGTTGTCTCTTCTGTCAGCAGGTTAGCCCTCCTGTAACAGAGGATCTCCCATTATATGCCAACAGAATCTGATCAGTCTGAAACTTTCCTCCTAGAGCTATGATTTAGCTCTAGTAACAAATGGTACGAGGACAATTGTAGTGTTTTGCATTGAAAGCTCTAGTATGATTTAGCTGTTACTCCTGGTTTAGTATTTTGTAGTCATTCTAGATAACTATTGCTTTCTTAAGCATGTAAGTGTAATTTTTTGTCAGCCAAGAGTATTAATCTTTTATTAATGCATCATACCTCTACTAGGACCTTTCTATTAATTCTTCTTCTACATAACCTATCGCCTTTAGGAATTGACTTTTACATGCGGACAACCAAAATTTTTGCTCTTTCAATGTCTGGTGGCTCTATTCCTTGAACTAGTTTTGTATTGTGATAGGGAATACACATGAATCTTTTCTATTGCACCACAGAGAAAGGTAGAGTTTTGCCCTTTATTTGGATTGAAATAATAAAGCATTATCCCCCTATTTTTGTTAAAATTTCACCCGTTTTTAGTTTACCAATTAAAATCCTAAGCAATTGGATTTCATTTATACTTTTGGCTTGCCAAGTCAATCTCAATTCAGAGTAATGCCACTCTGATCAAGCTCTTGTCATATTTATGCACAGGTTCTTGGCATTTGAGATCTTTTTCTCCTCCTTTTTGTTGGTCATATACTTGTTGGTTTGACATTAATCTTAGTATCTCATGATGATTCTTTGTTACGAAAAGTAGATGGTAGAATACTTTCTGATATATTAACAACGATCAAATGATCTATATATACAAGAAGATGAATGATGTTTCCTTAGAAACGATCGTCTAGAATAGAAACATTCTATTCTAGCTACAACTAACTAAATATTAGAAACATTCTAATATTTATACTAAGATACAATATTGAGTCTTAATAAAATATGATTCTAAATTATTCTAATACCCCCCCTTAATGCTCAATCTATTAACTACACCAATAGACCCCCTGAATTTTACAAACTTGTTAGGACCAAGGGGTTTGGTGAAAATATCTGCTGGCTGCTCCGAGGTAGGAACATATAGCAACTGAACAGATCCATCTTCTACCAACTGCCGAATGTAATGACAATGGAGTTCTATGTGTTTGGTGCATTCATGGAAGACTGGATTTTTGGCAAGTTTGAGTACACCCTGATTGTCTAAAAACAAAGGAGTCGGACCTGCTTGAGGTAGTTGCATATCTACAAGCATCTGACGAAGCCAAACTGCCTCACAAGCTGCCTTGACAGCTCCTCTATATTCTGCTCTTGTCGAAGAGAGAGCCCTCGCCTGTTGCTTCTTACTGGTCTAGGTGACTGCACCCGATCCTAAACTGAACACATATCCAGATGTAGATTTTATGTCGTCAACGGAGCCAGCCCAATCAGAATCTGTGAACCCACTGAGTTGAGGAGCAACACTCCGAGTGTAAAGAAGTCCATAATCCAAGGTACCTTGTACATAGTGCAGAACATGCTTCGCTGCAACCCAATGATCAATCTTGGGGTTTGTAATGAATCAGGAGATGTAGCTGACTGCAAAGTTGAGATCAGGTCTAGTAGCAGTGATATAGATGAGACTACCCACTAGTTGCCTGAAGAGGGTTTCATCTACAGGAGGAGAATCAAATTGTGCGGACAATTTCAGACTAGTCTCCATAGGAGTGGAGGCTGGTTTGCAATCCTGCATTTGAAACTTGTCAAGCAAGCTTCCGGCATACTTAGACTGAGAAAGAAGAATGCTTCTGTCAGACTGCCAAACCTCAATACCCAAACAATAATGAAGTAGTACGAGATCTATCATATCAAAAGTGCTGCACAAATCCTGTTTGACTTCGGAAATCAAATGTTCTGAACTCCCAGTAATGATTAAGTCGTCCACATAGATAACAAGAAAGAGAATATCATTACCAAAGTGTTTGATATACAGATTACTGTTTGAAGGACTACGCTAAAATCCACGAGCAACCAAGTACTAATCAATTTTTATGTACCATGCCCGAGGGGCCTGTTTAAGACCATAAAGGGCTTTCCGGAGTATACATACTTTGGGTTTTGAACCGGCAACCTTGAAACCAAGAGTCTATGTCATGTAGACTTCTTCCTGCAATTCACCATTTAGAAAGGCACTCTTCACATCCATCTGGTGAACTTTCCAACCATACTGAGCTACAATGGCAAGGAGAAGGCGAATAGTACTCGATCTTAGCTGTAGGAGCAAAAGTCTCCTCATAGTCAATGCCTTCTCGCTGGGTGAATCCTCGAGCAACTAATCTGGCTTTATATTTGTCTAAGGTACCGTTTGCATGATATTTGACCTTATAGACCCATTTATAGCTAATGGGTTTCTTCCCTGGAGGAAGGTCTGAAAGAACCCAAGTATGATTCTTTTGAAGACTTTGGAACTCAGCATCCATTGCCTGTTCCCATTCTGGAATTCCTTTGGCCTCTACATATGTTTGAGGCTCAAAGATACTGTGGATGTTAGCCATGAGAGCAACATTAACTGTGTTATGTTGAATGCTCTTATTTCTGGAGGTTCTATCCTCTATGAGTTCATCAGGACGAAGATCACTGATTGTCTTAGCCCACCATTTAGGCCGAAGAGAAGAGGGGCCAATATTAGATGCAAAAGGAATAGCTGGATGAGGAAGCAAATCAAGATCAGGAGCAAGAATGGCATTGTCCGGAGGGAGCTCAAGCGGTGCATTAGAATCAGCTCGCTCATCAGATGAATCACATGAAATAGGAAGACCCAAGT
This sequence comes from Chamaecyparis obtusa, assembly GCA_027943335.1. Taxonomy (NCBI): domain Eukaryota; kingdom Viridiplantae; phylum Streptophyta; class Pinopsida; order Cupressales; family Cupressaceae; genus Chamaecyparis; species Chamaecyparis obtusa. The sequence continues at coordinate 1,134,005 of BSBK01005860.1, forward strand.
CAGAGGTCTCTGAAGGCTAAGTCTCAGAATGTTGCGGGGAGGAAGAGAGCTGAAATGGTCCTAGTTCCTCATCAAACACAACATCACGATTGAAGATTAAACGATCAGTGTTTACATCAATCAGTCTGTAGGCCTTATGAGTGTCACTGTACCCTATAAACATAAGCTTTTGACTCTTGGAATCCAACTTAGTGCGCTTGGCATCAAGAATCCATACATATGCTAGAGAGCCAAAAACTTTTAAATGATTGATCCTAGGTTTGCAACCAAACCATGCTTCCTTAGGAGTCTTATGTTTAACTGCATAAGTGGGTGACCGATTAAGAAGATAAACTGTTGTGAATATTGCTTCTGCCCAATATTTTCTAGGTACGTTTCTATGTTCCAGCATAGCCCTAGCCATCTCTGTAATGGTACGATTTCGCCGCTCTAAAACACCGTTTTGCTGAGTGGTGTGTGGTGTGGTAAACTGACGCTTGATGCCATGAGTAGCGCAAAAGGTAGAAAAAAAAGAAGAACAAAACTCCCCCCCATTATTAAACCTAAGAGTAAGAATAGAAGAACCAGACTCTTTTTCTACCAAGGCCTTAAATGTCTGAAATACAGGAAATGCATTTGATTTTTTCTTAAGAAAATATACCCACATTTTGCGACTGAAATCATCAACAAAGAGTAAGAAATACCTGTACCCAGTAATGGAAGTGGTATTCATAGGACCACATATATCAGCGTGAACTAGCTGGAGTACCTTAGATGCTCGCCATGAGTCACCATCTTTGAATGGTGTCCTGTGTTGCTTCCCTGCCTGGCAAGCTCCGCAACCTCGATGATTTTGGGTTTGAATATCCGGTAGGCCATGTACTAGATCGTCCCGAACAAGTTGTGCAAGATACTGAATATTCAGGTGACCATATTGCTGATGCCAGAGACTACTGATAGCAGAAGATTTTGCTATGAAGGCACGCTCAAGAGAATCGCGTGAGTCCACAAGCCTATAAAGACCATGATCCTCAAGGCCAACAACAAGCGTAGTGTGAGAAGTACGATCAACAATCAAGCACTTATGTGCACTAAAAACATCCAGCTGAGGAGAGTGCCTCATAATCTAACTAACTGAAAGAAGATTGTGGTTCATGCCAAGAACATAACACACATTGAGGAACATGAGTTTTCTTCCTCCAGACTGTATCTGAACATTGCCCTTGCGGACAACATTGTACTCTTCACCATTGCCAAAGATAACTGAGTCAGTGTAGGGAGAGAACTCAACAAATCAGTCACGCCAGTGAGTGAAATGACGAGAGGCACCGGAATCTATGTACCAGGCAGAAGATTTCACATGATCTGTAGGTATTTTGGCCATAAAGGCATGAAAGGCAGATTCTTTTTGCTCTGAGTGTTTAGCAGCATTAGCTTGCTTTTTAATGGAGACTGACTTCTGAGGCTGCTGATACAGATGCTCATAGCATGTTTGCCAAAAAAACGTGAATATCTTAGAGGACACGAACTTCGAGGTCAAAAATTGGAAGACCCAGAAAAAACAGAGAAGCACCCAAAAGAAAGCTCGAAAAACCTAGAAGAAATATGCTGTCAAAAATTGGATTTACTAGCTCAAAAACCGAGTCACAAAAATCGAGGCACCCAAAAAATTTGATGACAACCCATTTGAGATCTCAAAAAACCCAGAAAGAATATGCTATCAAAATTTGGATCCGCGAGCTCGAAAATCGAGGCACCTAGAAAAAACGGACAACCCAATTGAGCTCTCAAAAAACCCACCAAGAATCTGTAATCAGAAAAAAATTTCGAGCCCAAAAAATTAGGGTTTTGAAAAAAACGGCCTGCTGCAAGAAACCTCCAAAAATTAATGGCAGATTTGCAGAAAAAAAAAAACGTGGCTGAACAGGGCTGAAAACTGGCCAAGCTCAAAAACCCTAGATGTGAGCAGCAACAGATCCCACAATGTGGGAATAGATAGAAATTAATTCAAAAAATTTGAGCAAATAATTTCGAAAGAAATTATAAATTTTCTGAAAAAATTTAAAGAAATGGTTCTGATACCATGTTACTAAAAGTAGATGGTAGAATACTTTCTAATATATTAACAAAGATCAAACGATCTACAAGAAGATGAATGATGTTTCCTTAGAAACGATCATCTAGAATAGAAACATTCTATTCTAGCTACAGCTAACTAAATATTAGAAACATTCTAATATTTATACTAAGATACAATATTGAGCATTAATAAAATATGATTCTAAATTATTCTAATATCTTTTTGCTGCTTTTTACAACTTGCGATGTTTAAGCTTATTTTCTCTCATCCACTCCAGGGTATCAATACCATTTATAATGTTTACAGATTATATATCCAACATGTTTAAATCTTCAGGTGATTGACATTATATCTGATAGGCAAAAAACGATAGAGGATAATTTATGGTTAAACTCATTGTGATAGAGAGATATGCTTCAGTTCACATTTTGTAGTCCTTTCTAAACTTCATTCATCTTGCCCATGTTAGACTTAGAGAATAGAAAGCTTGATTGTCATACCATAGCCATATCAGAAGCTGTGTTGTGGGTAACATGTGATTTCATTTTGTACCCTAATGTTTGTATTCTAATTGTGAATGCATAATAGCTGCTCAGGCTGGCTAAAGAGGGTTCGTTTGTTTATTTTGTGCAGACAGACAAAGCTTCCATGCTTGACGAGATCATAGAGTATGTCAAATTTTTACAGCTGCAAGTGAAGGTTTGGTCCATAACTTTTATTTCTTAAACCATTATTCTGTTGGCGATACAATACATGTAAAGCAATTTTTAGAGAGGGATTGTGTGTCCTGCAGGTTCTGAGCATGAGCAGACTCGGTGGTGCAGGTGCAGTCGCTCCTCTTATTGCTGATGTTCCACCTGAGGTACTTGTCTTGAATGTTGTCTCAGCTACATGATTGAAGTGACTAATTTGGCTGAAGCTCTGATATTTAGTTTTTGCAGCTCACTTAATTTCTCTGTATGTTCTATGGTTACATAGGGATCTGGTGGTCTGATGTCAACAGCCTTAAGCCAAGCTGGCGGAACCTTACCTCTGTCACAAGAGGGTCTTGCTTTTGAACAGGAAGTTGCAAAGCTAATGGAGTCAAACATGACTACTGCTATGCAATACTTACAAAATAAAGGACTTTGTTTGATGCCCATTGCACTTGCATCAGCTATATCAAGTTCAAGTGGAAAGTCTCTGGCTGCAACTGTGCCAGGAAAGAGTGTCGATAGCAGTGATAGACAGAAATCAGACATGCAATCTGGAGTCCTACCTTATAGCAACAGTTCAACATCCATGGGGGTCAGAGCTGCTCAATCTGGCATTGATGCCCCTATGAAGGAGAGTTCAATCAATAAAGATGGCAGGGAAGAAACAATGTCAGAAAAATCAAATGGGGTTGCACCAATGCTACCATCTGACATGTCCATGGTTGGCTCCCAAAATAGAGAAGAAGTGTCCAGGCGAGGCCAATTATAAGTCAGTGCAAGTCGAATTTCCACCTTATATCACATCATTAATGTTGAAAGCGCTCTTTTGGAATAAGCACAGATAATTATTAATGATAGAATACATATTCACTTTATAGTAGAAAATATAATGGAATGCAATATCGTAAGTTTTTGGAGAACAACAATCAGGGGAATTGCATCTAATGCTGGGATAGTTAAGTTCGTTCTAAATGCTTGTTTTGGCGTCCATTATTTTTTGCTTTCTTTGATTCCACAGAAGCAAAGTCATATGAGACAGAAATCTTAGGAGCTTTTTTGGAAATATTGCTGGCTGTGGGAAAGGGTTTCTTTGTTGTATCTGTTTGGAATGTTGATTATGCCTTGTAATCTCAACTACCGGCAATACTTAAATGGCTTTGGCTATGCAAAGGTCTGACAGGAGCATGATATGTAATGTATAAGCGCATATTCAATTTTAATCAAATCAGAGTTGGAACACTGCTGGCATAGTGATGCCTTCCTTTGTCATTCAACTTTTCTTTTGTTCAGTTGTTGGGATACTAAATAGTTGTTCTAGTTTAATGCTTCTGTTTGTGCTGGGGCCTTGCTGCTCATGCAGTAAGGTGTTTCAGGAATCTATTTAGCTACTGTATGTCCTTTTCATTTAGCAAAAGCGTATGTTCACCTGCCTTTTAATAGTTGGATGATATCTTGGAGGTTTGCTTCAGCGAGCTCTAAAGTTTTGGTTCTGATCCAAATAAGCTCTATGAGTGACAGTGATGAAGGCTGACCTTTTTTATTTCAATGATAGAGGAATACTGAACTAATGCTGTGTTCTAGGTATTTTTGATCGGCTATATTTTTGATTGCTTTGTAAATAGAAATCTATGACATTAAAGTTTCATGTGAAGACACTTCTCAAATTGACTTAAAGATGCACTAGTTCTTGTTGGGTTTGTCAAATGCTAGCTCACAACCTAGAGAAAGATGTTGGGATCTGAGCTTCAGGTGTGCTTAGCATTGGATGCTGAGACCTTTCTCCAAAAAGGCTGGCATTCTGACCTCCATTTTTGTAAAGTCCAGCACCTTTATAAAACGTTAGTTTTCCATGGATCATTATAGTTGGCTACATGTAAACCAAGAAACTCCACAATTAGGGATGAGTCCCATGTCCCCAGCCCTATTCTTGTTCCCTTTCCCGGCTCTATGTCTGTACCCTTTCTATTCACATATTTGGTGACCATGATTATATATAATATAGCCACATTCTTATTCATATGCTTGTACCCGGATTTGACTTGTGCTTCTGTTACCATTCCCTACTTGTACCTCTGTCTCCAGGGTGTATGTGACATGCCACTGTCATGTAAGACAGATTGCAGATATTTCAGAAATCAAGTTATTGCAGCCATTTGAATAATCTTAGATATACTGTTTCTATCAAATTCTTTAAACAATCTATTTTAAATTTATAGAAATGCCTTGCAAATAGGAAGGATGTCCAGCCCTATAAGTTTGTTAGAGTTGAAGAAACAGCCATTCTTCATCAAGTATGCCCACCCAATATGGATGGAATGGAGGTCCTGACATTCTTGTAGACTGGGAAGTGAATGAGTGCCCTTGGGCTTGTTGAGAAAGGCAGTCTTTGTATTCCTTATCAAGAATTCCACCTACCTTACAACATAATATTAAAACTTGATTTTAACTTCAATTCAATAGTAACATTAAAACCATTACTGCATCTCATACTATTGTCAAGACAACTATGCAAGTTATAAATACATCCGTGCATCATACTTAAGAACACAGCAACATGTGGAAATCCGGAAGGGAAAAATCATAGTGAGAATAGCTACTTGGGACTACTGTCCAAATCTATCCTCGCAGAATAATTAAAAACTCAAATGAATTTTGTAGGCACCGACCCACAATCCACACGAATTTCAACCTCAGATGGAAACCAATCCCCAATCAGATTTGCTGGCACCAATCTAGGGGAGACACCAATCCCCTTATTCAAAGTGTTGAGTGCCATTGCAGATTATAAGGCGCCAACTTCAATTACAAATAAGATATAGGAAAGGAAAGGAAAGGTCCTTTTATAGTCCATCATACTAGCCTTATGTTTTTGGCTCCACATACGGTGACAGCAATATGGGACTACCCCATACTCCTTGCGCACATACCTTACCTCCTCGTGGGCTTTGAACTTGTGAGCTTTTTTGAAGAGCACAAGTTCTCCACCACTACGCCAACTCATGCTGTACAGGCCAACTACCTTATAAGAAATACAAAAGATATAACATGCGGACAAAGATATAACATGCGGACCTTTCAAATTCAACCTTCATTATCTATTTGATTTGATATGCTTCAGATCACTCTCACAATGTGTATAGGATATGTATCTTAGTACGCACACTTAATTACATATATGCTGATTTTTATGGTTTATACAAGTTGCACAATATCTGCCCACTTCAACCACCATTATACACACCAAAAACTGGAGTGAAACTTGAACAACAATATATATGCATTCCAGTTACTAATTACATCTGTATGTCACCCTAGAACTATTTTACAAATATCCACAAGTCAGCCAAGAGTAAATTCCTCAAACCAAATGCCTAATCAGCTCATTCCTAAAGCCAACACGTTCCACTAGAAGTAAGATTATGCTATGTGTTACCCAATAAGAACTCTACTAGTTCCAAACTACTTTCACACTTCCTCTAGCTGGGACACATTACCATTCTTTAGCAAAACCAACAACATCATCTGGAGGGTACGGATGAGAACAGTGAATGAATAAAATATAAAGTTTTGTTTGCAATCTGTACTTTTTAGGGGTATTAATAGTCTTTGGTTGGATTCCATTTTCAACATGTAATAAGGAATAGCCTCATACATTCACCTAACATCTATTGAATGCATTGAGGGTATCTTGGTCCCTGTCCCATGCGTTAATACTGGTTTAACAGTGACTGTAACTGAAGACTGTCCTTACTACTTTGAAGTTTCTATAATGTTTCTCATGTGATCTTTGGTGGAAACAAGTCTATAAGTCAATCAATCAAACTTGCAAAGTATTATCAAACACTTCCAATGTTTTGAAAGTCGTTTCCATGACTGGTTATCCTTTTGTTTACACAGTAGAACACTGTTCCTGTACATTACATTAGACAGTTTGAGTTTTTTTATCACCATTGATCATTCCATGGACTCAAAGGCCTAGAATCCATGGAATGAGGTTGACTAACAATGTATTATAGTTTCCTAATCTTGAACTTGCAGAGATTTGAAGGGAGGAAGTGATCACTGGCAGAAAACAGAGAATTTGCATTGAAATTCATGGCACAAGTATAGCAGTGGCTATTTGGTCCGAACAAGGGGTATCTTTTGTGTTTTGGATTGCCTTAGTATGTTGAAGAGATGGTGTATCAATCATCAATTTAAAGCACGAGTGTTTGGAGGGTTGACATTTACAAAGCCCTAGTTCCAAGGATTTGAAGTGACCAATTTGGGGGTTTTGGTCTTGCTGAGGGTTTGAACCTAATTCCTTTTGTATTTGTTCATTTTATGGCATAAAATAAAAGGACTCTGTCCAGGAGTTGGAGTCTTGGGGAGGTATAGAAATAGGTGTTGCTTTGTTAATCTACCCATTTTGGGACTCATTTGCAGGGGTACAGTCTGGGAACCTTAATTTGTTCCAAAACAACAATATCTCAACCTTTGATATGTTGAAGTATGGCTTAAAGGGTATTTGTATATGTGTTTAGTTTCACTGATGTTTTGAGGGAGTGTGGAGTTCAAAGGTCAAGAAGGTCTCTGCAGGGCTACGAGGTAGAGTAATTAGGTCTCTGGGCAGATTGGAAGTATTTGGAGATTGGAAGTGAGGGTTAGCATTTCAAACCATAAAACCACTTTGATATACCCTTATACATCTTAAAGACATCATATCTACCACCATTTACCATTTGGAGAAGCCTTGGTTGGGTTAGTCCGTTAAAGAGCAATTGGGCATTGTGGGGAGTAGTGCATTTGTAAAGAAATATGTAAACTTCACCTTGTCAAATTATACCACCATCCTTTCCTCTGCATTATTAGCGCACTTCTAACTTTTTGTCTGCTTTACCGAATCCTTTAAATCTGAAATATTTGTCATTTTGTATATCCTTACTTATCTTTCAAATTGCAAGCTATAAAAATTCAATATGATAGAATGCGGTATCACACACATCAATAGTACAAAATAATATACTTGCAATTATTGAACAGCTATCACGAACTCAATGCATACACTTCCAAGCTACTGTATGTACACGAGACATTCAAGGACAATAGTTATCGGTGTAATGACAAATTTTCCCTAGAAATAATTGTGTTTCATTATTAGTGTTGACATGATTTGTAATATATAATGTGATCCAAAATAGACATAATTAACAATGCATGTCATGCATTGTAATAATTGATATTAACTCTAAAGAAAATATTTAGCATGACAAATTGAATAACTCATTCATATTATCATACAAAATATTCAAGTATCTATCAACATCAAGCATTTTTTCAACTCTTTTAATCTTGAGCACTTGGAATGGTCAATCTCACTCTAATAAGATTCTAATGGCCTTGGGTCCTTTTATGGCTATAGCACCCTGAAGGAAACCAGTTCTTACATAGAATCAAACCTACCTTCACGACATAAACAACACAACCCTAGCTAAGACGTTCTCAAGGGTATGTTGAATACACACTATGTGTGTCGTTTCTAAATGTCCATAGTCCACCAAGCCACCACCTTCTTCTATGAATGATCTCCATCCCCTTCCAAGTTTCACATAAATGACATATTACCTTTTAAGGGGTAGTTTCCAAACCATCACACCCTTTCAAAAAGTTCATCTATAATTACCCTTTAACATGTATAATTAATCATTTCTTTTAAGAGATTTTTTCATTAACATTCTTTATTAATCTTTCTTTAAACCGAAGGATGTATCTCCCTTTTTAATTCTAAGAGGACATTTCATAGCTTTATCACTCTTGGGAAAAAGGTCACATAACAATTGGTACAAGAATGTCCTTCATTGATCTCAAATACTCTAACATCACTCAATCACCTCAACATCAACAATCTACTTGACACATTGACATCAATGAATACAATATATTCAACAATATCCCCTTTTGTCATTGATATGAAACAACAAAATGCTTCCCACATGAATAATACTCCATTCTCTCTCTAACTCCTCCTTGAAGCATTTTGCATTCACTATCCAAGCATTTTCACATTCACTCTCCAAGCATTTTGGCATTCTCTCTTTGATTCTCTCTCAAAACTATTTTGATATTCTCTCTCTCTTTCTCATCAATGGAAAAAGGGTTAGTTCCTTTCTTTGAGACATCCTCTCCCTTGCCTAATACAAACCATGCTTAGTTCCTTTCTTTGAGACATTCTCTCCCCTACCTTTTACAAACCATACACTATTACAATGTGAACTTCATTGTAAGACCATCTTGTCTAGTTGTAGTAAGGAGTGAATTAAGAAGATACCACTCCCATTATTTGCTTGAAATATTCAAATGTTTTGTTGGGAAGAGGTTTTGTGAAAATATTTGCAACATTTTGTTTGAGAAAATGATACTTAATTCAAAACAAAATGTTACTTAATTCAAATATGCTTTGTCCTTGAATTCATCACCAAATGCTTTTAGATGTTTATGGAACTTGTATTGTCATATTGCTATCAGGATTCAACTGTGTAGTTTTTTGAGTCAAACTCATTGGTCCATGTTTCATGAGTGGTTGACATGAACCCATCTCTCAGGAGAATGAATGGAACACTTAGCACTCATTGCATCTAGGTGATGCTCATAGAGGTGAAGCACCGGGACTTCCTGGGAGGTCACCCATCTCAGAACTACTCTAGCTTAAGCGCAATTAACTACATAGTTTTCTCCATGGTTAAACCCACTCTTCTTGCAACCTGATTTGCAAAACCTTCAACAAGTGTTGTGCCTTATGTATCATTCATTTGAAAGCCCCTTAAGTTCATCAATTGATAAGTAGGAGATATTTTCCACAGCATGTCAAATTGCAATATTGCTATTAGGATTCAATTGTGTAGTTTTTTGAGTCAAACTCATTGACCCATGTTTCATGAGTAGTGGTTCACATGAACCCATCTCTCATGAGAATGAATGGAACACTTAGCACTCATTGCATCTAGGTGATGCTCATAGAGGTGAGGCACCAAGACTTCCCGAGAGGTCACCCATCCCAGTACTACTCCAGCTTAAGCACACTTAATTACATAGTTTCCTCCATGGTCAAACCCACTCTACTAGCAACCCCATTTGCAAAACCTTTAGCAAGTCATTTTAGGTCCAAATCTGATGAAAATTTTTGAGGGCTTGCAACTGGTTCTGAGACTCGAATCTAGATCTGCAACTCCCGAAACTATTCCTGCAAGTAGAAAAGAAGGGGAAAAGGTTGTGGAAAGGAGTTTTCCTTGGTCAAACCCCTGTTTAGCAATTAACCTTGAAATGAAATTGAAATTGTATAAGGAAAGATGAAATAAAATCTAGATCTAAAACATAAATCACCTTATACCTCAATAATGAAATGCCTCTTTGGAGGTGATCATGAGTATTGATGCAATAACTTGGACTCCACAAAAACCCAAATCATGAAACCAAACCCTTGAATGATAGATGTTGTAGTTTGCTACAATGTTGGATTGAGGAAGAAAGAGAAGAAGAAGACTTGACAAATAATGTAGATCTCCTCCCTTGATTGCAAACTTCTTTGCTTGACCTCCAATGGGAAAAAAAGTTAGATCTATGGAAGGAAATGTCTTGAATGCATGATGGAATGAAGATTTGAAATGCTTGATGGCTTCTTTGCACTTGAATGCTTAATGATGGATGCCTTCTCTAATGGATGATTGCTTGCACTTAGATCTCTTGAATGCACAATGGATGATAATAACTTGCTTGTGGAAGTAGATAACTTGCACAATAATGGATGGTGTAGATGTAGATGTCAAATGAGCGGAAGAGGTCTCCTTTTATACAAATTTCGGGGCTCAAATTTCATCAAGGATGACTTGTAATTTCAAACCTTGGAAGAAAATCCCGCCATTGGGCTCTGGGGAAATTTTAGGCTCAAAAACTCAGGACAAGGTTGACTTGGCCGACCTAGTCCTAGAACTATGCCACAAAATTCAACCGAGTCCACCAAATTTGACCTAGTCCAAGCAAAATCACCTCGAAATCAGCTGGGATGTCGGGGAGAGTGATAAAGAGTGGTGGTAAAAATTATAGTCTGCCAAGAGATCAGGGCCAATCCCAAAATTTGAAAATGAATGCATAGGTCCTAGGTGGAAAATGAGTTATGTGATAGGATGAAAAATGGGAAATCATGCTTAGAAATTAGAGCCAACCTCGAGTTTTGAACAAATAATGTTGATTTGAAGGATGCATAAGTGCTAGGACTTGAAATCAATGTAGGAACCCATACATACTAAAATGGAGCTAAAAATGAGCACCTAATAAGGATGCTTACTTTTTAGGATGGTACAACATCTCTTTTCCTCATGTTAAATGATTCTTTTTTTTGTTCCTAACTTGTACGTTGTGTTGAAGCTTCTTGTAATTGTTGTATTGTTAATGCTTATTTCCTTACAATATCTTCTAAGTTGTAACCAGAATGTATGTCTTTGGAATAGAATAAGGTATAAGAAATGTGTATGTTGGGTGCTTCATTAATGTTATGTGCATTTATAGGCAAAGAGCAACCACATTTCAATCTGGTGCATCACCCCCTTTTACTTTCTTTTAATTCTTCTTCTCTTTTCCTTGAAAGTTGTTATCTTAAGTTAGATTAGGTGCACCATGGTTGGAAGGAATTCAACCTTCTCTGGAGATTCAACCTCACATGTCCAAGGTCCCACACTTGGAGGTTGATTCAATGTTTCACAAGGTTTCTTGGGGATCATACCTCGAGTATGGGTGCAAACTTTTGTGACAACAGTAACCACAGTGGTTTTCCCTCCCAAATTTTTCTATAAATTGGAGCTATAGCATAGTAGTTTCCTATGAATCATTTGTAGGAATCCATGTGAAGTCAAATTAGTTTGAGAAGTTGAGTGTATTATTTTACAAGTATTGATTGAATATTATTAATGTACTTATTGTTGAATGTATAACACACAATCTCATTTTGGCAATCTAATATTTAGATTTCCAAAGACATTCATAAGTTGATATTGCAACTTTACATCACCTTGTTTCCAACACAAAATTCTACAACTATTATGCTACCATTATTACTAAGATTTATTACTAGTGCTACAGGTTTTGCAGATAACATTGGTCAATAATTGCTATCAGTAATAGTTATGATTTGCTTACTAATCAACCACTATTATAATTAGGATGATATAATAACTGATTGCTAATACTAATAATAAATTTTAGTATTACCTCAAGTGAGCCCTTGCATGGGTTGTACTCTCGTAATTCACAAAAATACTATATTCATTTTGTTCTTCATACACATTCAAATTATCACCAAATGATAGAAAACACTTCTTAATTATTGTTCAAAAAAGATGATACAAAATGCTAGAAATCACTCTTATACTTCTATTATGTATCCTCTAATGTATAGGCTTTTTACTTAACTAATTGGTTTTAATAGTCCTTTACAAATTGGTCTCCTAACAACTTGCTTTATAGATGTTGAATCATTCTCAAAAAGTAGGAAGATGATAATTTTGTCGTAAGTACATAAAATAGAAAATTGTATACATAGAGTCTTAGTATAATTATTATAACTATGACTAATAAATTAAAATTGTTGGCACGTGTAAGCAAATGACAAAACCATTCTTTATGCTATGACTTATTGCTAGTGATTGGAATTGTATTTTCATGTTCCACCTCCAAAAAAAATTAATTTCTCTTGGCTACAAGTGTCCTATCTCCTTGGCTATATGCATGTGATCCTTTAGATATGTGTGATTGTTCTTGTTGTTGTAGACATGTGAAACTCGTCCATCTATATGTTGTTTGCTACCTTTGTTGCATGAGAGATAAGTTCATTGAAGATACTCACAATTTATATTTTTCTCAATCCATCATAATATACTATCATATATTAGTTATAATTATTTAAACATGCAAGTATTTTTCAAACCACCAATCATCAAGTTTTAGTGATTTTAAACATGTCATATAATTTTTAGAATGTTTGAGGAACAAATATGAAATAACTATGATTAACAATAGTATTTAAGGAACCCATTATCTTTACTTAGACTTAAAGAAGTTTTATTCTTCAATGATTTCAAATAAGGCCTTTAATGATGCTCTTTAACATCACACTATTCTTTTGCACAAGTAATATCCAAATGAACTTCTTCTATAGCCATAGGAGATAAAATTCTTGTTACCCAAATTTCATATTTTATGCAAATTTTGTTTTATGAACATTATATGCAGTTAAAGGGGTATAATGGATTAATTGGTGTTCATTCCATTAACATTCAAGTAATTCAACCATGGATTACTAAAATAAAGAAAGGAAAGAAAAATGCTTTTATTTATATGAATATACAAGATTACATTTTTTGTTCATATAACTGAAAGTACAAAAAGAGAAGTACATCATGTGTTGAACATTAAAGAAGAATTCTCACACAAGTCGTGGGTTGTAGCCTATTCTATCTTTTATGAAAAGAGAACAGAAAAGATGATAAAGATAGAAAAGAAAGAGGTCTAGGTAACCAGTCATTGCGTGGGGCTTGACTGGTTGAGGAGTCTGAGTCTTCTAGTATTTACAATTGTCTTGACAATTTGTTGTCCTTGGTCCGAGGTCCTGCATGTGGGAGAAGATTGATTATTAGATCCAAAAGATCTATGCAATGCCTGATCAACTAAACTTATTAAATGTCTACCTTTAGCATCAAAATCTATCTTCCTTGCACAAAAGACAAAAAGAAAATTAGGGCATCTTTTCAAGACAAAAGGATTTTTATTGCTAACAAGTTTGTTCTATGTGCAGAAACAGGTGTTTCAGTCTGACAAGTGGAATTAAATGTGGCTCCCATGAGGGTTGAGCCCAGCTTGTCAGAATGAAACAAAATATCAAGCACGAACCAATCCATAAGTATTGTCAAAAGGGGTTTGTGAGTAATACTCATGAAATCTTCCATTACAGTGATCAATACAAGCATGACATCAAGATGGATCAACTTATTTAGTGAATTATGGACCATCTTGTACATGAAAGAAATGCATAAATCAAGGAAGAGAAGTACAAAATCCTTAGAAGACTATTTTGGAATCTTGAAGTTCTTTCTATTTCCTCTATTAAGCATCTCATACAAACAAGATAGATAAATTGCCAGTAAAAAAACAATCCTTAAAGTCAGTAAAAAGTAGTTTGGATTTTAGCTTTATATTGACTTTCAATAGAAGATTTTGTGTCACTTGTTGTAAAGATGAGCTTTGCGTTCCGAGGGTCTCGAGGGGACATAGAGAGTGGATTCCCTGGTTTTATTCCAGAGAGGCGCACTGTGAGAACACATAATGGTGGGCGTTCAATAAATGCTAATCCTATGATATTTCTGGCCATAGTGTCTTTCTTATTCATGATCTTAAATTCCCATCAAATGTCACCAAATTTTTTGTTGTGACTAGGCCTTGGGGTATTTTTTATGGCAGCCAGCCTTCGTATGTTTGCAACGTGTTAGCAGCTCCAAGCTCAGACACGGGCTCATGCTGCAACAGTTGTTGTTGTAGCTGGAGGTTTAGTAGGTCATACTAAATTGTGATTAGGCGTGCTACCTTCCATAGCATTTGCAACAAGAGGCCGACTGCAAGGTCTTTGTCTTCATCTTGCACTGCTTGACTGAGAATTTGAAGACCTAGATTATGATGCATTGATAGCATTGGACTAGGACAATCCCCCTGGAGTTCATTCAATGAGATACAAAAATAAAGTACAAAAGCTCTCTTAAGGTGAAAGCCATGAAGAGAGATACAGAAATGTGAGGAAGCTCCAAATGTTGCAGGAAGTTTAATTTTGTTTCATTACTCCAAAATGCATATGTCAAAATAAAAGGAAAACCCTTGTTTCAAGAAACAATAACAGAATGGTTCCAAAGTTTCCACAAAAATTGATTGTGACCTCTAGGTTTTTTTTTTAAATGATCAAATATTTTCATCTTGCAATAAGAAATGAAACCCTCATCCTTAGCTAAGGAAAAATATAGAGTTAGAGCTCATAATGCTTCAAGGTCGGCATACCTATCAGATTTGAAGCAGAGAATCTTCATCAAATGGCTCGAAGCTTCTCAGAAAGCTTTAAAAAATCTTCATAGTTCCTTCAGAAACCCTCTTTCCCATGGCGGTGCGAGCAGAGAGGAATGCAATTATGCTAAGTATAAAATGAAAAATGCTTTTAGGGTTGTCAGGCTTTTTGATGTCCTTTTCTCATTTTTCATTTTCTTTCAAGTCTGCAACCAAGTGTTTGGTGGCATTTGAAACAATTTATATGTTTGCTTATTTTCTTAATAAAATAATAATACAATGTTTTGATTATATTATTATATTATTAAGAAAATAAATATTATTGTATGTAATATTATTGCATTTCATAATAAAACTTGTGATTTAATTATTATTAATTGATAGCTTTTATAAATCAATTAATATTTATTAAAACTTTTAAATGGATGCAATAATAATGAACTTGAGAGTATTTAGGGAGGTTGGATTTGGTCTTTCAACAAGGAGAGAGCATCTAGGCATCTTGGAGTAGATTTAGGAGATGTTGGAGGGTTTTTCGGATGTTTTCGAATTGAGACTTATTCTTGGTTGTTAAGGAGGCTTTATGAGCTATTTGAGTGTTTTGAGGCCTTTTTTAGCACACTTAAGGCTCCTTCATGGTTGTGGAGATTTTTCCAACCGGTTTTCCTTATTCCATGGCTTTTAGACTCCATTTTTGGAGCCTTTTTTCTAGCATTCAACCCTTGGTGGTTGAAGAGTTGGTACTTAGAGAGTTTTGGATACTCAGTTGTGGTTAGTTCTGATTATGCAAGAGAAGCATTCTTTGTGACATTTTTTCCCCTGAAGTGTCATGTGCATATATTTGTAACTCTTTTTGAAACATAATATACAGTGACTGAACTTTTGGAGCAAGCATTATCTGAGTTCTTTTAGTCTTCTTTTCTTTCTGCATATTTGTGTACATCATAGGTGATTGATAAAGGTGATTAGTGAATTTTTTCATTCCATGTTATCTTGTCTCATCTGAGTACCTAATTGCAGGAGTGTATGTTTGTTTGTAGGTTGTAGTTTGTGTTTTATGTTTTGAAATGGTTAAGTGAGAAATCTCTTCTCCTTAATAGGTTCATTCAAAACCTTACTATGAAATATTTATGCAAGCCTATACAGAAAAATTGTACTTTCCCTCAAGTCAGATAGCAAAAACCAACACTTAGTCATTTGTGGTGTTGATTCATAATAGTTTGGTGCATCACCTAGTAAGATAGAAAAAATCTACATTTTATGTTATTTCCAATTTTCTCTATCCCTTTCCCTTTTAAGTCTTAGTTTAGTTTCGGGTTAAATAGGTGATTATCTAGTAGGAACCGGCCTAGAATCCAAAGGTTTCACTTCAAGTTTTTCATATCCTACATGTAGAAGTGATTCCCATGTTATGCCAAGTTGTTAAACTTTTGAGTTTAATAGGGTGCAAATTTGGTTCATAACAGTTTTGGCACACCTAGTGGGACCCTAAGAAGTTCATTTTTAAAGTTTATGTTGATTTTGATATGTTGTCAGTATAACATAGACCTATAAGACGTTGTTTTGAAGTATATATGGCGACTCCATGGTGTCAAGAACAAGAAAGATCTAGTGTCGTTGAAGTTTTATGAGAAAGATTGAAACAAGACGCTCAAAGTCTTTTGAGTATTTGCAGCTATCTCCACAAAGAAGAAGAGGGAGAATACTCATAGAACACCTCTTTCAAAGAGAGTTTAGTCTACACCATTTGGTGTAGAAGATAGGCCCTTGGTGTTTTATACAAGAAAGAGAAAAAGGTCTTCAAACAAGGAGGTTTCAAGACATTCATCCTCGCCAACTTTTAGAGGATGATCTTTGTCATTTTTTGTTGCATCAACTTATGTAGCAAGAGGCACTACACACTCAGCATCACAAGGTGCTACTTTTTTAGCAAGTTCAAGTGTAGGTATGGCCCCTACAGTTTTTACTCAGCAAATAACAACACCAAAAATGGCTTTGCCAAGAGCCTTTGCTTTTGTACCATTCAACCAGGAGAGTCCATTGAGTTTTCCCAACATCATGACATATCATTGGCAACATTGAAGAGCTTGCCTAATTTTACTAGAGAGAGTCAAACCACTGCTTTTGAACACATCAGAGATATGGATACTCTATGTAATGTACATCACATCACTATAGAAGATGTGGTCATTAAGTTGTTAGCAACTTCATTCAAAGGGAAAGCCTTACAATGGTTTAGAACTATGGTAGTAGGTTCAATTGACTCATGGGATAGGCTTGGAGACTCTTTAAGAAAAAATTTTGAAGATAAGTCGGACCACTTATCCCTAGTGGAGAAACTCACTACCATTAAAAGTCCCCCCAAGATAAAATGACAAATTTCAATAGTCGGTTTCTCAAGACATGGAATAGGATTCCTGTTACTATAAGGCCTTCACCTAATTATTCTTTTCTATACTATTTGAAGAGTTTGAACAGTGATATCTCAGTTATGATTCAGTCTATGGGAGATACCTCATTGCCTCAAGCAATTGATATAGTTTTCAAAGCATAAAATAGTCTAATTCAAGCAAGTAAGATAGCCCCTAGGCATCCTTATCCCTATTATCCTGAGATATAGCCTAACATGCCATTGCAAATGCCATCTTTATCCCCTTTACCAACCATCCCAACATTACCCATTGTTGCAAGTCGCGAAGTATCAACTGCGGGCCCTTCCCAAGAGTTGCAGGAGATTAAAAGCAATCAGAAAAAGATTGAAAGTATATTGTAGACTCTAGGAGATGAGTTTACCAACATTACGAAGTAGTATTAAGGGCCTAGACCATCTTTTTAGCAGCAAAACCAAGGATTTAACCAGCAGTATCAGGGGCAAGGACAATAATGTCAACAAAATTGGTAGCCATATCAAGGAGCTTATCAAGGGCAGAGATAAAATCTAAATCAAAGGTCATTCCAACCATATAATCCAGCCCCTCTTAATGTTGTCAATCCAGTAAGGGATATAGTTCTAGCTCATAATAACCTTGCAACATAATATGAATTGTGTTATCCATGCAATCAAGCTCATAACCAGGTTTCTTGTTCGAATGGGGTAATAAATTAGGCACTTATGGTTCAAAATGTTGCAAGTTCACAACTAGATGTACCTTCTAGCATACCTGAGAAACAAACATATATACATTGTAATGAGACTGTGTTCATAAATTGGCAAGGTGAAGAGTTTTGTGGTGTGAATGGTGATTCAACAATTGGAGCCAATACATGAGCAAAGAAAAGATATCTAGAAGTAGGGAAACTAACTGATAAAAGAAAGGGGCCTACAACTATCGGGCCATCATCCACACCTATTCCAAATAAAGCTACAAACTTGCCAACCAATTATCAACTTCACAAGAATATGGAGTCGGTTGTTGCTAAAATACAACAGATGGTACTTTCAGTTGTGTGTTACAACATTGTGGACAATATGAAGAAGATGAACGTGAATGTGACCATGTGGGATTCCTTATCTATCCCTGGATAGTTTGATTTGCTAAGAAAGGCATTATCTGAAGATGCAAATCCTAAACAGGTTGCTCTTGATTCCCAAAAAGTCATGATGACTAATGATACTCAAGGGAAAGATGCTAATCCCAGTAGAAAATAAAATCCTACTACTCAAGGTAAGAGCGTGAAGCCTCCTCCATTTTATGTTTCATTGATTATTGGAAATAAATCTAGTACATAATTATATGGTGGATAGTGGCGCTACATGTTTCATGATGCCCAAGCAAGTAGCTAATCAATTATAATTAAAGTATGATCCTTTAGAGAAAGGATTAGTCCAACTAGATGGATCATCTGTTAATACAGTGGGTCTTATCAAAGATGCCAGCTTAACTCTACATGCTTGCCCCAATTTTTTGATTTCCCAAGACATTTATGTAGCAGATTTGCCCCCATATTTTCGTTTATATTTGTTAAGAGATTTCACAACTAAAATAGGAGGATACCTCTCATCCGACTAGTCTCACATGTTGTTATGTACTAGATATGGAACCAAGATAAGCATTAAGTTTGAGTTGCTTGCAAAGGACAACATAGAACCCCATCTACCTAGTGCAATAAATTCCAATTGTATAATTTTTTTAAAAGATGAGCATGTTGATGTCCCCGAACCTCGTATTGTTGTTAATGATATCCCTGATATACTTTTAGATGAGTGGACAACAAGCCATACTCTTAGTGCTGAGAGTGAATTGGTGTTGGATGCTTGAATGGGTAATTACATGTTTCAAGAAGCTAATTTAGTGATGCCTAATTTGGTTAAGAGGTCGGATAATGATTGTGATAAGTAGAGAGAAATCTGGGAAATGTATTTTGATGGTCCGAAGATAAAGCATGGTGCTGGTGGAGGTGCAATGTTGGTTTCCCTGAGAGATGAAATATATTATGCAGCCTTTAGATTTGGATTCTCATCCACCAATAATACAACAGAGTATGAAGGTCTGATCCAAGGGTTGGAATGGGCAAGGAAGTGAGGAATTAAGTGTTTAAAGGTGCACGGGGATAGTGATTTGATAGTGAATTAGGTTAGAGGCCTAAATAATGTTAAGAATGATGCTCTTAAATTATACAAGCATAGGGTTTGGGATCTCCTTGACAAGTTTGAAGCCTTCAACATTATAGCCATCTTAAGGAACAAGAATCAACATGTTGATAGATTAGTTGATGTAGGTGCTTAGTTTGACATTCCAAACAACATAAATAAGGGATGTGGTCAGCATCATATTAAAGTTATTGTTAGACCTTCTATTCCTAATAACAATATTAATTGGAAGGTATTTGAGAGTGATGAGCGGATCCTGCAATTTTTATTAGAGGAAGATATCTTTGCTGCCTCAAATAAGGACAAAGTTCAACAATAGTATGGTGACCAAATTATTCAGCTGAAATCAAATAAGTTTCCAAAAGCGTTGGTTACTTTAGAATCTATCTTCAATTTAGATGATCAAGCAAAAAAGAACAAAACAAGCTTGTTGGTTCCTCAAGGTTATGAGAGCAGGCTATTATTGGCCTAGATTTTTCAAAGACGCACATGCTTATGTCAAGAAGTTAGTTAAATGTGCTATGTTCACAAGAAAAGAAAATCTAGTTGTTATGCAACTACAAGCAATTCAAGTGGAGAAGCCCTTTGTGAAATGGGGCATTGACTTTATTGGAGTGATTAATCCACCTTCAAGTGTAGACCATAAGTGGATAATCACTGCCACATATTATTTTACATGCTG
The DNA here is from genome assembly GCA_027943335.1 of Chamaecyparis obtusa. Classification (NCBI taxonomy): domain Eukaryota; kingdom Viridiplantae; phylum Streptophyta; class Pinopsida; order Cupressales; family Cupressaceae; genus Chamaecyparis; species Chamaecyparis obtusa. The sequence goes on from BSBK01005860.1 coordinate 1,154,104, forward strand.
GACAGAGATTAGCCTTGAAAGAAGTGAAGGAGACCTCTATTTTGAACTTTTATGATGATCTGGTTTGCAGATTTGGAGTTCCAGACTCCATTGTATCAGATAATGCACTTATCTTTGTAGGGTTAAGAGTTTCTAATTGGGATTTACAAAGAGGTATTTATTTGAACACAAGCTCTAATTATTACCCTTAAGGGAATGGATTGGCAGAGTCCACACATAAAAATTTGATTAAAATCATCAAAAGAATACTTCAGGATAATCAGAGAGATTGGCATTCTAAGCTGAAAAGTGCTCTTTGGGAAGATAGGATAACTCCTAAAAAGGAAATTGGAACTTCACCTTATGTATTATTATATGGAAAAGAAGCACAATTGTCAATCTCAATAGAGCTACTAGCTTTGGACTTGGCTTACCAACTAGTGTTATTTGAAGAAGGAGCTCCTTTACAAGTGAGGCATGCTCAACTCATGGAATTGGAGGAGATTAGATCTAAAGAAATGCAGACCATGGATTACCACCAGTTGCAAACAAAATGATTTTTTGACAAGAAAGCTAGAGCAAGCATTTTTAAAGTTGGGGACATGGTGCTCAAGTGGGGAAATATAGATGCAAGATAGAAATATGCTATGGCATCTAAGAAAAAAATGAGGGAAATATCCCTAGCTATCATTGTACCTAAGTTGTCAGTACAAGGGATCAATGAAGCATTGGAAAAATATTCAAAGAGATTTCTAGTCAAGGGTAGGGCATTGAGAATAATGGTCGGTAAACTTGAGGAAGTACAAAATCAAATAGATGGCATATGGAGAAATATTTTCTTTCCTGACCTATCGACAGATATCAAGGAACCCCAAGGTAAGTCAAATCCTATTGATTTGACAATAGATAAAGATGAATTTATAATAGAAGATATAACAGATAAAGACCCAACAAATGATATAGAAAATGATGAAGATGTGATGGAAACCGAGGTAAAGGACACTGAAGAGATGAAAATTGATGATTCACCAAAATCAAGACTGGTGGATGTAGATCCAGTCATTGAACAAATACTTAATTTTCCTGAGATTGAAGAGGTTATCTCAGAGGCTAAGAAAGAAAATCCTACTAATGTAGAGGAGTCTATCGAACCAGTAAAGGAGACTGAACAAAAGGACACTGAGGACACTACAGAGACCAAGATTTCTAAAGATCAAAATCCAGAGCTAGTCATCCCTACCGAGACTACAGGTCCACATTAGTCACAAGAACCAGAGAAATAGAAGGAAAAGGATAAAGAAGAAGAAAAGAAAGAAGAGATTCATGAAGAGAAAAAGGAGGAAAAGAAACAAGAAGATAAGAAGGAACAAAATCAAAAGGAAGAAAGAGAAGAGAAAACTGAAGATACAACTACTACTACATCTGATACAAAGAAGGCATCACATTGCCCAAAATTATCTAGTGATGAGAGTATGCATGCAGAAATAAAAAAATTCAAAGAAAAGGAAGCATGAAAAGGAGAAAGTTGACTTAAGCCAACCTATTATAATTCTTAAGGTTGACATCTCCACCTTGAGCCCCAAATAGTTATCTGAATTTGGAGATTTACTAAAGATGAAAGCAACACAAGACAAATTGCTAGCAAAGAAACAAAAAATAGATGTACTTGAGAATGTCAAATAAATACTGTAGGAGATAGTATCAGATGAAGATATAAATGAGAAAGGTAGTATATGCAATCAATTGAGTGAACTGGTGAGTCAAATCAATCAACTAGGTACTGAGACCACAAAATATTTGATGCAAGTGCATAGGAATAAAATGGAAGATAAAATAATTGAAGAATTACTTCAATCGGTAGCACTTGACAAGGTAACACTTTTTGAACAAGTTACCAAATTGGAAAAAGAATTGCAAGATATTCTTTCATTATTTCAAAAAATTTGTTTGATTTCAAATTTCACAAAAGACATAAAGGCAAAAGATGAATCACTTGAAAAAGAGTTGACTGGGCAGCTAGCCAAGGTCACAACCGAGCCTAATACATTCAAGGTTTACAATAAAAGGTTGAAGCATCTAATGGGAGTGCAACATGACTTGAGGAAAGAGGAGAATAAAATCAGAATGGAACTCATGGAATCGCAAACATTTTTGATACCCCAGATAGATTCACTGCAAAAACATACACATAAGGCTAAAGACTTAGTGAACACCCTTGATATAAGTTCTATGGATAGCATGATAAGTCTTGCAACTGACATAGGAGAGAAAAATGTGTTATTACAGACAATAAAGGAGTCATAGGAATTATCACTCAAAGATGCACAACAAAGATACAAATATATTTTTGATAAGATGCCTCCACCGGATAAACAATAAGTAAATATTTTTTTTGTCAAAAAAGGGGAATATATTATAGAACATGAAAAAGGGGGATAATATGTGTTATATATAAGGGGGATATATATGTATGTAAAGGAGATGGATAGTTATGTACATAGGGAGCATTACTATAGGGGGAGTAATGATTAATGGAGTAATTGGATAATGGAGATATAAGGAGTTATACCGAGAAGTGTATACATGGTCAAATTTTGCTAAGGACACAAAAAATTTGATGACTTTGAAGGTTTTTAACAAAGATGCCAAACTAATGCCAAAGGGGGAGATTGATACTCCTATAGAGTTATTTTATTGTCATTAGTTTTGATTAAGTCAAATTGATTGTCAAAGTCATTCGGTAAAGAAGGTTAGTCAAGTCAGTAAAGCAAATAAGATAGTCTGTAAAGGGACTAAGAAACCGACACTGGGCAAGGCAAAACAAGGCAGACCGAGCATCAAGAAATTATTGAGAGTTATAATAGGTACTGAGCTGAGAAAACATACAGTTACTGAGAAAGAGAAAATGTATTACAGAGAAACATAGGCCGACATAAGAAGAATCTACAGATACGTTGAATCTGGACACCGAGTAGAAAACATTTTACAAATCTCGAGGAGATTGTTTGGAAATACATTAGGGATTTAAACATCATGATTTTACACGATTACAAGGTGAGATATACCAATGAAAATTAAATGTAATATATGCATGGGAGAAGTAACCAATGCTAGCACCACTTAAGGAGATGATTCTAGAACGTTTCCACTATTTCTAGATCTAGTATAAAATGGATCAGTATGTGAAGATTAGTATGTGTGTGTGTGTGTGTGTGTGTGTGTGTATGATGTGAAGGAAAAATTACAGTAAGAAGGTGATGATCAATCAGAGATAAGTTTGAAGGTGATGAGAAGAGAAGCCACCGAGTAGTAGAGCAGTAAGAACATAATTGTGAACGTGATACATAGTTGAAGTTACTGAGTACTAAAGTAAAATTGTGAGTGAAGTACAGTATGAAATGAATTGTTATTGATCATACTGAGTATGATAAGCATATGTTGATGCAAGCATTACAAATAGTTTATGTATTGATTAAGTGTGTAATCAGAATTGTAAAATATCTTAACCGAGTAGGACTTAACAGTCTTAAATTGTAAATCCTTTAACAGAGTACATCTCTTAGATTAGAGTTGTAAAATCCTTTAACAAGGTAGACTGAATAAGTTTTCAAACTCTTAATAGGGGTAATACTCTTAACCGGGTAAGCTATCAAAAATAGATAAACTTTGTAGCTCTAACCAAGCAAGCTTTTTACTACAGTAGTGAAGTGTTGTGGGTGTCATCCCGATCACAATTTTTTCCTCTGACAAGGATTTCTGCAAGACCAAAAATCATGGTGTTGTGAGTTGTGTTTCATGATAGTGTTTTATATGTTTTTATGTTGTTATATGCAAAGTTATGAATTAGATAAATGGTTAGGAAAATAGATTAAAGGTTTTGGAGTACTGATTCAACCCTCCCCTCTCAGTACTTAACTTTCCATAAATTAATCCAACAATTGGTATCAGAGAAAAGTCACTTATTCAGAAGTTTAACCACTTGAGAGGAAAGATCTAGAGAGATGGAAAGCTATAGGTATGAAAAGGTGATTGATAACATGAACATGGAACTGAGGATGGCTAATGACCAAATTGATTGATGTAAGAGAGGATGGGTATTAGGGCCTAAGGCACTCCCAAGACCAGTCCTACTTATAGATTAACAACTCGGAAGCAAAAACACAAAGAGGGAGAGAAGGAATGCATATATATTTTATCAACTCATTCAAACTTCATACATGTCAAGTTGTAAGGCCTTCCCGATTATGGCTAATACAATGAAATTCAATTACAGAACAGTCCTTGTACTTGTGAGGATCCAAGACTTCATATTTTTTCCTCTAAAAACTACTACCTAATCCTAGAACATCTCTACTTATTTATACAAGAGACCACCAAATAGGTTGGCTCTAAAGATCCTTTAGATCCAGCATTGGAGAAAGAAACAATCCATATTTAGGTCTACTTATTTCCCAATGAGCGATCCCAACATTAATAACACAACCAAAATTAACTGCACATGTTGGCCAACATCAAACAATTAAATTCCACCAGTCGGTGAACTCAGAAACTGAGAAACACTGTGTTAAGCATGAATGTTGAATATGTCCTATGGGGAAGTATTCTAGTAGTTCTATAGTAGTTGCATGTTGCATGCATGATTGTGTTTGTCATTGATGTCAACGCACTGATTATACTGGAGATTAGCAGAGAATCAAACAATGTTTGAATTAGTGCACATGGAGAACTTCAGATAAAGTTATGCGAAGTTGTGGACATGTTCCTTATGGTGTCCTGATATCATGGTTAAGAGCGCGTACAAAAATTCAATTATTTGTGTTAGTTATGGGTAATTTAGTGGAAACTATATTATGTCAATGGTCCTGAGAAGCAGTTTGCAATAATCAGATTATATCTCCCAATAGGGATAGAATCTAGACATGCAAAGTTATACAGAGGTTGAAGACATTTTAGAGGTAACCTGGATGAGTCAGCATAGTTAGAGGTTGCATGTGTGAAGATTTATTAAGTTTGTGAGCTAACAGCTTTATGTGATTATGGAAATATTATGTAACGTATAATGTTTTATATTTTGTAATTGGTTAAGCCTAATTGGCCAACTCAATTATGAAATATTGTACATGGTATAAAGGAATGATTATTTTTCTTAATTGAGATGAGGTATGCATGATATGCGAAGTATATGATGTGAAGGTGAAACAATGATTGATGTATGATGCGAAGTGAGAAGATCTGGTAGTGAGATTTGGTGAAGCATTTGGTACGATTTTTGGCACAGTCAGAGGAGAGAAGAGAAGTTGCTGAGACCAGTAATTATTGGTATTATTTTTTTCAGATAATACAAAGATCAGTTAGATAGTGTGTTTAGTGATCTTTCCCTTGAATTTGTTTGGACAGTGGGTCCTTCTGCCTTCCTTAACTCCTAACAGGGTTAGAATCTTCTCACAGGGATTCAAAGTCTCCTAGCAGGGACTGATATGTACTAAATGTAATTCATAAGACTCCTTATAGAGTCCATCCTCTCATAACAAATTTTCATATTAGTACATCTTTTGTGGGTACCATCCCCACCAGGGTTTACTCTTTGATCAAGAGGTTCCCTAGTTAACAAATTTGGTATCATTGTGTATGATTATCTTTATGTGGTTGTTGTTTATGTTGATTACATGTTGTAGATTTAATAGGGTTAATAAAATTTGTTTTTATCAGATAACTTATTCACCCCCCCCCCGCTCTCAGTTATCTTGGTGGACTTTACTTTCTAACAATTGGTATCAGAGCGGCAGGTCCTTGAAGGAAAAGTTTAACAGCTTAAGGAGATCTATGGCGAGTCATTTCAGAAAAGAAAGTTCTAAGTTTGATGGAGTTAACTATGACGGCTGGAAATAAAAGATGAAGACTTATCTACTATGTTTAGGACCAGGATATTGGTTGATTACAAAGAATGACAAGACTATCATTGAAGAAGACAAAATTGAAGACTGCACTGAGAAAGAAAGAGATCTAATTATGTGTAACATACTTGTCAGAGAAGCACTTTTGTCAGCTCTTCCTGAGAATGAATACAGTCAGGTAAAAACTCTAAAGACACCCCCATGGAATTTGGTTAGCTTTGGAATCTACTTTTGAAGGTGATAAACATGCTAAGAGAATCCGATTACAAAATTGGATATGTTTATTTCAAGAAGAAAAGATGATGGAAGATGAATCTGTTAGAAGTTATATTGGTAGAATATCAGAGATTATTGCAGGTATTAAAGCTTATGAAGGAAATAAGATTGAAGACGAAATCATATGGAAGATCTTGAAAACTCTAACTCCAGTGTTTAAGTAGACAGCGCAGATGATTGAACAAGTCATACCTTGTACTGAGAAATTCACCAGATAGACTCTTCTTGGAAGATTAGAAGCAGCGAAGATAGCTTTGAGAAAATCTAGAGATTTGCCCAAAATTGAAACTGCATTCAACACACTTAGTGTTTTCCCTACTTTGTCAAGAAGTGCAAGTGTCAGTAGATACTATGCCAGTAGTAGCAGATCTAAGACTAAAGAAGACAAAAAGATTGAAGAAGGAATTGCCTTGCTTGTAAAAAGAGAACTAAAAAAATTTAAAAAACTTTAAATGTTGGACATGTCAAGAATATGGTCATTTTGCATCTAAGTGTCCTAAGAGAGTGAAGAAATATAAGAAGAAATTTAAACCTAGAAGACCAAAAGAATGTTTTTGATTAAGGTAACAACAAGTTTTGAAGGGACCTTGAAACCCTTTACAAAACTGGAACTTAAGATAAATCTTTGAGAGTTCCAAGAGTACAACAGTCCAGCCAAAATATAAGCCCGAACATCTCAAAAAAGACTTGAGATATAATAGTAAAAGCTCCCAAGATGATTCAATCCATCCAAGAAAAGGAAGGACACACAAACAATCAACACGAGAACACTGCATCAAAATAAGCAACAAAAACCGCAGTCAAAAGAAGATAGCAGCAAGGCTATTCAGAAATCCCCTTTTTATGAGAACAGAGAGTCATGTCAAATGATGAGGAGGATTTCTTTGAATGTTTCCCTTTAAAAGTTATCCAACCATCTTTTACTTTTGCTACCTCCTTCTACTAGCACATCGAATTCAAGGAAACAGACCCCAACATCGGATCCAAAAATCTCCCAACAAGAGGGACAGAGACACCATTACCGTTAGTAGACATCTTACCAGCAGATCTGGTCAAAAAAGAAACCTCAGAAATAGGGCTTGCAGTGCTTCCACAAGAGAGACAGAAGCACCAAAAACCTCATCAATAATCGCACTAGCAGGGCTGGCAAAAACAACATTCACTGAACCACCAGCAAAAGGCCTTGGATCCATCATCAAAGGAGAGGGAGGACCCTTCTTATCAGGGCTGGCAGGAACAACAACCAAAGAAAAAGGGCTAGAAATGCTCCCAGCAAGAGAAATAGAAAACACCCCAACAAGGCTAGCAGGAACACCAACCACAGAGCTGCCAACAAAAGAGCTTGGATCATTCATCAAAATCTAGCTATTTTCTTCAACAAAAGGCTTCTGCGAGCTGGAGGCTTTATTTGATTCCTTAAAAGACTTAGGAGAACTTTTAAGGATTGGATAATGATTTGTGGAAACATCCTTCCACCAAGTATGAGAGACTTTCTTCATTTTGAAGTCAGAACCACATTTTGAAGCATGATGACCTGTTTTAAAGCATTTTCTGCACCTAAAGTGGATACCCTCATAATCCAATTGTTGCAACCAAGAACCCTTAGAAGACTCAATTTTAATTTTAGCAGGAAGACTTTGTGAAATATCAATATCTACCATGATGTGGGCAAAGGTAGAATGAAACATATTGGAAGAGTCATTATCAATAATCAGAAACTCCCCCAAAGCCTCCCCCACCTCCTCCAGGACAACACCTTGCCAGAGATGAAGAGGAAGATTGGGAAGCCTCACCCAAATAGGCATATTGTTAAAAACTTCATATGAGGGATTAAAATCCGAGTGCCATGGTTTTAACATAAGCAAGAATTTATCCTCCACCCAGGTAAAGAAGTTTTCACATAATATTTTAGTTCTATCCTTAATTCTATCAAATTTAACTACAAAGAAACATTTATCTAAGGGAAAGATATGAACATTATCTGAAAGAATTGGTTCCCATTTTCAGGATATCCAATCATGAAGTTGGGACAAGGTCGGCCATAACCCCTAAAAGTGGCATATCAGAGCTTGGCCCATAAGGGTCTCAGAATAGTTGTCTAGCTCCCCTTCAGCAACATCAAAGAGCTTAACAGAAAGAGGCCCAGAAGCAGAAATCAAAAGAGAAGAGGGCACCCCACAAGAGGAGCCCCCATTCCCATGCAAAGCCTTAGAGGCAACTTTAGCATAGGAACCTACCGCACCACGAACTAAATCAACAGTCATCGACTTGGTCCAACAATAGAAATAGGGGCTTTAGGTGAAGATGGAAGAAGAGAACTAGGAGAACCCAAGGCATCTCCCACAAGAGCAGTCCCCCTCACCAAAAGAATAGACTCCCTTGCATAAACACCACTGTTCCCCACAGTTTTTTTGAAATATTTTGAGCGGGAAGCGGAAATCCCCTTCTCGCCCTCACCCACACCAACACCCATAGCCAAATAAACAACCCCAGGCCCTACCAAGGCTCCAAGATAGAGGTGGGAGAAATAGAAGTTGTGAAAGGTGTCGCAAGGCAAGCGCAGGGACCACCAACACCACCCAAATGCACTACAACAGAGCCCAAGTAGGAAACGCCCGAACGTGTTGTAGCAGCATAGCCCATTTTTTGAAAATTAATGTACTTCCTTGTTGTATTACGATCTGAAGATCTAAAGAATGTTATTATGCTAATTATGAAGAGTTTGAAGCTAGCATTGAGAAATTCTTAAGTGAAAGTGATAACGAAAGTGATGACATAGGATTTGTTGCAATAAAAGAAGAAAACTCTGAAAGTGAAGTTAAAGAAGAAAAAGCTTTAGTATCTCAAGTTGAAAATAAAACTAATTGGATCATAGATAGTGGTTGTTCACATCATATGAATGGAGATATGAATAAGTTTATAAAGTTTAATAATTATGATGGAGGAATTGTCAGAGTTCGAAATAATGCACCTTGCCAAATAAAAGGAATAGGATCTATTAATCTTGATGGAAAGACTAACACTGATGATGTTTACTTTGTGGATGGATTGAAACATAATATTTTAAGTGTTGGATAGTTAGTTGACAAGGGATATCAAGTTTTATTTACTAAGAAGACTTGTGTGATCAAGGATAAGAATGGTAAGATGATTGGAACATGAGCAAGGACCAGAGGTAATGTATTTCAGTTGAATCCTACTGAGATGACATGTTTAATTGCTAAAGTTGATGACGGTTCATTATGGCACAAAAGGTTTTGTCCATAAACTTTGATAATATTGTGAAAGAAAGTACCACATTTGTAGTAAGAGATTTGCCTAAAATTGTGAAACCTACTAACATGATATGCAAAGAATGTGTTATGGCAAAGCAGAAAAGAAGTTCTTTTATCAGTAAGAAATTCACCATGCCAACAAAATTGGAGATTGTTGATACAGATCTGAGTGGTCTCACAAGAACAAGAGGATTATATGGTGAAAGGTATTTTATGATTCTTCTTGATGATTTTACTAGAATGATGTGGGTAGCATTTCTTAAAGGAAAATCGGAACCATTTGATAAATTTACATTGCTTAAGAAAAAAGTTGAGAATGAATCAAGAATGAAGATTAAATGTTTAAGATCTGATAGAGGTGGAGAATTTACTTCAAAATAATTTAATACTTTTTATGAAGTGAATGCCATTAAGAGACAACTTTCAGCCCCTAAAACACTTGAGAAAAATGGTATTGCTAAAAGAAGAAAAAGATCAGTAACTGAGGCAACAAGAGCTGTGTTGTTTGAGAATGATGTAGTGAAGATATTGTGGAGAGAAGCAGTGAATACAACAGTGTATACAACAAATAGAGTACAAATCAGAGAAGATACAAACAAGACTTCTTATTAATTATGGTTTGGACATGCACCATCAGTAAGATATTTTAGAATTTCTGGAAGTAAGTGTTATATTAAGAGAGATGATGATATTGGTAAGTTTGATCTGAGAAGTGATGAAGGTATGTTTCTTAGTTATTCATTGAAAAGAAAAGCCTATAGATGTTTTAATAAGAGAACTAATAATATTGTTGAGAGTGCAAGTGTTAAAGTGGATGAAAAGTTCATAGTTCAGGAAAGAATACTTGATTATGGTTTAGATGAAGAAGTCTAGATCCTAAAATTGATCAAGAAAATGTTAAGTTGTTTTATGAAAATGACAATGATTTGTAGAATGAGATTCATGTTGAGGAATCAAGAGAAGAACTAAGACTAGAACTTAGAATTGAAGCAAGAATTGAGACAGTAACACCTAATAAGAATTTGATAAGGAATCATCCTGTTGATCAGATTATTGGGAGAAAAGAAAGGGGAGTTATGACAAGAAATAAGGTACAAGAAGAATTATGTTTGATTTCCCAAATTGAACCTAAGATTACTGATGAATCTTGTAAAGATAACAATTGGATTCAAGCAATGAAGGAAGAATTAGAACATATTGAAAAGAACAATACTTGGGAATTGGTCCCTAGACCTAAGGACAAAAATATTATAGGAACTAAATGGGTTTTTAGAAACAAGATGAATGAACAAGGTGAAGTTATAAGAAACACAGAAAGATTGGTATGTAAAGGATACTCACAACAAAAAAGGTATTTATTATGAAGAAACATTTGCACCTGTTGCAAGAATTGAAGCAGTAAGAATGTTTTTGGCCTATGTTGCTTATAAGAAATTCAAAGTGTATCAGATGGATGTGAAGTCGACATTTCTGAATGGAGAATTGGAAGAAGTCTACATTGAGTAGCTAGATGGTTTTCCTTTGACTTAAGAAGGAGACATGGTATGTAAACTGAACAAAGCCTTATATGGACTTAAACAAACACCTAGAACCTAGTATGCAAGATTGGACAAATATTTGGTAAAATTGGGATTTGCTAAAGGCACCGCAAACAGTAATTTGTATCTGAAAGAAATAGAGAATGGTTTATTGATTGTAGTATTTTTGTTGATGATATAATCTTTGGAGGTGAAGATGAAGCGAGTGATAAATTTGCTGATGAAATAAAGATAGAATTTGAGATGAGCATGATTGGAGAAATGAAATTTTTCCTAGGATTATAAATTGTGTAGAACGGTGATGGTATTTTCTTATCTCAGACTAAGTGTCTAAAAGACTTATTGTAGAGATTTGGTTTGGAAAATTGTAAGCATGTTGGTACACCTATGGTAATTGGCCATAGGCTATCTAGAAAAGATGAGACTCTTATAGTTGAACAAATGAAGTACAGATCTACGATTCGAGGTTTGTAATATTTAACTCTTACAAGACTAGATATATCACATGCAGTTAGTATTGTTGTGAGATTTCAAGCTAATCCTAAGGAATCACATTATGCAACAGTAAAAAGAATATTCAGATATTTGAAAGGTACAACTAATTATGGGTTTTGGTATGATAAATCAAATGATTTTACCCTATGTGCATATACAGATGTGGATTGGGGAGGTAGTGTGGATGAAAAAAAGAGTACAAGTGGTGGGGCATTTTTTCTTGGAGGAAGATTGGTTTCTTGGCTAAGAAAGAAATAAAATTGCATCTCACAAAGTACATCAAAATCAGAATATGTAGCAATAGAAAATAATTGTAATCAAATAATATGGATGAAACAAATGTTGAAGGATACTGGAATCAAGTTCAATGATCATGTTATCATAAACTGTGATAACACAAGTACAGTAAGTATGTCTAAGAATCATGTGTTACATTCTAAAACAAAACATGTAGAGATCAAATATCATGTTGTAAGAGAAAAATTTGCAGAGAAAGAAGTCAGACTTGAGTATATCAGTACAAAGGAGTAGATTGCAGATATATTTACAAATCCCTTACCTAAAGTTACATTTGAGTATTTTAGAGGTATGCTTGGGGTTATGCCCCAGCCTACTTTTGAGTAGTGATGCAGAAAGTTGCATCAAGCCAATGGTATAGAGCACTATATTTCTGGATTGTATGTTGATGCTTCCTCTATGGGGAAGTATCTATGTTTTTGAGCTGAGTCATGAAGGACTCTTTGGTAAAAGGTATCTTCAAATAGTGTATTTGGAAATTCAAGCTTGTATTGGATTGACATAGTGATGTCTACTATCATTGATGTCAATGGGGGAGAAGGATACATGAAAAACATTTGATGATTGATGAAGAGGATTTGAAAAGATAATGCAGAACAACAGAGTTGCACTTTGATATTCATGGAACTTGGATGTTTTTCATCAATGTTGCCATCAATGCCAATGGGGGAGATTGTTAAGCATGAATGTTGAATATGTCCTATGGGGGAGTATTCTAGTACTTTTGTAGCAGTTGCATGTTGCATTCATGATTGTGTTTGTCATTGATGTCAACATGCCGATTATATTGGAGATTAGCAGAGAAGTAGACATTGTTTGAATTAGCACACATGGAGAACTTCAGATAAGGTTATGCAGAATTGTGGACATGTTCCTTATGGTATCTCGATATCATGGTTAAGAGCGCATATGGAAACTCAATTATTTGTTTTGGTTATGGGTAATTTAGTGGAAACTGTATTCTATCAGCACCTTGTTCCTGAGAAGCGGTTTGCAATAATCAGATTATATCTCCTAACATGGATAAATCTAGACATGCAAAGTTATACAGATGTTGAAGACATTTTGGAGGTAACCTGGATGAGTCAGCATAGTCAAAGGTTGCACATGTGAAGATTTATTAAGTTTGTGAGTTGAAATTTTTATGTGATTATGGAAATATTATGTAATGTATAATGTTTTATATTTTGTAATTGGTTAAGCCTAATTGGCCGACTCAATTATGAAATATTGTACATGGTATAAAGGAAGGATTATTTTCCTTAATTGAGATGAGGTATGCATGATATGAGAAGTGTATGATGCGAAGTTGAAATAGTGATTGATGAATGATACGAAGTGAGAAGATTTGGTAGTGAGATCTGGTGAAGCATTTGGTGTGGTTTTTGGCACAGTCAGAGGAGAGAAGAGAAGTTGTTGAGATCGGTAATTATTGGTATTATTATGTTTGGATAATACAAAGATCAGTTGGACAGTTTGTTCAATGATCTTGCCCTTGAAGATTTTTGGACGGTGGATCCTTCTGCCTTAACTCCTAACAGGGTTAAAATCTTCTCACATAGATTCAAAGTCTCCTAACAGGGACTAATATGTACTGAATGTAATTAATAAGATTCCTTACAGAGTCCATCCTCTAACAAGGAATTTTCATATTAGTACATATTTTGTGGGTACCATCCCCACTGAGGTTTACTCTCTAATCAAGAGATTCCCTAGTTAACAAATTTGGTGTCATTGTGTATGATTATCTTTCTGTAGTTGGTGTTTATGTTGATTACATGTTTTAGATTTAATAAGGTTAATAAAAGTTGTTTTTATCAGATAACTAATTCATTCCCCCCCCTCTCAGTTATCTTGGTGGACTTTACTTTCTAACACACCGAACCAACTCAGTAAAGGAAGCAACAAAATGATAACCGAGCTCGTCAACGATCGATATGAACACTTCACCAAGAGCTCAAAAGAAGTTACTGAGCAAACAAAATAAGCTACTGAGTAGCCAAACAAGATCTAACATATTTTTGGTTGATCCAGGATTTCCCTAAACCCAAGATTCTCTTGCATCAGACACCCAGGGTTGGAAATAAATGATTCTTTGAATCATGTGTCAGGTACAACCCTAGCTAAATCCAACTCAGATTGAGAACAATGGAGGATCTTACCATGTCCCCAACTTTGAAGACTCTTTCTCTAGAAAAATGACTAACCTTATTGCAATTAAAGAACTTTATAGGTAACTTTCCTTCAAACTTACCTTGGCCTTTCTTTCTCTTCTTGCGATCATGGCTAAGATTTTCTCATCCACATAGTTTTCAATCTTTTCAATTTCTTCACATTCATCAACATAATCTCCTATTTCTTTGTTGTACTTACTTGATTTTCTAGCACTTGCAAAACTTGTTCCTGCATCTTTGTTCTTGTGCACTTTTGCCTTGAAAGTTGTCTCCACCTTTGGTAAAGCATCCTTAAACTTTGTGGTCTCAAATGTAGTTAGCTTAGACACTAACATTTCCTTGTGAAATTTGCGGTCAATGGTATGATCTCCTTTATGACATGCACTTTAGTTTTGTACGCTGGTGTGAAAGATCTCAAAATCTTTGAAATGACCTCATCCTTAGTGTAGGTTCCTCCATTATTCCTCATTCATGTTACACATTCTGTATGAAGTTTGAATGAGTTGATAAAATAATACTTTCCATTCCTTAGGGGGAGCTTCGAAGAGGATATTAAGAAGGTTGTATTAATAAGGGTACTCTTCGATTGATGTTTTTTTACATATGTTTCTATCAATGCCAAAGGGGGAGATTTTTGGAATTGTTTCTATTCAATAGTTTTGTCATTGATGTCAAAATATATTTAGTTATGAAGACTGAGAATTGCAAGATAGAACATGCAGGCAGATTGTAGAGAGTGGTACGGACATTGTATGATTTATTAGCTCCTGTGGGCTTAGATATATATTTCAGGATGTGTATAGAGCTTATGTTTATGGCCACAAATGTTTATATGATCATTGGATAGAGATATATTTTTTTTAGTAAAGACTAGTTGTAGAAACAAAGACTGAGAGTTTTTACAAACCTAGTTGCAGTATTTGGAACAAAAATATTGTGCAATGATCAATTTTGGTATGCACAATTGGTAAATGTCAGAGGACATCACTAAGAAGATACATTATGATCACAGCAGGTTCATTTGATTATTGACGTCATCTGTGGTGTGTTTGCTAGTGTGGAATTGTTTGGGAGCCAACCAAGAAGATAATGTGTAGATGATTGATTTATGATTGGATTATTGATGGAGCTAACCTTGAGTGAACTATAATTGCTTTAACATGATCAGGGATAACATGTGTATCATCACCTTAGATAATGTAATTATTTGTTATGTAATGAGGTCCTATAATGGTCGACCTCTAGATTAATTATTATTTGCAACTTGTATATAAGGAAGGGTTTCTTCCTTGAGATTCTGTGTGGATTGTGATGGTAACATGCGAGCTTGAAGGTTATGAGATCTACTTCTAATAGGGAAGAAGGTTGTGCATTTGGGTACAAGGATTGGATTGTCTTAATATGCAATTCACGTATGATGAAGTATATTCAGTAAAGGATTGAAGATGGATGTAACCTTTTGATTTTATTTAGACCTGTGACCAGTTGTAATACCCCTAACAGGGTTTGAGACTCGTAATAGGGTTTTTCCTTTAATAGGGACCTGGCTATTGTATTAATCAGCTCCTAATAGGGCTAAAACTCCTGACAGGGTTTCATTCATATAGTGCAGATATTTGTGGGTATCATTCTCACCGGGGTTTTTCCCTTAACATGGTATTCCTTGAGAACAAATCTTGGTGTCACTTGTGTTCAATGATGTGATGTGGTTTTGCATTTTATTTTGCATAAGATTATATTTGGTATTAAGCTCAATAAGATTGTTAACAATTGATTCACCCCCCTCTCAGTTGCTTGAGAATTTGTTATCCTAACAAATAATTTATAATTTGTTAATAAAATTGTCTTAGAATAATATGTTAAGTACACAACTCTAGACATACAACTCCAAACATTTTAGAGCCTAAGATCACCTAAGATTACTAGTTTATAAATATCTACTCAAGAACATAAATATAATTACTTAAATTGCACTTAAATCATACATTAAAAACATCCATAAAGAAATGGAAGAATATAAATATGAATTTTTATTCTCTATAATTTAGTCAATAGGCTATTTGTGGGTGCTTTGCTCCTTGTAAAAATGGCCAGCCTCTTCGGTTGTCTTTTTATTTTTTCGACCATAAAAAGTTCATTTGTTTTTTATGTACGTTTATTTCAACATTTTTTGCCCTTTTTTCTTTCTCTAATTTTTTTTGTCTATTTTAAAATTTATTTTATTTACAATTTTAATAGTTTCAAATTAATATAAAAGATGATTTTTTATTTATTATTTTAGGAGTTTGAATATATTATTATTTTATTTATAATTTATGTTATTTTTTAATTAATACAAAAGATAATTATTTATTTATTAATATAAAAGATAATTTTTATTTATTATTTCAAAAATTTAAAGATATTATTTTTATTTACTATTTTAAAAATTTAAAGATATTATCATTTTATTTATAATTTTTATATATTTTTAATTAATACAAAAGATTTTATTTATTATTTTAGAAATTTAAGAATATTATCATTCTTGATTTTAGTTTTTGTAATATGATAATATTATAAATAAAATAATAATACCTTTTCAAATGATAATAATAGAAATGATATTATCTCCTACTGGCTTACCGTTGCACGCACAAAAGCATTCGACTGCTAGTCTAGTTTGCTATTTTAAGATAAAGCTTTTGTGAAATGTGTTAGAATGATTTTGGATAACTAAGAGGGGGGTGAATCAGTTATCCTCAAGTCCAAATGGACCAATTCAACTTTCTATCTCTTCAACAAGCTTAGATCTAATCAACGATTTACTCGATCTCTTTAGCATATATCAATAACATAAAACTTCCAGTCCACTGTCCAAAAGTAATTAACTTACAGAATATAAAACTTTCAACATCATTCACATCAAATAACATTCACACAAGTATAACACTAGGATTTATAGTGGAAACCCAATTTTGGAAAAACCACTTGTAACGTGCTACTAATTTTCACTCTTCTGAATTGAGCTTTGTGAGAAGCCAACCCTGTTAAAGGTTTACAATACACACTTTAGGTGTGACCCTGTTAAAGAATTTAATCACCCTATTAAGAGTGGCCTGGTTAGAGGGCTTAAGAACATTCCATCAGAATGTCACCTTGATTAAAGGGTTTATACAATGACTGTTAGGTCAACCTTGATTAAAGGATTTAAATGATACAATGGTTAGAAAGTAACAGTAGGTTTTGATCTAAAATATAAAACTCACTTTGAAAATACATATCCACTTCGCACATATGCTGATTTACTAACTGACCTTAATTTCCATCACCATCTCTGATCTTCTCGGAATTCTCTTCAAGTAATCACCACAACTCTATTAAGCTCTTCACAACTTCACCTTCAGCCTTCTTCTTAGATTTATCAATCAATAACATCAACTAATTCCACACACAGTAACCTCTATTAGGTCATCCTTATACCTCCTTGATCAGGTAGATTAATCTTGTGTCACTTAATCTCTTTTGTAGATCTTGGGTTTAGGTCACATTCATCGAATCCTTCTAGCATTTTTTTATGCTTCTTTTCCTTCTAGATACATCTCCAAAATTCTCTTTGAATCCATAAGAAAACTATTTACCATGCATTAAATGCTCCATATTGTTCATTAATAATGTCAACACATAAATTACATATCCCAAGAATTCAACTATGTCGGCTGGAATTCTCAATTCTTTCTCAAAATGTTAATTACTGACACTTGATCAATATTGTGTTCCTCTCCTCAGTCATTATTGGATATCTCGCTCATCGCTAAATCTTTCCTTCTCAGCAAACACTATCTTTTCTCAGTAATTATTTGTCGCTCGACAATTATTGATGCTTAGTCGACACTAGATTTTCTCATCTTATACTAGCACTCAGTCAACACTAACATCACTCAGCTTAAACTAAATTTCTTCACCTTTGCTCGATTAAGCCTAGGTTTCCAGTCTTTCTTCTTCACTAGATGTTAAAGATAAACAATACATTACCTTGCCAATGTGCCAACTAATCAAGTACCCATTGAAGTATCACATAACTCAACCTTTCCTTGGGTACTCTTGTTATCTCCTCTTTTCAAATCCTCTTCATCAATCAAAAGATATGGTACTCTCCTAGAGAGAAATTGTCTTACTAGTTAAGGTTTGACATCAATTACAATATAAAAATTGTATCAATTGTAGTTTCCAAAAATCTCCCTCTTTGGCATTGATGGCAACACCACATGAATTACCATACAATCCAAAATCTTTGTGCATCAGATCTTCATTAATATCCTTAGCTTCAATCTGATTCACATTCAACACATCCAAGTACCATCTCCCTCTTGGATAAATTTAGCTTTGTCTGTTCACTGAATCTTTCTTTTATATCTCTCCCTCAGGTTTTACTCTTAACAACTTTTTCTAAATTTCTCCCCCAATGTTGTATCTCTCTAGTTTATTAAATCTCTCCCTCTTTGACAACAATGCCAAAAAAACTTGTATCTGTCACTTGCATATTTACCATGTAGATGTCTTCATGTCAATTCTCTGATTTGTATGCTCCCTCTGTTATCTTGCTTATGACTAATCAATATATTTTGTTGTTCTTCTCACAACTCTAGGCAACTCCTAAAGTGTGACCTCTTCTGCATCAATTTGTCAGATAATCTAATTAGCATATTTGATGCAATGCTCCTATATGTTTCTAGGTAGCCTCAGTTAGGGGAATCACCCCTAATTTACCTCTAAGATATTCATGAGCATCTTTAGGTAACGCTTTTGTGAATAGATCTCCTAATTGTTCCTTTGTATTCACATTTTCCAATCTCGCTTCTTTGTCTTGAACTAACTCTCTCAAGTAATGATACTTGATATAAATATGCTTAGTCTTAGTGTGCATCATAGGATTCTTTGATATGTTGATAGCACTTGTGTTATCATAGAAAATAACAACTGACTCAGTGATTTCCACCTTCATACCTTTTAACAATTGCTTGCTCCACACTAAATTTGAATAATTTATTGTTGTTGCTACATACTCAGCTTATGTTGTAGATTGGGAAATGTAGTTATGTTTCTTGATTGTCCAAGAGACTAATCTCTTTCCTATAAATAATGCACCACCACTTGTACTCTTTCTCTCATCCACATTTCTAGCCCAATCTGCATTAGTGTAAACTTTCAGTTCAAACTTATCATTCTTCTTGTAATACAATCCATAATCCTCTGTTCCTTTTAGATATCTCAATATCCTTTTCACTGCCATCATGTGACTCTCTTTAGGATTTGCACAAAATATTGCAACAATCCCAATTGCTAGGGCAATATCTGGTCTACTATGGACAACATATTGTAGCTTTCCAATCATAGATCTATACAAGGTTTGATTCACTTTAGTTGTATCATCAATTTTTGATAACTTTTGTCCAGTAGCCATAGGTGTCCTTACTGGTTTGGAATCTTCCATAACAAAAGTTTTCAGTATCTCCTTGACATACTTAGATTGAGTAATATAGATACCTTTCTTCATCTGATAAACTTGCAAACCAAAAAAGAGTTTGATCTCACCAAACATAGACATTTCAAATTCATTTTGCATCTCATTTGAAAAGGTTTGACATAGGGCATCTTGTCCTCCAAATATGATATCATCAACAAATATTTCAGCTAGCAAAATCCCTTTACCTTTTTCAGTCTTCAAATACATATTTTTGTTGTCATTTGTCCTTACAAATCTAATCTTTATCAAATAATTATGCAGTTCTCATACCATGCTCTAGGAGCTTGTTTCAATCCATACAATGCCTTGTGTAGCTTGTAAACCATATTTCATTTGCTTGGGTCAACAAATCGTTCTGATTTTTCAATATATACTTCTTCCAATATTTCATTCAGAAATGCAGATTTGACATCCATTTGATATACTTTGAATCATTTATAATTTGCATATGCAAATAGAGTCCTCACTCCTTCCAATCTTGTAACTAGGAAAAATGTCTCCCCATAGTCAATGCCTTCTTCTTGTGCATACCCCTTGCATACCAATCTAGCTTTGTTTCTACTAACTTCTCCATGTTCATTTAGCTTATTTCTAAATACCCATTTTGTTCCATTAACATTCTTGTTTTCTAGTCTTGGCATTAGTGTCCATGTTTTGTTTTTTTCTATCTGCTCTATTACTTCATTCATGGCTTGTATCCAATCTTCATTCTCTAAAGCATCTTTTACTGTTTTGGGCTCAAACTCACGTAGTAAGCATGTATGATCTTTCAACTTACTTATTGTCATAACTCCAAATTCCTTATCTCTAATGATTTATTCAGGCTTATGATCTCTTCTTACATACTGTGCCAATGTAGGTTCAGGTTTCATTTCTACTTGTTCTTGATCTTTAGGTTCATCTTACAGATTCTTTGTCTCTTTTTTTTATTGCTCAGTAGCATCCTCCTAATGCTCGACATTATCTTTATGTGGCTCGATAGGCTCATGCAGTTCCTTGTCATTTGGTTTAGGTAAATTATTGGCCTCTTCTTCTTCTATGTATACAAAATATATGTAATCTTTGGGTTCTTTCTTGCACTCAACTTCATTCTTTTCAGCATGTTCATCAACTCTAACATTTGCACTTTCCACAATTTTGTTAGTGTTAGAATTCAAACACTTGTAAGCTTTTCTCTTAGTGGAATATCCTAGGAATATGCCTTCATCACTTTTTGCATCAAGTTTTCCATTCCTATTGTCTTTCAGTACATAACATTTAATTCAAAAGACTTTAAAACACTTCACATTAGGTGCATATCCATACCATAACTCAAAAGGTGTAGCATTTGTACCTTTCTTAATTTGTACTCAGTTCAAGTTATAAACATATGTACTTATAACTTCTCTCCAGTATTTGTGTGCAATATTCTTCTCTATCATCAATGTTCTAGCACAATCCATAATCGATTTGTTTTGTTTTTATGTTATACCATTCTATAGAGGTGTCCTTGCTACAAACATTTGTCTATTTATTCCTCTATCATTGCAGAATAGATTGAACTCATTTGATATAAACTCTCCTCCTCTGTCAGATCTCAAACATTTCAAGCTTTTACCTGTTTCTTTTTTAACATTTTCCAAATACCACTTAAACAACTGAAATGCATCAAATTTCTCTTTTAAAAACATTACAGTCATCATTCTAGAATAGTCATCAACAAATAAAATGAAATACTTATCACCACAATAACTTTGTACACCCATATTAGGTCCATAAAGGTCAGTATGAACCAATTCCAAAATATTGTCAGAAGTTTATGTCTTGCTCTTTAAACTAGACTTAATCATTTTTCCCAATTGAAACTGTTTACACGTCACATTATCAGGTTTCCTAAATCTTGGCAAACCTCTAACTTTCTTCATCTTACTAATATTTACCAAATTGTCAAATTTCACATGACACAACTCTTGTGCCATAACCATACATCATCAAATTGTGCAAACACACATGTTTCTTCAGATAGGTCTAGATAGAACAAATACCTCTTATATGTTCTCCACTTCTAATTAGTTCACTAGTGGCATCAAATATTTTAGCCTTTCAGTGATAAAATTCAACTCGATAATCAATAATGTTCAACTGTGCAACACTCAACAAATTATAGTTAAGACCTTCAACCCAATAAGCATTATCACATTTGATCTTATCAATCAATCTTATTAATCATTTTCCTTTCACAGGACATGGTGCATCATTACCAAACTTAAAACTTCTACCTTTGTAATAATTTAGGGTTTCAAACTTACTTTTATCACCAGTCATGTGACATGAGCAACCACTATCAATAATCCATTTATCATCTTTACTCACATAAGAAATAAGCGCAGTTTTCTCATCTTCATCAGAATCATCTTTCATAGCAACATAAACAACTTCTATATCACATTCATCAGATTCACTAGTTTCACTATCAGTTTCCTCTTCAACAATATAACAAGATTTCTTACCTTTGTCTTTGTAATCTATGTACCTTCTGTGATCTCTATCATTTCTCATCTAGGTACTTGCTTTCCCTTCTCTCATCTTTGTCAATCTTGTCAGGGCATCTTGCTGCAATATGGCCAACTTTGTTACATGAAAAATAGATTATAGGAAGTTTACCTTTGTATTTTCCTTTTCCTCTTTGTAGCCTTCTAGCCATAAGTGCCTCAAGATCATCTAGATCATCATCAAAAGTATCACTATCACTAATGTTGTTATTGTTACTGCTCTCACATCTTTCTTTTCCCTTCTTAGACTTATTAAGAACCATTTGAGACTTGAATACAGATTCAATGTTGTGAATAGTGAAATTATCATAGTTAGGCAACTCAAAAGCACTAAGCTTGCCAACAAGAATTTCCAAAGTTAGGACATTACCAAGGTTACATCTTCATTCCTGTATTGTAGAAACTCTAATAGCATAGATAGGAAGAAAATTTCTCAATACTTTATTAATAAGAGTTCCATCATCAATATTTCCATTAGCTCCTCTAATAGCATTTACTACCTCCTTAATTCTATCACAATACTGAGCAATATTTTCACCCTCTTGCATTTTCATTTCATCAAACTTACCTCTCAAACTTTCAGATTTGGCTCTTAGTACATTTGTGTCTCCACCATAGATAGATGCTATAGTGTCCCACATTTTCTTTACATTTGTATAGTCTTTGATGTCTTCAAATTTAGGATAGCTTAGGGCAGATGCAATCTCCAACATTGTCTAATTGTGTTCTTGTTTTTCTTTCATCTCCTCGACAGTCAAAGGTGTAGAAGGTATTACATAGTCATTTTCCACATATTAATTTTTTGAATCACCAATACTAGATAGATGCAATTTCATCAAACTCTTCCATGCAGGGAATTTCTCCTTGTTCAACTTCGGTACCTCCTTTTTGTACATCTTGATCATTAGCTTCAAGTACCTTTAAACTTTTTCTCTACAAGCACTAACAGCTGTGATACCAATTGTTATAATGATTTTAGAATAACTGAGAGGGGGGTGAATCAGTTATCCTTAGGTCCAGATGTACCAATTCAACTTTCTAGCTCTTCAAAAAACTTAGATCTAATCAACAATTTACTCAATCTCTTTAACATATATCAATAACATAAAACTTGTAGTCCCCTGTCCAAAAGTAATTAACTTGCACAATATAAAAATTTCAACATCATTCACATCAAATAACATTCACACAAGTATAAAACCAAGATTTATAGTGGAAACTCAATTTGGGAAAAACCACTTGTAACTTGCTATTGATTTTCACTCTTCTGAAGTGAGCTATGTGAGAAGCCAACCTTGTTAAAGGTTTACAATACACACTGTTAGGTGTGACCCTATTAAAGGATTTAATCACCCTATTAAGAGTGGCCTGGTTAGAGGGCTTAAGAACATTCTATCAGAATGTCACATTGATTAAAGGGTTTATACAATGATTGTTAGGTCTTGACCTTGATTAAAGGATTTAACTGATATAATGGTTAGAAAGTAACAATAAGTTTTGATCTGAAGTATACAACTCACTTTGCAAATACAGATCCACTTCGCACATATGTTGATTTATTGACTGACCTTTATTTCCATCACCATCTCTGATCTGCTCGGAATTCTCTTCAAGCAATCACCACAACTCTATTCAACTCTTCACAACTTTACCTTCAGCCTTCTTCTTAGATTCATTAGTCAATAAAATCAACTACTTTCACACATTGTAACCTCTCTATTAGGTTATTCTTATACCTCCTTGATCAGGTAGATTAATCTTTTACCGCTTAATCTTCTCCGTAGATCATAGGTTTAGGTCAGATTCATCGAATCCTTCCATCATTTTCTTCTCCTTCTTTTCCTTCTAGATACATCTCCAAACTTCTCTTTGAATCCATAAGAAAATGATTTACCATGCATCAAATGCTCCATACCATTCATTAATAATGTCAACACATTTTACATATCCCAAGAATTTAACTATGTCGACTGGGATTCTCAATTCTTTCTCAAACTGTAAATTACTGACACTTAGTCAATATTGTGTTCATCTCCTCAGTCATTACTGGATATCTCGATCATCCCTAAATATTTCCTTCTTGACAAACACTATCTTTTCTCGATAATTATATGTCACTCGACAATTACTAATGCTCGATTGACACTAGATTTTCTCAACTTATACTAGCGCTCGGTCGACACTAACATCACTCGGCTTAAACTAAATTTCTTCACTTTTGCTTGGTTAAGCCTAGGTTTCTAGTCTTTCTTCTTCACTAGATGTTAAAGATAAACAACACATTACCTTGCCAATGTGCCAAATAATCAAGTGCCCATTGAAGTGTCACATAACTCAACCTTTCCTTAGGTCCTCTTGTTATCTCCTCTTTTCAAATGATGTTCATCAATAAAAAGATATGGTACTCTCCTAGATAGAAAATGTATTACCAGTTAAGTTTTGACATCAATGACAATATAACAATTGTTTCAATTGTAGTTTCCAACAAAATGAATATGCAGGATTCTAACTTAAAGTCACAATTTTACAAGGTATATATGTCCAAAAACCTTCTAAAAAGACTTTTTCTTAGAATTACTAAAAAAATTATCATAATATGTAATAACATTTATCTCAATCTTCTTTAGGAAGTAGTCTCATAAAAGAAGTATCAAAATCTATTTTTTTTTTTTAAATCTATGAGATGAAAAAAATACATTACAAGATAGATTAAAAATATTAGATTGGATAGCATTGAGGGAGATGTGGAGACCAAGGGGGAAATGGTGAGAGAAATGCATGGATTGGTTAAAAAATGGCAGAGTAATGCAAGCATTAGCAAGAAATGGTAGGGGGAAACCATGAATATGCCTCTAGATAACATAGAAAGGAAATGATCAGGAGTGTCCTCATCATAAACCATAGTCCATAACCTATGGTAGAGTAGGAGGATTCTAGTTACATTCCCCAATGATATTCCCATTATAGGTGGAGGAAGAAATGAATTAAAATATTGGTGGATGTAGCACCAATGTGACCCTAGGAGACATGGAAGACTAGAGAGGGTTCCATATACATACCCCGACAAAATTCCTATCTTACCAACAAATCCATCAAGAATAGAATTTAATCCCACTCAATCAAATAAATTTTGGTCAAATAGCTTCTGGGAGACTGTGAAAATTAAAATTGAGATTGTAAATTTTGAGAAAGAAAAATCTATTCTAGGGTTTGCGAATAAATTTGGGGACCCAATAAATTGAATAGGATTTAAAGAGAAATTTTTAAACAGTGAGAAGGATTCAGTAAAGACAAAAGGATGTTTCTCTCACCTCTTTATATTGTCCTTGTTTCCAAACACACTAACTTGGTTGGAAGTTTGCAATGCATCATGATCAGTTTGTTCCAATCTCATATAGTTTGATTAGTGTTATATAGTCAATTTGATAATGCTCAGTTATATATTGAGTTCATGGTATTATATTAGTCTATTTGATCAACTTGATACATACACACTCATATGACATTTCTAGTTTACATGGCATCATGTGGGACATAGTTTAATCTATGACATTTTACATATTCAATTTGTGGCATTATGACAAATTAGATTGTTCAGTTTTGATCTTAATGGAATGGTTTTCTTATATTCATGTTATTAACAACATAATATGCATTCAAGTATCGTACATGTGAATACAAGAACATGTGAACATTCACATTCTATTACTACATCATCAGTGAGAATAGAACTATTAGATAATTTTGATATTGCATTGTATTGAAGGATTGCATTCATGATTATACAATATGAATAGAATCTTTCATATGCTCAAGATATGTCAATAACAATAGTTTATAAGGTAAGGATGTTGCACATATTTTAAGCATCATAATTTATGACCATGGCAAAAAGGGTTAATGTGTTAGGTAGGCCTTTTGGTCGGTCCCCTACCAACATTTGATTTAATATTGTTCTTTGATAAATTATGGTAATGTGTTTAATCACATCACTTAACATGATTGACTAAGTGAGTGACAACTACAAGAGTAATTAATGGCATCAAAAGGTGTGTCATTCTTGTCGACATGTAATATTTATTCAACATATTTCTTTGGGTTTGTTTTGTAAATCCTAGCTCTTTCAAGTTAGGGCACCGCCCATGAAGGGCACAACATTGTTACATTTTTCTAAGACAGTAGCAAAAATCTTGATGTGGAGGCAAATGTGTAAAGGGGTGTTGACTATTTGAAAGTAAAGGACACAAACTAAGAAGTTTTCATAACCATATGATTCAAGTGATTTTGTTTTGATTTCTCATTGATACACTTAATCAGTTTTTTTATCCCTATTTATGTCATTATTTTTCATTTGTTTATCTATAATGTGACTTACATGCCATGTATATCTTGGTGTATTACATGTTACATGCATAGGTCGATGCTTTTTTTCATTATCTAGATATTTCTTTTTGTGTGTCAATCTTTGAAATACAAAGGTACCGCTGTACCAAGTATGAGTCTTTCTAAAAGGACTTCTAGTATATGATTGTCATTCATTATTATTTTTATAACTATCATTGTTTATGCTACATGTGTTTACTTTTAAGTTTATTCATTCAAGACCCTTATTGGGTTTGTCTTATATTAACACATGTATTATGGTGTATGTCTTTGTATGTTTGATGTATCAATGTAAAAGTCAACTCTTACTGGTGTATGTCAGTTTTTAATGTACCTGTAGGATTTGAGCAATACAAATCCACAAAACCCGAAGATCACCTGCATACAAAAACCTGTTACAAGGAAGTAGAGACAAGAAGAGGGAAAGGGTTTGACTCAAAAATATGAAGAAGAAAATATCCTCAATTAATTAATGAATAGAATGTACAATGGATCATCCTTATAAAAGAGATTGAAAGCCTTGAAAGGCAAAGTCTAGTGCATGTAATAATCAGTTTAACTATTACATGACTAAAGCATGAGTTTAGAACAACTAGTGCATGTGCTTTTAACTAAAGCAAAAGAGAGTTGACATCTTAAGAAGGGAGTAAAGATTAATTAATATAATTAATAATTTACTCTAACACCCCCCCTTAAGATGAGCAACGATGCATCTACAAACAATGCAAGAAGAAAGCAAATGGGTCCCGGCAACAAAGGCCTGATCAGGTACCCAACACAACCAAATCTCTGTAAAATGGAGAAATAGAGAAAACCCAGCGGGAAAAAACCCTACTCCAAAAAGAGATAGAAAAATGCAAAAAAATAAATGGCTCAAGAGACTCTCTCAAAACCATAAGTACAACCAGCCCCCCCATGAGAGAGGGATGAGACACCAAAGCCCCTCTAGAATGATGGAGCCCCTGTGGAAATGATCGAACTAATGCAACTCCAATGTGGAAGAAACAAAGGCATAGAACAAGGAAACCCCTAAATGAGAGGTTGAACTGGAAGGCCTAATTGATGCTCAAAGGAGAAAACACGAGGATCCTGAAAGGGAATCCCCAATGTAGGTGGTGTGGCAGGTGTGCTGACACTGTCATGAAAGAGGAGATGAATGTCCTCTGTAGAATCCTCAACAAGTGCACCTGGTGGCTCAATGAATGGAGCTGAAGGGTCAGGTAGTGCTGAAGAAGAATCCTACTGAAGAGAAAAGACCTCAATAGGATGTGGTGTGACAGTCATAGCAGTGATCTTAAGAACAATACAAAGGCCCAAGCAACCTGACTGCACCACATGAGGCTCTCGCGAAAGAGGAGAGTTGTGCTCCGACAATGGAGATGGTGGACCAAAGTGTGAGAAGGTGTAGAGATGGGTGGAATGATCAACTGTCCCTGTAGCAACAATACCTCCCATCATAGTATCTCGAATGAAGATTGAATCTGCAGTAAACTCAACTGTCTTCCCTAAACCACTATGTGTAATCTGATAGATCGAGAGAAGGTTTACAAACAGAGATGGAACATACAATACATCATTGAATGTGTCATCCTGAATGCCAACTGAACCTTTCCCGCAGACTGTCAGGATAGTGTTATTCCCCATGAGAATATGAGGAATGGGAGAAGCCTCAACAATAGAGAAGACCCCTTTAGAAGATGCCATATGGTGAGAAGCACCTGAATCCAGTATCCAAGGGACCTGTGAAGGGGATGAAATGGATGCCCGTAATGCATGAACCTTTCCAAAATCCTATCCAAATGTCAAAGATGTGGAGGAAGACTGAAAATCAGACCCCTATGAGGTAGAAGAGGATGGAGAGGAAATAGTGGTCTTCTGAAGAAGAACTTGTAAATCTGCAATCTATTTCTCATAGCCATCAAATCTCTTCTAAAAATAATGTGACTCATCATGAGGTCCCTTCTGACAATAGGAACATGTAGGTCTCTCAGTCTTCTATTTCTCCTTCTTAGAAGAAGATGGTGGGCCAGTAGAGTGTTGAGAAGAGGAATCTGATATTTGCTTTGGCTTCTGCTTTTGCTTTTCTTTGGATGGTTGGGCAACCAATGCATGGTTCTTTGATCCTGTTAGAGAGTCCAACTGAGTAAGCTTGGCTTGCTCTCTAGTCAAATGATCA
The DNA here is from genome assembly GCA_027943335.1 of Chamaecyparis obtusa. Classification (NCBI taxonomy): domain Eukaryota; kingdom Viridiplantae; phylum Streptophyta; class Pinopsida; order Cupressales; family Cupressaceae; genus Chamaecyparis; species Chamaecyparis obtusa. Next base: position 1,182,628 of record BSBK01005860.1, read on the forward strand.
CAAAACACCTCAAAAGTGGGCATGGTGAATGTAGGTTCCAAAGCGTCCATGGTAGAATGAAAGGTAGAAGAGAAGATCTGAAAATTTCCCCTAAGCTTAGACAGAATCAGATAAATGCACTCTTTATCAATCTTTTGCTTTCCACATCTGTGTAACAAAGATCTCTACTATTTGAACTTCATAAGAAAGTCCTCAATAGAGGGAAAAGAATCAGGTACAAGAGAGGTAAGCTTTACCTCAATCTGAAGTGCTCGGAACTCATTCATTGTACCAAACAAAGTGTTCAGTTTGGTCCACATAGCTAGAGGGGTATTGCACCCATCAAGATGAAATTGCAAGTTGTCTGATACCTATAAAGCAATCAACCCCATAGCATCATCCATCTTGTTTCGATGTTGCATGATCTCAAAGGGCCTCTGTAATACTAGCTGCACTACATCTAGACAAGACCAGAGCCCTTTTGAACGGAGAAGCTATGTCATCAGGGTTTTCTATGTGTGATAATTATGTGGGGTCAGAAGTTCTAGACAAGAAGAGGTCTCGGCCATATTTTTTAGAAGGGGTTTTTTTTTGACAAATATCTTGTTTAACTAAAAGAAACAAGAAAATAAGACCCCCCCACAAGCCAAATATCGAACCCCTAAGCCTAAAATGATATGCTTTATCAAGAGAAGAGAAAAAAAGATTCAGATCTGAATCTTGTGTACCTTGAAAAAATTTGATGAAGATAGGTAGAAATCTAGATGGTTCTTGAGAAGAGCTTTCCGACGCTTCTTTCAGATCGAAAAATGGAGCTAATTTGAGCAAATTAGCCCCCTGGAATGGAAAAAGGATAATCTGGCTTTGACATCAGAAATAAAAAGCTAGATGGAAAAAAATACCAGATTAAACTCCATGAGACATCGGGCTTGGAACCAACTTTCCGGTGATATCTCGTTTGTCGAAAAACGATGCCTAGAGCTCCTGAAAAGCCAATTTTAGTGAAAAATACTCCAAAAGAGAAAAAAAATCCCAAAAAAGAGGATTGGCGCTAAGCACTAGCCCCTGGTCACATGGGCTCTAGGCGCTGGTGCTAGAGGGTTGGCCATCGATAGTTTGGGCTCACCGTTGGTGGTTTAGCGCTAGTCGCTGGCGGCTAAGGCCGGCGGTTTGGGCCTGCGGCGGTCTGCAGGGTGGCGGAGCCTAACGGTGGCGGTGCCCGGGCTGAGCGCGGGTGGCGCACTGATCGCGCGCTGTCAGCTTGAATTTTTTTTATTTTTCCACCTTGTACTGCGTAAAACTTATTGCCTCAGGGTGCGTGCATTATTGTATGGCCCCGGGGCAAAAAAAATTTGCATCTCCCTGCAACGTTGTCCAAATTGGATGTGTTTTATATCAAAATAGGGGTTTTTGGGCACTACGAGCTCAACGGTGAGGTCCGTTTGAGTTCGAAGTGCACAAAAAATAACATCCTATAGAGAGTACCAGATCTGAGAAATATAACCAAAACCTCTCAAATTCACCAAAAATCCCTAATTTGAATCCTTCAAACGCGAACAAGTTGTAGTAGATTAGGCTCTGATACCATGTAGGATTTGAGCAATACAAATCCACAAAACCCGAAGATCACCTGCATACAAAAACCTGTTACAAGGAAGTAGAGACAAGAAGAGGGCAAGGGTTTGACTCAAAAATATGAAGAAGAAAATATCCTCAATTAATGAATGAATAGAATGTACAATGGATCATCCTTATAAAGGAGATTGAAAGCCTTGAAAGGCAAAGTCTAGTGCATGTAATAATCAGTTTAACTATTACATGACTAAAGCATGAGTTTAGAACAACTAGTGCATGTGCTTTTAACTAAAGCAAAAGAGAGTTGACATCTTAAGAAGGGAGTAAAGATTAATTAATATAATTAATACTTTACTCTAACAGTACCAATGTTTATTTATTAAGTTGTTTGACATGTATTATTTTGTTTATGGTATGTGACATTCAAAGGGTTTACATTTGTATCATATTGTGTGCATTTTTTATTTGGTCTTAAAGCCCTAGTCAAGGGTTTGATATTTTGGTTCATGATCTTGCAGTTACATACAACCATGCCATTAAATCTATGTTACAACTCATTATCTAGTTTCATAGTGCAATTTGTATTGTCTTGTTGCAGATAACTATGGTTGTGACTATGGTATGTGTTTGGGCATGATGCACAATTTATTAAGGATGTATTAAAGTATGAGTTGTTAATGTATGATAAGTAACTTTGGATATTGGTTAAGATAATTCAGTTTGAAAGAACATTATGATAGTGATTAAAGGAAGGACACGAATTATTTCTATATGATCATTATGACAGAGATAATAGTAGATATATATCTTCTTTGTGACAAAGATATTATATTTATTTGCAAATTTATTAGATTTAAATAAAGATTTAAAAATTAATTAAATATTATGATGTTAATCTAGAAACATGTTATGAGATATTTAAAAACAATTATCATGAATCAATTTGGTTATTAGTTTATCAACTTTGTTTATATATTGAGCAGAGGTAGATTGTTCAAGAGTATGCAGACCGAGCGAACATATTGAGTTTGGGGCCCTCCCCCCCTATGATTTTAAGGGCTCTAATATTCTAAAGGGGGGTATTATAGATACCTCACTGAGAAACACATCACCAAATGTGTTTTTCGTGAAAGCCATTTATGAGGGAAGATCTTCCATTCAAGAACCCTAGTGAGAAAATAAAATAGAGGATAGAGTAGAACATCACAAAATTGGAAAACTCATAAAGATGAAATATATAGATTCCAAAAGCTTCCTACAAACCAAGTGATAAATAAATTTAGTGAAAATATTTGGATCCCAAAGAATGTTAAGTATGAAAAACTAGCTTTGAAGATAGCTAGGGATGACAAAAGCTTAAAGGAAACTAAAGCACCAGACACTAAATAGGGAGAAGGAAATGAACCAAAGAAATAAGAAGACAAAGTAGAATCGAGAAATCATAGCATAACATTCTCGGAAGAATCATTGAATCCTCAAGTCCAAGATTTAAGGCAACAGGCTCTAATTTGTAAGTTCTAAAACCATTCTTTGTAGAGGAAAGTTTTTCTTAAGTGGATTAATGAAAATTGGGTAGAGGTTAATGATGTAATAAATGTAGATTATGCTCAAGGCCTTTTTATTGTCATTTTCAAATCAAAAGAAAGAAAACATAGGGTTTTCAAAAATAAATGTTGGCTCTATGAAATTTTAGGATTAAATATGCAGCTACAGACTCCAAATTTTAGTACAAGTAATCCAAATATCAAATTTATCTCTTATTGGGTTCAATTCCATAAGTTTCTTATAGAATATAGAGAGAGAGAACAAAATTTTAGAAGTTTTAGGGAACAAAATAGGCCGATCTTCCTTAAGGTGGATCTCTTATCATTAAAAATTTCAATTCTCCCTATTAGGGTCTATCTTATTATGGACACAAATAAAACTTTTTCATCTTCATTAAAAACCATATGTAGAAATGGCCACCTAGATCCAAAAGCTCCTCTTAAAAGATTCCAATATGGTATGCAATTTTTTTTAGCATATCATTTAGTAATCAATTGTTCTGATTAGGGTAGACCTCCTTAACCTAAAATTGAAGAAGTGGATTTGATAGATCTATACTATTTAAGGGAAGACAATGATAGTCTCCTGAATGGGAGAACTGTGTATGGAAATAGAAGGTGAGAATTGGAAATATTTAGTAAAATTACAAAATAGAATTTATGAGAGTTTAAGTAAAAAGATTCATATGGAAGATGGAATTGCGATGAGTCTTTTACACAAACCTATCTCCTAGTTTTTTAATGGAAAATGTATTGGGCATTATACTATTTTCAAAAGGAAAACTATAGTTTATTTCTTCTAAATGGGGAAAAGGTTCAGAAGAAGATTGAAAAAACTTATGCAAGTTGTGGATCTGATCCTTTAAATGGAAATAAGAATCATAATAAGGTTGATGAACCTTTTGAATAGGTGACAACTCAAAAGACATAAAACTGTCATGATATTAGGAGCAAAAAGGTTTCCCTATAGACATCAAAGACCTTAAATTCCTTTAAGATGGACTTTCAAACAAAAAAATTTCAAGTTTGATGTAAGGAGTGTATTAAACTTCAGAGGGATGGAAAATGACACTCATAATTTAATCAAGATAAATAACGATAAAAGGAAAAATATAATTCAGAACAAAAAGAAGAAAGAGGCAACAAATTTGAATTTTATAAATGATAAGCATATAGACAGGGAGGAGAGAATTAAGCCTCTAATAGAGAAGCATATTTCAAAAAGCAAAGAGGATTTTTTACCAAGGAAATGGGTAAGGAAGTAGAATATAAAAGATTTAGTATTACCTTGGTAGAAATGGAATAATTTTTACAATTTGTTATGAGGAGGTCCAAGACATAATCATTGAGGAAATAGCAGACTCGGTGATGGAAGAAGAAGAAAGATTGATAAAGGTAGGCACTCATTCAAACAAGGAAAAATTTGAGGTGTTAGTCATCACCCTTATAAAAGCTAGAAGGGGAAGGCCCCCAGGAAGCTCAAAAAGGATCCTTTCAAAAAAGCCCCATAGTCCTCAAGTAATGAGCTTAAATGATGGATGGATAAAATTGGTAAGGATCGTGGATAAGGAAAATCAGAAGGGCTCTAGATTAGTGCCATAGAAGTCAAGAAAAAATGTATTTTTATAGTAATGAAGGAAAGTAAAACTTAAAGAATAACAAAAAAATTGGAGTAAGAGCTTACTTGAGGAGATCATGAATTAGAATGTAGAGGAAGGGTAGAAAATCACAAGAGGAATGCACAAGAGCCCAATAAGAAGATAAAAAAGTCAGGAGAGGCCAATTTCAATAAGGATATTATAGGAAAGAAACATACTAACAATAGAAGGGAAAGCAATGAAAGTTTGATGAAAGGGCCACACCACCCTTACAAACTCATACACAAACACAACAAAATTGAGACAAAGAGAGAAAATTGCTTCCAAAAGCATACATTCATAATACTTAAAAATACTTGCTTAAAAATGCTAAATCATGCTTGCAACTTCTTGAGGATGGGATCCTTTCTTCCTAGAGATTACAAATTCTCAAATGCCTTTCTTTATATAGGCACTTACCACCCAAGAGATTACAAACACAACCAATATGGGATAAAGTTTGGAGAGAGTAGGTATAACTACCTTGCTTTAAATATTAAATGCATGATGTAATTTAATAAATGCCTGAAGCAAGTTATTAAATTAGGAACTTTCTTCCATCTTCTAAAATGATGCCTAATATAATCCAACACACTTTATTAAATGATAAGTTACAAAAAGTAACTTTATGACAACTAATTTATGCCAACATTTTTTTCCTTTTTTCTTTTTTGAATGATGCAAGATTGCTCTTACACCCTAGATGCTCCTGCATCAAAATTCAATAAAAAAGAACTACAAAACTACAACTCAAACATCACATTCATTAAAATCACAAGAGGATGTGAACATGAAGGTTTTGGTTGAGAGCATTGATCATGATTGTATACCTATACAATTGATTTTTTGATAGAACTAGAGGCAATCTATGACCTCTTTGGGTTTTCAGACCCTAACAAAGTAATGGATAAGGAGGTCCCTAATAAAAAAAACTTTGATCGAGAGAATCCTATATATGGATGAAATAGAGGAGGAGGAAATGAATTTTCTTCTTAGGGAATCAATCCAAGATAAGGCTAGGGAGAGTAGTGATGAAAAGGAAACTTTAGGCATCCATCAATACATAGTGACCAAGGATAAACTAGACCGTGGAAACAAATCAATGAAAAGGAAGGGCGAGAAGTCATTGTTAGAATTAAGAATGATAGATGGGGAAGTTAGTGATCAAACTAAAATAACAACAATATTTAAAACAAAGAAGGGGAAGGTCCTTCGAAAGGAGACATGAAAGTAATAATATGGAATGTTAGGGGCTTAAATGCCCCTAACAAATAGCATTTGATCAAAAAATATATCACTTCTACCAAGGTAGACCTTATTACGCTATATAAAACCAAACTTGGTAAAGATTAGTGATAAAAAAATGACAAAGAAATTAGGGGTCTAGGAGAAAGATGCAGTAGATTTTATGGGTGCTCTAGGGGTTTGGGCATCATTTGGAACCCACAAAGAATCACCTTCGGGCCTTTTTTTAGGGGAGGATAATTGGCAGGGAAGTTTAGTTAGTAGCTTTGATAGCACTCTGAAATTTGTGATTATTAATATATATGGACCGACTCCAACTAAGAGAAAATTTGAGTTATGGACAGAGGTAGACCACTTCTTTCAGAACATCCCAAATCAAAACATTATAATTGTAGACACACAAAAATGGACAAAGTGCTTTTAAATTGCAAAAATCAATAAAATGGCTCAAAATCATCAAAATGCACTAATTCAATAAAAAAGGGATCAAATCAATTAAAATGGACATAATTAAATCAAGTTGGACAAAATCAATTAAAAGCAAAGGAAAAATCAAATAATGATGTTAAATAATTAAATCAAAGCTTAAAGGGGTGAAAAACACTACATAATTGATTTTAATCAATTAGTTGTATAGTTGTTTTAAATAAAAAATCAAAATGAACCTATTACCCTTACATGGCTAAATTTAATTAATTAATTGATTTAATAATTCCTAATATCTTTCAACAAAGTTGAGCAACCAATGAGAATTGAGGACAAAAAGACACAAATCACTCAAAAATGATGAATATCAATCACTCATTCTAAAGTTTCAATCTCATCCACTCAATCTTGTCCTTTTGTCCAAAGCTTTGAGACAAACCTTTAAATTGTCCCCCCATTTATGAACAAAGCAAAGTATTTGACTCAACCAAAGGTAAATCATGATTACTTCACTCCACCCCCTACCCTTGGGAATTTACTATAAATATGAAGCATTTTGAGAGCAATTGATATCTTAGAGATTCATTTGCAAAGCATTGTTACTATAGGCAATTGAAGAGCATTCTAAGAGCAATTAAGAGCATTTGCATTATACTTTTGTTAATTTGAGCTAGAATCATCATCATAGAAGCATAGAACAGCATACATTCTCATTTTAGAAGTGTCACTAGTGGAGATTTGAGCTGAGAGCTTCACTTACCACATCTTTCTAGAGAGCCATGAGATGCTATAGATCTTAGTTTCAATTTTAAATAGATTTGCATTGTATTTACTTAGAATTGTGGCTAATTTGATCTTAATTTCATGAAGGTGATTATCATCATCATACAAATGGCGCCCACCGTGGGGCACGAGGCCTCTTTTTATCATTTTCATCATAATTTGCATGCTTGTATTGTCTATTTTCCATGAATATTTTGCAAGAAATCGGTGAAGTCACGCTTACAAGAGATTTGTTCACGCCTATAGTCATTTTACTACCACCTACAATCTCTGTACTAACGCCTGTTATCTGAAGATTCACACCTGGCATACAACTTCTACATGATTTTGAGTACTCTACACTTGCCTACAGATCATTCGCTCACGCCTGTGAGATTAATGCATTCAGCCTTTGGTGCTTAAAGTCACGCCTGTGACTCGGGAAGTATCACTTTGCCACAATTCGGTATTGCCTATCTTCATGCTTTGCTTCGCCATTTTAAATAACAGTCACGCTTATAATCTTTCAATTCATGCTTACTGTTATTAAATTGTCACTTAGCATAAATCATTTCCCGCAAGGTTAAGCTATGTTCATGCTTTTGTGGTAAACTATTCACGCCTGTGTAATTTTCAATTTCATTTGTGTCACTGCAAAGTGTCGCTGGTTATCAGTAAAGCTACGCCTGCTAACAATTCATTCACGCCTATTAGCTGGACAATGTTGTCTGCTACTTGTTGTCTTTGTTTACTATTAAATTGATTAAATCATTTATCTAACTCCCTATTTACATGATTTAACAGTAAATGAGCAATCACAGGAAAGTACAGAAACCAGAAAGCAGATTTAATCAAGAAGGAAAGGCTTTAGCAAAGAAGATTAAGAAGGAGAACTTTGAGCACATTAAGGTTGTTCTTGAGACTACACAAGAGGAGGACAATCAGGTATTTTAGAATTACCTTGCAATTGTTCAAGCATATAAATCAAAATTTGTCTCTTTAAATTGGATTTTTAGTCCTTAAATCAAATTTTCCTTTGAAAGTTTGCAAATAAGTTCTCTAAAATTCATACACAATTGTTGCTTCATCAATTTTTTATTTTGGTTTCCCCTCATTTTGAATGGCTGTGTTGGGTTAACTTGTTGGAGGAGGGAGCGGGAACGATCACCACTAGGTGAGTAAAAGCAAGAAAAAAAGGGCAAAAATCACAACAAAAAAAGCACCTAGCCATTGCTAGCTACAAAGGAAAAGGTATTCATCGAATCAAGCTTGCACTTGCTTAAATTGTGGCATTCATTGAAATCTAGCTTAATTAAAATAAGGAATTTAACCAAACACCTCAATTATAAGAATCTCTTTGTTACGAGATTGAAAAAGAACTTTGTTGCTCGAGTGTTTGAGGAACTAAAGGGAAAGTTAGGGATATGCTCTTCACCTTTTAGGTGAACCAAATTCCCAAAAACTTAACCTTAATTCCATTTTCCTTGCTTTATATGAACATGCTAGTTAAAATAGAGAATTAGTGGGCTTGCCTCCTGAGTTGTGCCTTAACGAGGCCAGTGAGAGGGACAGACCAAAGTGGGATACGCTCGCTTTTGCTACGGGAATCCAACCCACTATAAAATGAAATGCATGCATCCTTAATGGGGTGTGTGACAAATGGATTTTAAATTTTTTGAATTTCCTCTAGTAGTCTTCACGGATTATGCAAAGTCACACTTGGTGCATGTGGGAAACCCCTTAACATACTTGGGGGATGAAATTTTAAGATCTATTTGAACGGAATCCATAATAAATCCTGGATAAAGTAGCAAGACTACCTTTTAAAGCCATGTTAAGAGCCAAATTTGACTTTAGGTAAGCTGCTTGGAATTCTTTCTTGTGTTATACTTGTGGAAATGATCGAGAATATACACATTAGATTGTTTTAGGGAATGATGAAAAATTGATGTGTGTGTTGAGATTGTTTTTTATTTTCAAACAAGAAAATTTCAAAAGACTTGATCTTAAAAGTTTAAAAAATTCAAAATCTTACAACCTGGTCAGAGAAGTGTCGCCTGTGCACAAAATAATCCCACCTATTAGAGGTTCAGTCACGCTTGTGACTTATATGAAAATGCGTAGCAACAGTGAAATCACACCTAGAAACTATTGAAACACGCCTGCTAAAACTAGAAAATTGCCTATCAATAGGAAAGTGTCACCTGCATACTGCAGTGTGCTGCCTAACAATATACCAGTTCACGCGTATGCAAAATTTAGTCACGCCTACGCTCAGATCAGTGACGCCCATAAATCTAAAAGGGAAAATAGAGAGTATTTGCAGGGGGGTCAGAAAATTTTGATCATATATTTGAGTACCGTTTTTCGTGTTCTTATTGTTCCAACTTTCAACCCAGTCAAAAATCTTGTTCTACACAATTTTTGTAAATTTTACAAAGGATTTGGCCAAGGGCACGATTGATTCTTGTTTTCCAAGTGGTTTGTTCATGCCTACTTTTACTAGATCATATTACGTCAAGAAAACTCTGCAAGCAGATGAAACTTACTTAAGACAAGAGCTCCCTTACCCAGGAGATGATTCTACCACTCCAAGAATAACCCAAAAATCACTCGAACAAGAAGTGGAAGATAACATGATGTACTATGGTAGCTTGGGTAATAAAAAGCAATAGTGGCATCGACCCAAATAACCAAGGGGATGCAAATAATGGGGGCATTGACATGAATAATCAAGATAACACCAATAGTGGAGGGGCGGATCAAAACACCTAAGGAATTGATACCACTCACCAAAGAACTAATATCGAACCAACTATCGATGATGCCACGAATGAAAAAGTTGACGAAGTTGTTCAGTGCCCCTATTTATTAAGACTCATGGAAAAAGCAATGGCAAGAGATAAAGAGAAGTATTTCATGGACCTAGCCTGAGCAGGTCTCAAACTCCCACGAGATTATGATGTGAATCAACTAAAACCCCCCGAAGTTGAAGAAAGTGCCATAGACATTATGAACAAATAGTTTAAGGTATTTCAAATGCAACTGGATATAGTCAAGCAAAGCAGAGCTCCTAAACCCTTTTCCATCGAAGCATTGTGCCCATTCCCATTTGATAAAAGTTTAGTAATGGCACCATTCCCAATTAATGTAGTGTTTCTCAAATATGACAAGTATGAAGGAACGTCAGATCCATAAGATCACTTGTGGGAGTTTTGTGCATTGATCTTAGAGTTCTTGCACGATACCACCTATTTAATGAGACTATTCCCTAGAAGCTTAGGAGGCATGGCTATGGAGTGGTTTTCTAAGTTACCCTCCGACATAAAGACCTTTGAAGAATTAGCTTCAAAATTTGTGGCCCATTACTCGTACAACATCAAGCATGAGGTCACGATGATAACATTATGCAATACTAAACAAAAAGATGGAGAGGAATTCCTTACTTTCTTACAAAGGTGGAGGAAAGTATTAGTGAGGTATCCTAGGAGTGTGCCCGAGAAGGAAAAAATGGATATATTCATTAATAGTTTGAGCACCGAGATGAACTACTGATTGAGAATGCAATGTCCCAAGACATTTCAAGACCTCATAGAAAATGGAGTAACAACAGAAGAAGTGTTGGTTAAGAGTGGAGAACTGAAATTGTATAAAGATAACAAGAACAACTCTAACAACAATAACTCCAACAATGGCAACAATCAGAATAAGAATTGGTTCAATAGCAATAATCGGTATAAAAACAACAATAAGGGAATAGTCAATGATGGGGTTGTTGACTCTAGCAACTTGAAGGTGACTCCATTTGCTCTTACAAGAACACCCAATTAGGTGAATAATGCAAACCAGACCTCCAATGCACCTTCCAACAACAATGCTAATAGTGGTAACCAAGGAAATAATCAGAGGAGTAATAAATTTGATAAATTTTTGGTGCCAACTCCTCAAAGGAACTTTACACCCTTGGGTGAACCCCTCGAAAAGGCACTAAAGACCCTCATAGCTAGCAATATCATTACTCTACCTAGCATTCAGCCTTATGAGCCACACAACAAGCCTAGTTGGTGGAGTGCAAATAACCATTGTGAGTACCATAGAATTCGAGGGCACAGGACAAATGAATGCTTGCAGCTAAATAATATAGTGCAAGACTTAATCAATAATGGCATGATCACCATTGATGGACCTCAAAGCAATGAAGACCATACGACATTCAAACAACCCTTCTATAAACATGACAAAGGGGAATCATCTAATGGCAAGAAACAAAGCAGCAATAACATTAACTTTGTGCCACCCTATGATAACATTGTGAATTCTATAATAATCAAGGAACAACCCCAAAAAGAGACATCCAATATTATTACTAGAAGGAAGACTTCAAAGATCACCCTACAAGGGGTTGCTCCTAAAAATATTAGCACTCCGCAGTCCAACATTGTGATCAAGCAATCTTCTATAGTAGCAAAACCTTATAGCTTGGTAGATCAGCTACAAAGAACTCCAATGCAAATCTCCATCTTGGAGCTATTGAAGCTATCCCCTAACCATAAGGAATTTTTTTTAAAAGCTCTAGTAGAGACAAATGTTCCTACTAACTTAGAAGAGGGGAAGTTCCAAAACATGGTGGCTCATCTCATTGCACCTCATTGCTTGTCATTCTCCGACCAAGATGACATGTCTATTACTCATCCCCAAAATCTACCATTGCATATAGAGGTCTTGATTGAACACCATAGAGTTAAAAGAGCTCTCATTGATGGGGCAGCTAGCCTTAACATTTGCACATTAAGTCTTGTTAAATCCTTAGGGTTTTCTGAGTCTTGCATTGACCCTACAAAAAGAATCACCATAAAGGCTTATGATGAAGCTGAAAGGGCCTCTAAAGGCATGATCGTATTGCCCATTCAAGTGGGACCTGTAAAAAAGGATACCAATTGTCAAGTATTGGACATGAAGTTAATGTATAATATTTTGTTGGGGAGGCCATGGATTCATGAGATGCAAGCAGTCCCATCCATGTACCACCAATGCATCAAATTTTCATACATGGGTGAAGAAATTACGGTTGGAGGGGACTCAAATCCATTCCAATATTGCAATGCACTCAAAGCCCTTCATGAGCTATTTATTCCACATAACTGGGAAGGAATCATTCAAAGAGCCACCATTGAAGATACCAAAATGGATGATCCTATAATAACATTAAGTGCTACTTCAAACCCTCCTCAAGCTAGCCCAATGACATCAACTAAGGGAAAGGAAAAGATGAGCTACGAGGATTCAACTCCAAATGAAGATTTATACCAAGCACCGAAATCAGAGATAGTACTCTACAAACCCACTAGAGAAGGAAAAAATGAAGCTAAAAAGGAAAACTGCAAGAAAATGAGTGAGATGATGGATGCATTTGACAAACAATGCAAAATTAGTTCCAAAGGAGTAGAGTAATACTCCATTTCCCTATTTGACATGCCCACATCTCCAAGAACACATGGCAAACCATCAAAAGAGCACTTGCATCATAAGTATAACTCTTACTTCATAAGAGAAAGTGACAAAGCAACATTCGACAAGGAGGAGAATGAAGTCCTTCAATGGCTTTACCATGATGAAGAGGATACCTCAAGCACTCCCATAGAAAGAATCCAACATGTTAATATACAAACTGAGCAATATGGGAAAGGGTTTGAGATAATGTAGAAAATGGGATACAAGGGAAGAGGACCTTTAGGCCAAAGGAATAGAGGTTTACTAGAATCCATTGAACCTACTTGGAGGGCAAAAAAAGAAAGATCCAGAGTAGGCTACCAATACAAAGGCAAAAAATCCAGCCCAATGCAATATTTATATCCTCAAGTAAATGCCTTAGAATCCGATGGAGATAGTGATGAATCCCAAGATTATGAGTGGGACACTCTATTCGATGAATCATGTTAGGATGAAGAAGTAGTTACGATACATACTTATGCAAAGATCCCAAGGCAAGAAACTCAAGTCAATGAAGAGCCTAATATACAAGGTCTTAACATAGGACAAGCACCTACTAATCCGCCATGGATAGATACATTTTGGATGCCTTCAAAGGAGGAAGATTCAAATGTTAGTTTTAATCCACTCATGGCTTGTCCCACGCTATTTCCCATAGAAGTTGACGAGGACTCAAGTGAAGGGGATTTCGACCCTTCTTCCATGGACCATCTTGAGGAAGTGCACGTCATAGATCTAAATGATACAATGTACAAACCCTCAAATGAAGTCATGTCCATAAACCCAATTGATGAGAACTTTCCCAATGAAACCTTATCCTTGATAAATCCCCATCTTATTGATTGTACCAAACTGAGCCAAGTGACTTGATTTATTTCCCAAATGACCAAGCAGCAAACCAATACCTTAATGCGGTTGAGCCCTCTTTCACCAATGAATTTGAACCGAACATGATAGTAGCAATGGGGGTTCAATCTCTTAGTCAAAAGAAAAAAATGAAAAAAAAAGAAAAAGAAAAGTTCTAGTGATGAAAACCACTATGTGGCAGCACTAGAACCCAAAAAAGTAAAGATAAAAGATGTTTCCTTTGGTGAAAACCCAATTGTGGCATCAAAGGAAGAGAGATTGGATACTCTACCGGAGCATGAGGAAGAAAGGTCACCTATACTCATAGAGCTGATAGAAAAGGTCGACATTGGGACAGCATTAGATCCAAAATGTATACACTTGGCAGCATCACTTACACCTCTAGAAAGAGAGGATTTCATCAAGATTTTCCAAGAACAACAAGTGAACTTTGCATGGTCATATGATGACATGCCCAAATTAGATCCCAAATTTATAATGCATCATTTGAATGTTAGACCAGGGGTTAAGCCCGTTAAGAAAAAGTTGAGGAAAATGCACCCACATATAGCTCTCTTACTCAAGGCAGAATTAGAAAAATTATTGAAGGTGGGGTTCATAAGGGCAATAGCCTATGCTGAATGGATATCTAACATTGTACCAGTCACAAAACATGACAAATCCATTTGAGTATGCATGGATTTTCGAGACCTAAATCTTGCTTGTCCTAAGGATGACTTCCCACTTCTGAGCATTGATGCAACAGTTGACTTGATAGCGGGTCATTCCATGTACTCCCTTATGGATGGTTTCAACGGATATAATCAGATTAAAATTACACCTGAAGACCAAGAGAAGACCGCCTTTACATGCCCTTGGGGCACCTTTTGTTGGAATGTCATGCCCTTTGGCCTTAAAAATGTCAAAGCCACATACCAAAGGGCCATGACAACTATCTTCCATGACATGATGCACACCTTTTTAGAGGGTTATGTGGATGATATATTGGCCAAGTCCCACAAAAGAGAGGAACACCTACAAATTTTGAAAAGGATATTCATTTAGTTGGAGCAATTCAAAGTCAGATTAAACCCAAAGAAATGTGCCTTTGGTGTCCAATCCAAAAAATTGTTAGGCTATATAGTTTCAACCAAAGGAATTGAAGTGGACCCGGAGAAAGTACAAGCAATAATGGATATGGAGATACCCAAGAACATCAGCCAAATGAGATCCTTACAAGGCAAAATATAATCCATAAGAAGGTTTATCTCTTAGTTGGCTGAAAAATGTCATTCCTTCACAAGGTTGCTACATAAGGATACTATATTCATGTGGGATGAAAAATGTGATCAAGCCTTCACATTATTGAAGACCTATTTGATAAATCCACCTATCCTAATCCCACCAATCAAGGGCAAAGAATTGCTTCTAGATACATATCTGTTATCGAAAGATCCCTAGGAGTGCTTTTGGCGCAAGCGGATGAACAAGGAAAGGAAAGGGCAATCTACTATTTGAGTAGGACATTGATCAAGTATGAACTTAACTAGACATTCATGGAAAGGGCTTGCCTAGCAATTATTTTTGCATCTCAAAAATTGAGACATTATATGTTGATGCATAAGGTCAAGCTAATTGCCAAAATTGATCCTCTCAAGTATTTGGTAAGTAAAACCACCCTAACGGGTAGGATAGCCTAGTGGGTTATGATATTGAGTGAATTTGACATTGAGTATGTCAATAGAAAGGCAATAAAAGGGCAAGTGATAGTAGATCGCTTAGCTGAAAACCCCATGAATTTTACACAAACTATTCAAGCAAAATTTTGGATTCCGCAATTGTAAACATAGAAGCAAAAATGTGGAAGTTATACTTTGATGGCTCCTATACTCAAGGAGGTTCCAAGGCCAGCATATTATTGGTCACTCCTCAAGGTTACACCATTCCTAAGTCCTACAAACTCTTGTTTCCATGTATAAATAATATAGCAGAATATGAGGCACTAGTCATAGGCATCAAAATGGCCTTAGAGTGGAACATCATGGAGCTACAAATTTATGGAGATTCTCAACTCATTATCAATCAGGTCAATAATGAATATAACACTAAAGATGAAAATTTGATGCCATATAAGACCATGATTGATGGATGGAAGAAGTACTTTGCCTTGATCACTTTTGAGCAATTTTGAGAGAGAAAAACAAAGCATCTAATGCCATGGCCACCTTGGCTTCCTTGTTACAAAAACCAGATCAAAATGAGAAGTACGAGTTCTTGGTGGAAGAGTTGGTGAAACCAGCATTTGACCTTCCTGAAACCCAAATTGTTGCCTCATTACATGGACATGACTCACCTTGGTATGGCCCTATATATACATATCTCAAAGACCAAGTGCTACCTCTAGACCAAACCCGAGCCCAAAAATGAAAGTTCATACGCCAATCAGCCCATTACATAATCCTCTCAGAAACATTGTATCATAAGGGTCTCGACGGGATGTTACTTAGGTGTCTAGAGGAGGAAGAGTCTAGGTTAGCTTTGCATGAGGTTCACGAAGGCATTTTTGGGTCACACTCAAGCGGTTTAAATCTAGCCAAGAAGATCCTTCGCTTAGGGTATTTCTAGAAGACATTAGAAAAAGATGCTTGCCACTTTGTCAGGATATGCAGCAAATGTCAATATCATGGCAACATGATACATGCATCGGCACGGGAATTGTACCCATTTGTTACACCATGGCCTTTCTATCAATGGGGGTTTGATTTAATTGGTGTCATATACCCACCTTCTTCAAATGGTCGCAAATACATCATAACTGCAACATAGTATTTCACTAAGTGGGTCGAAGCAGTTCCTTTGATCACCACCACGGGTAAACAAATTTCCATGTTCATCTTGAACCACATCATTTGTAGATATGGCATTCCTCATGCCATAATAACAGATAATGGAAAGCAATTTAAAAACAAGGACGTGGATGAACTTTGTGCTACATTTCATATCACTCACCATTCTTCCTCAATCTATTACCCTCGGGGAAATGGGCAAGCCAAAGCCACAAATAAGAAAATCTTGAAAATCTTGAAGAGATCGATCAATAAATCGGGAAGGGATTGGCATGTACAAATTAATCCAGCATTATGGGCCTATAGAATGAGCATTCAGACACCTACAGGAGCCATGCCATTCTCATTAGTCTATGGGGCTAAATTAGTTCTACCATTAGAGGTTGAAATCTCATCTTTACGAGTGTCATTACAAGGGTTGATCACCGATGAAGACTATAGAGTCACTAGACTTCAACAATTGGAGTTGTTGGAAGAACACCAAACACAAGCTTGTGAGCACCTAAAAGTATATCAAAATAGAATCTTGAGGAACTACAATAAACATATCAAACTGAGAGGCTTTCGGGTAGGAGACTTAGTGTTAAGAGAAAATCCAAAGAATCAGGTTGAAAGAGAGAAGAAAGGAAAATGAGATGCTAATTGGCTTGGCCCATTCATCATAGTGTCTTCATTTGGAACAGGAACCTATAAGTTATCAGATTGTGAAGGAGAGGAACTCCAAGAACCCATCAACAACATTCATCTCAAAAGGTTCTACACACAAGGGAGATGAAAGAGTATAAAGAGTATCAGATGAGGAGCATCATATTTATTGCACATAGACAAAGAGATATGGAAAAATACAAAAAAAAATTGAAAAAAGAAAAATACAAAAAAAGAAAAAAAAGAGAAAAAAGTGTCTTGGTGAAAACCTAGCAATAGGCACCTTGGTAGCAAAAAAGAAAAAAATCCTAAAAGGTGAAAACTTGGTAAACAAGCTCCTTTTGTTCCCTTAAGTTTGTCTTTCCTAGTCACATATGTCCATATTACATTT
The DNA here is from genome assembly GCA_027943335.1 of Chamaecyparis obtusa. Taxonomy (NCBI): domain Eukaryota; kingdom Viridiplantae; phylum Streptophyta; class Pinopsida; order Cupressales; family Cupressaceae; genus Chamaecyparis; species Chamaecyparis obtusa. Next base: position 1,200,014 of record BSBK01005860.1, read on the forward strand.
CCAACATCCTATTTGTACAACTGCCATTGCATCCATCATTTGTACATAGTCATAATAAAGCCTTTCAGTTGCATTGTTGCATTGCCTATCAACCCTAAGTTTGTCACATGATCACATTTATCACTTGGGGGTAGAAGAGGATTGGAAATTTGGTACCACATGGATTCAATAAGTGCTACAATGAGTCACGTCAGAGAGAGATTTATCAGAGTTTTAGAAGAGTGGAAATTTTATTGAACCTTTGATGGATATCATTGTTCACACCCAAGTATTTGATCCTACAACTTGATCCATGAGCCTTCATTGACTTTATAATTCGGGATTAAAAATTGACAAAACACCTTAAAGATCAGAATACTTGGAACTACTTTTTGGAAATCATGAAACATTGCAAAACACTTGAACTTTCTTTTGATAATCTTTATGAAATTGACTTTTTATGACATCTTTTGAGCTATTCGATGATGTTTCAACTAGATCAGCCATGAGAAAGACATGATATTTTATTGCCTTTGAGTGATTGTTTTGAGGAAGATTTGTCAACTTATGAGAGTTTGTCTAACGACATGGTCATTAAAGAACCATTGAGGACTATCTCATCAAAGGATGGATTTACTTTTTCTTGTTTACGCAAATGGATCCCTTGGCTATTTAGATCTTCCATATCTTAATACCAAAAATCCACTTGCAACATTGAATTCGTTGACACCGGTATTTAGACTCCCATAGTTTGGTCATCCAACTAGTGAGGGTTGTACTTGGTTCAAAAAGAGGTTACCAAAAGCGATAAAAAGTGGTATTCATATCATCATGATGTGGTCAATGATGATTGTACTTGCTTTTTAGTCCTAAAATGCTCAATGATGAAAATTTATCTCCATGGCATTTCTTTGCTAAAAGTTGGTGACACTTAGGTTGCATTGCATTACACTATCATGTTAGAATAATTGCATTATCATGTTAGAATAATTACATTATCATGTTAGATTAATTGCATTTGTTGGTGGTTAATTTTCCAAGGGCAAGGGGGTACATCAATAATCTTGGTTAGTCAAAACATCAAATGAAATGAGAGATTCAATCAAACATCTTACTCTTGATCACATCAATCAAAACAAAGAAAATGAAATTGTCTTTTGCATTCATGCATAGCATTAATCATTAGTCATTATCCATATACCAAGAGAAAAAAGAAAAAAATCCATACATCATTGGCATACAAAATAGCTAAGGATAGAATTGCATTGCATCCATTGAATAATTCCAAAAACATAGGGGCATTTCCATATGCATTTCCAAAAAAACATTTTGCATCCATTGAGAAATAGAGAAAACCATGTCATAAATCCATACATCATTACATCATTTATCTATATCATAAAATAAGATAACTGCATCCATAGCATAAATCAAAGTAAATGCATAAAACATCATATAGCTACATAAAAGATAATCTCATAAACAACTCATCAAGGAGAACCAAGGAGTATATCATCATATATCATCAAAAAAGTGTTCATCAATGATCCATCAACTCGGTATATCAAGATACAATGTCATACAAAGTGATACATTAAATGGTCTGATCAATCAAAAAACATGACATGATACAAGGACATCAACAATGACTGAATCTGTCATCAAATCAATCAAGATCCTATAGGACCAGAGTCGTCTGGACCTCTACCATCCTATGGGGGAGGAGCCTGTGAAGTACTCACTCCGCTCTGTCTCTGAACCATAGTAGACATAAACTGCTGCATCAAGGAGGCAACCTGATCTAAACACCCAACAATGATGGACATATCTGTCCTCATAGCTTGAACCTCTTGTACTACAGTACCCATGGTAGGAGCATCCTGTGAACTCTGTCCCTGATCCTATGGTTATTGATCTTGTGTAGACACCTGCTATGCTAGAACCTGATCTTGTTGTGCTAGAACATCATCCTACTGAGCCAAGGCAACTCTCTGCAACTGAACCAAAGGATCTAATCCACCTAGAATATGCATAGCAGCATCAACATGAGCATATCTCTCCTATCTTTGATGTCTATGAGCTCTTTGTTGTCTATCTGCTACTCTAGGCCACTTATCATCCTGTCCTCTACCATGATCTTTATCCCTCACATGACCACCTCTCACCCATACTCGACCAATAGCAAGAGGATCTCTCTATCCTCACCGTCTCCGTCATCTACCACCACCACCTCCATCACCACCGCCATCATCACCCCGACCCGGGACAAGCTCTGTTGGATTAGTGAAATGAGTAAACCTATTACGAGCCCACCAATAGGAAAACTCATGAGACATACCTGCATCTGCCACACTAGGAAGCATCTCTCACCTGCAGTAAGCCATACCAACAATCTGATCTAATGCAAACTGATAATCAATGAGAGGACCCCACAAAGATCTCTCTCCATGTACTCAAGCATATAGCACTGTACCCTATGGCATATCATGTGTCTGACCATACTGTCTAGAAACTCTACCAAAGTAGAAGCACTCAATAGTGGTAGTAGTGTGACCAATCATCCAGTGAGGGGCAAACATGTATGGTAACTCATGTCATCATCCTCTCTCCAATGCTTGCAACCCCTGTATGGTCTCCATAAAACCTGATCGAGATCATCTATCTGTCATCGCCAGTAATCCAGATGACCCAAATGATGTTGCACAACCATACCAGTGTATAGAAAAGCATATGGATAACCACGAGGCTGAACCCTGTAAAAAATGGGCCTAGTGATGGGAAGATGCTCCCATATCCACAACTTAAGAATCACTGCATCAGCCGACAAGGATGCACTCTCTCAATAGACTACCTCATGCAAATCATGATAGAGCTATGCAAGGATGCATGAACCCCAATCAAAGCATCGAGCATTAGCAAGAAAATCCTCTAGAATCCTACCCCATCGGACAGAAAAACTACGAACTCACCGATTGGGAAGAAGAAAACCACCAATCAATGCACCAAGTATTGCTGGCAATGTAGGAAAGGAAGCACACTGAGGCCAGGTGATAGTATCATCATCAATAAAGTTGTCCCTGAACACTCATCGACAGACTGTAGAATCATATATGGAATCATAATACACTACCTCTCCTCTACATGGTATACGTAGTAATCTATACACGTCCTCAGGTGTGATAGTCATCTCTCCATAGGGCAAATGAAATGTATTGTGGTCAGAGTGCCATCACTCCGCCACTGCAGTCAATAAATCATGGTTTAGCTAGAACCGTGGGAGGTCAAGAAGGAAGCTCAAACCGCATAACTCAATCACATGGAACTCAACATCTATAAGAGTCTGGCCCAAATCAATGACCCAAGAAGCAACTGTCCAGATGTACAGAGTAGGAAAGTGTGCCTGTTGGCAAAGAAAATGAATCATATCAGTATACCATATCAAGGAATTATCTCAAGTCAATCAGTTCTATCAAAAGTATCAAGCAATCATACCAAGTACCATTTGTTTTTGTCTCTATGTCTTGAGAATGAAGCAGCAGTATCAAATCATATCAGTTTTCACACTAATTGATTTATCCCATCAGTATCCTATCCTAATTAGATTGACAAATCACATTTATTGGTAACACTATCCTGATATCCTAATCCATTGTTTTGTTGAACACAATAGACCTAATCTCATCATTCGACTCAAGCATCGAAAGTCATCAATTTTTTCATCAGACACAATCAAGTACAAGTGTGAAAATTTTTCAAAAGTCTGCAGGCATGATTTTAATCATCCCAGGCGGCATTCCTCTTAAGTGATAGCAAAAATTTATTACGTGACATTTTGCGGGTTCTACGTGATAGTTCTCATTGCACACGATAATGAATCATGCTAGGCGACAATGAAATGTAGACTAGGCGACAGTAAATTGTTAGGGTTTCACAGACGGTAAAATATATGAAAATGGGCATTTTTTACCTAGCTCTACGTGTGAGTATCCTATTGCTAGGCGAGGATGAAATTTTCTTAAGTGACATTAAACTATACATATGCATGAGAGAAAAGTGCGGATGCGAAAGTAAAAGGGTCTAGGTGATAGTGAAATTTTCCTAGGCATGATTTTGCATATCAAAGGCAATGATGAAACGGGAAATTGCAATAAATGCAAATAAGAAGTTCGAAATAACTTACTGGAGGTCCATAGTCAGGTGGCCTTGCGTATCACTGACACCTCTCGAATCAATGCTCTCGAATAGGAACAACCATCTCAAAATTCACCACAGGATCAGAGCAAAATCACCAAAGACAAAAGTAAAAAATAAATAGTAAAACAAGGTTTTTCAACCTATTTAAACTATTTTGACCTAATTTTGGAGGTAAAAATTGGCTTCGACCTATATATGGACCTATCAAATCAACCGGGGCATTCTTGAATCGTAGCATATCATCAATATTTTTTGGAAATGAAAACATATTGGATCAATTAATCAACATCATCACATTTTTCAAATCAAGCAATCAATATGTTTTATTTCTGAGGGGGCATCAGAGTATGAAATCAAACATCATGGAATCAGTGGGGCATCAAAAAAATTTGTATCATCATATCAATAGCAATCATATCATATCAAAGACAACAATCATATCATATCAAAGGCATATAAGTGAATAAAGCAATCAGGACCTAAAAGCAATCAGGACCTAAAAGTGATTAGGACTCAAAAGAATCTTTGAATCAATGTTCTTCACACATCAATTTAAAGAGGGGCATTTGTAGACATGCAAAAATGGACAAAATGCTTTTAAATTGCAAAAATCAATAAAATGGCTCAAAATCATCAAAATGCACTAATTCAATAAAAAAAGGGATCAAATCAATTAAAATGAACATAATTAAATCAAGTTGGACAAAATTAATTAAAAGCAAAGGAAAAATCAAATAATGATGTTAAATAATTAAATCAAAGCTTAAAGGGGTGAAAAACACTACATAATTGATTTTAATCAATTAGTTGTATAGTTGTTTTAAATAAAAAATCAAAATGAACCTATTACCCTTACATGGCTAAATTTAATTAATTGATTGATTTAATAATTCCTAATATCTTTCAACAAAGTTGAGCAACCAATGAGAATTGAGGACAAAAAGACACAAATCACTCAAAAATGATGAATCTCAATCACTCATTCTAAAGTTTCAATCTCATCCACTCAATCTTGTCCTTTTGTCCAAAGCTTTGAGACAAACCTTTAAATTGTCCCCCCATTTATGAACATAGCAAAATATTTGACTCAACCAAAGGTAAATTATGATTACTTCACTCCACCCCCTACCCTTGGGAATTTACTATAAATATGAAGCATTTTGAGAGCAACTGATATCTTAGAAATTCATTTGCAAAGCATTGTTACTATAGGCAATTGAAGAGCATTCTAAGAGCAATCAAGAGCAATTAAGAGCATTTGCATTGTACTTTTGTCAATTTGAGCTAGAATCACTATCATAGAAGCATAGAACATCATACATTCTCATTTTAGAAGCGTCACTAGTCGAGATTTGAGCTGAGAGCTTCACTTACCACATCTTTCTAGAGAGCCACGAGATGCTATAGATCTTAGTTTCAATTTTAAATAGATTTGCACTGTATTTACTTAGAATTGTGGCTAAATTGATCTTAATTTCATGAAGGTGATTATCATCATCACACAATAATAGTAGGAGATAGAACCTCAAATTGATTTTAGAGATTGGGTAAAATAATACGATGGATATCTAATTAGAAGATGGGGTATTCACTTGGAATAATAGGAGATCAAGATTCAGTCATATAGCAGAGAAATTCAATAGATTCTTCTATAAAGGGGATTCATCTTCATGTGCGATTTATTTTAGCTCATCCATGATCCCAACCTTAGGGTTGGACCACTTCCCAGTTCAGTTAGAAATTCTTGGGAAAAGGAAACCAATGCAATGTCCATTCAAATTTTAAAATATGTGGATAAATGATCAACAATTCTTGAACCTAATTGAAAAATGGTGGAATAAAGCCCAATTTGAGGGATCAAAATTATTTTGTGGCATCTCAAAAGTGAAAATGATTAAGAAGAACTTGCTAAAATGGAGTAAGGATCATTTTGGAAATATTTTCATTTAAAAAATTAGCATTGAGCATGCTATAAATGAACTCAATGAGGAAATGATTCAATACGGAATGGACTCAACATGATTCCTTAAAGAAAAAGAATTACAAAAAGAAGATGAGGAGATTTTTTTGAAAGAAGAAATCTTCTAGAGACATAAATTGAGAGAAATGTGGATAGATGTGGGTGATAAAAATTCCAAGTTTTTCCATAATTGAATGAAATATAGAAGAAGTATAAACAAGATACATAAAATTAAAGGAAACAATGGAATCATGATTGAAGAGCCAAAATCAATAGAAAAGAAAATAATTAATTTCTAATCATGATTAAAGAACCAGAAGTAATAGAGAAGGAAACAGTTGACTTCTTCACAAAAATGCTAAATAATTGGGAGGGTTTAGACCTCGGAGCTCAAAGAATATTGTTTGGAAACATTCCTAGAGTGGTAATGAAAGATTTGAATAAAATACTAACAACTAAATACCCTAAATCATAAATTGTTTAAGCTCTTATCCAATTACATCCAAACAAAGCCCCAAGACTAGATAGATTTATAGTAAGGGTTTTCTAGAAATGTTAGAATAATTTAGGATCAAAGATGATTGAAGCCTTAGAATCAGAAAGAATATCAGGAAGTTTTGTGAAGGAAATCAATAAAACCTTTGTTTTCTTAATTCCTAAGAAGGAGAATGCAATCTCATTGGATGATTATAGACCAATATCATTATGAAATATAATATATAGGGTTGTGGGGAAATCCCTAGAAAACTTACTTCAAAAGATTCTCTCAACCATCATTTTGGAGGAACAAATAGGTTTTGTGCATATCGTAGATGGTAAAGAGGATTTGAGCTTTCTATGTGAATGTATGGAAGCTTTTAGATTCAGTAAATAGAGGATAAACCTAATTTGCTTTTGAATATCTAGTCCAAGACTTTTAGTCTTAGTGAAAGGTACAACATAAGATTTTTTTGAAAGGTCGAAGGGGATTAGACATGGGGATACTATCTCCCTGTTCCTTTTTATTATCATGGTAGAAGCTTTGGGAAGATCAATTAATAAACCTCTAGGTGATAAGATTGTGAAAGTAATTAATGTAACTAGTTCAGTTGCAACTATTACTCATCAACAATTTATGGATGATACAATTTTATTTGGATAGGCCAACAAAGGGGAAGCCAAACAATTCAAAAAACTTCTTAATAATTATTCTAGGGCCTCAGATCAATATATCAACAAAGGAAAATTAGAGGTATTTTTCATTTTTTTTTCAAACCAATAACTCAAAGAGCTATCCTAAATAGGTTGGAATTCCAAGAAGGTAAACATCCATTCATATATTTAGGTCTCCCCCTTGACAAGGGTTCAAGTCAACCAAGGTTTGGGACCCTATAGGAGAAAAAAATGGATAAAAAGATGGAATCATAGAAAGCCAAATGACTTACTTGGGTTCGTAGAGTCATCATGCTAAAAAAAACCCTTTCAACTATACCCATTTACTTAATGTCATGCTTATCCTTATCTTCAGGGGCTTATATGAAGATAGCTAAAAGAATGAGATCTTTTTTTTTGGCAAGGAATAAAGGATAAGAAAAATCTAAATCTCATATCATGGGAAAAGATACATAGACCCACTGAAGCTAGAGAAATTGAGATAAGAAATCAATCATGGAAAAATAAAGCATTGGGAGTGAAAATATTTTGGAAACTCTTCAAGGAATCAGATTTGAAATGGGTGAGAATCATTAAGGATAAATATCTACATGGTCCAAATTTAATAAACTTTTTTCAAAATTTCAAATTACCCAAAAGGATCACATATCTAGAACTTTATGCTTAAATATAGATAATTGATCATACATTAGATATCATAGAATATAGTGTATGCACCCTAAAATGGTCGCCTAGACTTTGGGCCCCATTTATTCAATTTGTTAAAAATCAATTTTTTGAATCAATGCTTTACAATATATTCAAATCAATTTCCTTGATCAAATCATAACTATTTCAATCATTTCAATAATCTCCTAAGGTTTAATCATGTCATCAATAATTTTATTTAATTAAAAGAAATAATCCCTTTTAAATAAATAAAATAACTTTATTTAATTGAAAGTAATATCTCTTAAGTAAAATAAATTTATTTAATTAAAACCCTTTTTAATTAAATGATTTAATTTAATTTAATTAATATTCATCTTTTAATTAAATAACCTTATTTTATTTAATTAAAAGAGAATTATTCTTTTAAAATAAATAAAATCCTCTCAAAAGATCTTTTGTGATTGAAAAAGGAAATAAGTGAAATAAAAAATAAATAAAATAAAGAGATTTCCTTTTCTCTCCACACTTTCTAAAAATGATTTTTCTTTCCTCTTTTTGCATTAATCCCACATTGTTCTTGGGGATGCATTCAATTCCTCATTTTCCTATATAAGGAGCCCTCTCCTTCTCAATTAAGGATCCAAAATTTTCAGAATATTGTTATGCTGCAAGTTTTTACATTAGAGTTTTTGAGATCATTATTTAGCTTGCATATTTACATATAGTTTAATACTCATAGCATTTTAGTTTAATTTATTTCATTATTTTAGCTTAATCTTCATTTCAATAAAGTAGTTTATTTTCTTGCATTGCAATCATATAGATTAATTTCATTTGCATGCAAGAACTTGATGATTCAATGGAGATTAGCATTCTTGCTTCTCATCCTTGAATCTCTCATTCTGTGGTGTACTTGCATGGGTTTAACTCAGTCAATTTGAGGGCCTCGTAAACAATCCATGCACTCCACAGATAGAGAGTTGTGAATCTATATTCAAGAGCTCATTATTGAGTATCCTTGAATGCAAGGATTCACAAAAGTGGTCACTTTTACACCACACATATAGTAGATGGGGGGGAATCCCTTTTCTAGAAGGATTCATTGGGGGGGATCTAGTAATAAATAATATGATGCAAATGAGTAAGGAATATTTATGAACAAGAATTGGGGAATATTCATAAAGGACTACATAGAAATGAAATACATAGAGGCATTCAGATGGAAATGGAAATATTTTGATAATATCCCTGTATAGAGAGATGATTTAGAACACATTAAAAAGATGATAAGTAATAAAACAATCTCATTTAGGGACGGGGGGAGAAATCATATGGAATGGATTGAAGACAAGTTCTTTGATGGGGAGCTCAATCTCTACAACTCTCTTGCTCCAAGCTAAGACCTCTTCTTAGGTCTTCCTAGGGCAATATACTCTACCCTATCAAGGGAATTTCCACACTAATTCCCTTCTCCACTCTAAACTTCCCACCAATTTCACAATGCCTCCAATACCCTCTTCAACCAAAAGTGCTTCATTGATTCCATAGAATCCATCAACCTTGCCAAACTCCTATAGGTTATTAGATAGGGTTCCTGACCTTTTTTTAGTCATGTTTAGCTATTCTCCAACTCACTTTTTTGGATTAATTGATTTCTTATTGGGTTCCAATTTTCCCAAGTAAGGCCTTGTAGCCTTTTTGCCCCAATTAGGCCTCCTAGAAACTAGGGATTCTAGGTTTTCTCTCAACTTTCCTTCATAGCCTTCCAAACCAATTATGGATTCTCTTTATATATTTCCTAGGCTCTAGTATTTTCAAGGTTTTAGTCCCTCAATCACTCCATACACTAGTTTTTCAATAAACCCCTATTTTTAAGGGTTTTGGGAACACCCTTACTAGTCTGGCTTCTTGATTCTTTATGGGAGCCTTACTCAACTCCTCTAGTATCCTTCTTGCAAGTAGATTTCAATGAATTATCCCCCTATATTTTCCCATCACTGATTGGGTTCTACCAATCCTTCTAGCAAGTTCTCTTGCCACTATTGCTTCCAAGTTCCTAGCCAGAGTGCACTGTCACTCACCTAGGGCCTGGTGTGATAAACACTTCCCCAACACAAAAAAACTCCAAAACTTATATGTACACTATACAAAGAGTCCTCTACTTGATTCCAAGAGGCCATGAAGTTTTGACCACGAGATTTCAAGAGGGACCCATATTTACAAGACTGGCATCGTCCAGGACAATGAACCAACGAAATGAAAGAATTTACAAAACCCCTAACCAATGAACTAAAATATCAAAACCAAATATACCAAAATGTATTTACATGACAAAAGGAAAAGTTTCAATCCATTAATTCCATCTGCACAATCCAGCAAACCATCAGATTCAAGCTCTGTTATAGCTAACAATTAAAAACCTCCAAAGTTCTAATTGTTGAATCCATACACAATAATTCCAACCGACTCATTTAGGGTTTTCCTAACCTTAAATACTTATTTCCTCATAATTAGACTCTTAGGTTGGGATTTTGGCACCATAAAAGCCCGGTCCTAGATTTGAGGAAATGTTGTCATGAGCAACTTTTACATCTTTTTACCTTTGATCATTCTACCTTACCTAATGACTCAATTCAACCTAAATTCACTAAGTAAGACCTTAAAAACTCTCAAGACATCAAAAACCCTTATATTTCACCATTTTGGAGTCCTAACCTAAGTTGGACAACTTGGTAGATCTCCTAGAAAATTCTATTAGAATCCAAGGTGTACTCTTCAAGCACCTAACTCTACTCTCTCCTTGTTTCTAAGCACTCACTAAAACACACTTGGGACTTTATCTTTTATTTCTTAATGGTGGTGGTTGGATAAATAAATCTACAAGCCAAAAGTTTAGAAGTTCTCCTAAGTCCTTAGGGTGCTCCTGCACCATTCTCCCCCTGCAATAGCCAAGCTAAGGTACAAGTGGAGGTATTAACTCCTTTTTAATGCCATGTTTCTTAAAGTCTCCCTCTTTTATCCATGTAGCCTCTGACTCGGGCTGGTGCTCCCACTTAACTAAGTTTTCCTTGTACACTTTCTTCCTTGTTTTTTCTATACCCGGGAGTCCAATATCCTTTCCCCTTATGGCCTAATCTGAACTGGCATCTTGAAGCCTTCTACCTCCTTGTTTACCTCTATACTATACTTCTCTGTATCTATAGCTAGCCCTTTGTATGGGATCAAATCCTTTACATTGAATATGGGGGAGATAGACATTTCTTTTGGTAGGTCTATCTTGTAAGCATTGAATCCATATTTGGCCAACACCTTGCATGGACCTATCCTTTTCATCTACAACTTTCTTTGTACTCCCTTTTGCAACCTTGCCTTATTCAGATATACCATTACTAGATCACCTACTTCAAATTGTAGGTCCCTTCTCCCTTCATCTCTTTTGACCTTCAACTTATGGTTAGCCTCCATTAGAGTCTTCTTGACCTGTTCATGGACTTCCCTCATTGATTGAGAAAAGTCATCAGCATGGCCACTGATTCCCTCATATCCTTTCAAGTCTCTTAACTCAAGTATACTCCTTGGGTGTAACCCATAGACAACCTCAAAGGGACGTTTACCTATTTTCTGATTTGTGTTGTCATTGTAGGAAAACTTTGCGTATGAGATTACTTGCTCCCAACTTTGTCCATACTCTTTGGTCAAACACCTCAATAAGTTTCCTAGTATCTTGTTTATAACCTTTGTTTGGCCATCTGTTTGAGGATGATAGGATGAACTATGGGATATGTTAGTGCATAGTCTCTTCCATAGGGTCTTCCAAAAGTGCCCCATAAACTTCACATCCCTGTCTGCAACTATGCTTACGGGCAAGCCATGTATCCTCACTATTTCCTTGAAAAAGAGATGGGCAATATGACTAGCATCATGTGTGGTTTTTCATCATGGGATGAAATGGCTCATCTTACTGAACCTATCTACCACTACAAACACACTGTAAAGACCAATTGGTGTCCTAGGTAGCCCAACTATGAAGTCCATGCTTATACACTCCCATGGCCTGTTTGGAGTGGGTAGTGGCTGATAAAGCCCTGCATTTGGTGATGTCCCTTTTTCCTTTTTACATACACCATGTTGTTCTGCATAGCTCCTTATATCCCTCTACATTTTAGGCCACCAATAATATCTTTCTACTAGGTCCAAAGTCTTGTTGAGGCCAAAGTGCCCACTCAAACTGCCATTATATTTTTCTTAAATGAGGTTCTCCCTCATAGATCCTCTTGGGACACATAATTGTTTACCCCTAAATAGTAGACCATTTTGCAAAGTATAGTTAGCATAATCACTATGAAAATGATTATCAAATTCAGTGCATACCTTATGGATCTCTGAGAAATCTGCATCTCCCTCATAGAGGTCTTTAAATTCTTCAACGCCAATGCTTTTTAATTGAATCTTCTGGATAGTAAGCAACCTCCTACTAAGAGCATCTGCCACTTTATTGTTTACCCCCTTCTTATGTTTAATGGTGAAAGTGTATGACTGTAAGAACTCCATCCACTTGATATGACTTAATTTAAGCTTCTCTTGAGTATTAATGTAGCTCAAAGCCTACTTATCAGTGAACACCACAAATTCCTTTTCCAATAAGTAATGCCTCCACTTATTAAGGGATTTTACTAAATCATATAGCTCTAGGTCATAGGATGATTACCTATACTTTGCCTCATTCAGTCTCTCACAAAAGAATGCCATTGGCCTACCTTCTTGACTTAACACTGCCCCCACTGCTATGTTGCTAGCATCACATTCCACTATGAAAGGTTTATCAAAACTTGGTAAAACTAATATTGGTTGTGTAGCTACTTCCTTCTTCAACTTCTCAAACCCCTTATTGGATTCCTTGGTCCATAAAGGCTTTATTTTGAGTCCTCATTTAATGGTTTCAAGGACTGGTGCACAAATTTCATTGAATCTCCTAATAAACTTCCTATAGAATTGGACTAACCCATGGAAGCTCCTAACTTTAGTCCTTGTCTTAGGATTAGGCCAACTAAGAATGCTTTCCACTTTGCTCTTATCCATCTTCAAGTCACCTTGGGTTACTACAAATCCTAGGTAGACTAACTCTTGTTTCGTAAACTCACTCTTTTCAAGATTTATGGTGAGCTTCTCTTCATGTAGTTTCTTCAACACAAGTTCTAGGTGTGCCAAGTGATCTTGTTTTGTCTTGCTAAAGACCAATATGTCATCCAAGTACACCACTACAAACACACCTATAAAATCTTGTAAGACCCCATTCATAGAGACCCTTTGTGGTCTTGAAAGCTGATTTCCACTCATCCCCCTCTTTCATTCTAATATGATAGTAACCATTTTTAAGATCTATCTTGGAATAAAATTTAGCACCTCCTAGACAATCCATGAGATCCTCTATCCTAGGGATTGGAAATCTATACCTTGTAGTGATTTAGTTGATGGCCCTTGAATTAGTGCACATCCTCCATGTGCTTCCCTTCTTAGGTGCTAGAACCACTGGTACAACACAATGACTTATGCTCTTCCTTATCAAGCCTTGGTCTAAAATATCTTGGACCTACCTTGCTATCTCTTTATTTTGTTCAGGTGTCATCTTGTAGGTAGCCTTGTTAGGCAATGATGCCCCTGGTACAAAGTCAATCTAATGACTAATGGCCCTCTTTGGAGGTAAGGTAGTTGATGTACCTTCACTGATTATGTCCTTAAATTGATCTAGTAACTACTTCAATTCTATTGGCACTTGTGTTTTCTTAGTTAACTCCTCCTTGGGCTTCACCGTGATAGCATAACCAACTTCATCTTCTCCTTTAATGTCTTGTAGGAAATCCTTCCCACTCATTAGGAGTGCAACCGAATCTTCTTTTTCTACCATGTCTTCTTCTATCAAAGACTGAATCTTGAAGGTTACTCCATCCTTCTTGAAAGAGTACTTGTTTTCCTTTCCATGATGTATTGCTTCCCTATCATATTGCCATGGTCTACCAAGTAATAGATGGCATGCATCCATTGGTAACACATCACATAATATACTATCTTGATACTTGTCTATGGTGAACTCAACCCATACTTGCTCATTTACCAATATGTTCTACCCCTAATTCAACCAAGTCACTTTGCAAGGGCATGCATGAGGCAATTTAACCAATTTTAGTTTTTGGACTGCCTCCTCTAAAATGACATTATCAGTAGATCTTGAGTCTATGATCACTTTACACACTTTGCCAAGAATTTTACATTTGACCCTAAAAAGAGCCCTTCTTTGTTTGTGCTCATCCTTTTTGGGTGCTTTGATCAAGATCCTTCTTAACATGAGGCTTTCTCCTTATTCTGAATCCAAAATTACCTCTCATTGTTTAGTACATTCCTCCTTTAAGAAAACACAATATTTTTCTCTCCTTGTGAAGAGGTTGGTTTATCAGGACACCTATATGTTGGGTGTCCCAATTGCCCACATTATAACATTTCATAGAGGAAAAGTGAGAACTCCTCCCAAATCCACTTGATCTACCTCTACCACCACCATAGGAGCTTCTACCCCTATAGCTTCCTCTATTGCTTGGTTCACTAGCCCACTCAATGAGTTTGGCTTCTCCTTGACCCCTAAAGGCATTTCTCTTACCACTAGACCCCCCTCTATGTCCACCTCTTGAGTCTCTTCCTCTGCCCCTATTCTTGGAAGTAGTTTCTTGCTTCTTCTTGTTTCTTTCCTCCACTTTGAGTGCCAATTGAAAACACTTATGGACAATAGTGGGAGTCCACAAGCTGATCTCCTCTTGAATGCTCCACCTTAGACCACCCAAATATCTTGCTACCGGGATGCTTTCCTGTTCTTGAACCTTGGTTCTCAAACATAGTTTTTGAAATTCCTTAGTGTAGGAGGCTACATCCATCTCCTTCTGCCTGAGACTTTGTATTTTTTTATGCATCTGAATCTCATGGTCTTCTAGTAAGTAATTGTCCTTAATCTTAGTGACCATAGCTTTCCAATTTGCTATGGGTCTTTTCCCTTCTTTCTCCCTCTCTTCTTGGAGGAATTTCCACCATGTTAGGGCTGGTCCCCTAATTCTTGATTTGGAAACCTTAACTCTTTGTGCCTCTGATATGTCCTCACATTCAAAGTGATTTTCCATCCCTTCAATCCACTCCATCACTAGCTTTGAATCCATCTTTCTAGTGAACATGGGTATTCCCTCTAGTGCTTTACCTCCTAGTGCTTTAATGGCTTTCAAGAAAGGTTCTTCTTGTATAGGTGGGTCAGGTGTAGGGACATAGTCCTCCTCAACTAATGCTTTACCTTTCTCTTCTTCAATTGCCATCTTCTCTTTCATTCTCCCAGCGGTCACTGCCACTTCATCTAGCTTGTCTTTCAAAGCTTCCACAGTCTCCTCTAAGATCTTGTTTCTCCCTTTTTGCTCCATTGCTTCTCGGGCCAATTCAGTATTGGTCACCATTGTATTGTCTCCAATAGACTCACTCCTTTCAGACATACACTTGTCAACTTCCCAAGCCTTTTATGGCTCTGATACCACTTTGATGGGGAGCTCAATCTCTAGAGCTCTCTTGCTCCAAGCTAAGACCTCTTCTTAGGTCTTCCTAGGGTAATATACTCTACTCTATCAAGGGAATTTCCACATTGATCCCCTTCTACACTCTGAACTTCCCACCAATTTCACAATGCCTCCAATACCCTCTTCAACCAAAAGTGCTTCACTGATTCTGTAGAATCCATCAACCTTGCCAAACTCCTATAGGTTATTAGATAGGGTTCTTGACCTTGTTTTAGTCATGTTTATCTATTCTCCAACTCATTTTTTTGGATTCTTCAATTGATTTTTTATTGGGTTCCAATTTTCCCAAGTAAGGCCTTGTAGCCTTTTTGCCCCAATTAGGCCTCCTAGAAACTAGGGATTCTAGGTTTTCTCTCACCTTTCCTTCACATCCTTCCAAAAAAATTATGGATTCTCTTTAGAGATGTCCTAGGCTCTAGGATTTTCAAGGTTTTAGTCCCTCAATCCCTCCATACACTAGTTTTTCAATAAACCCCTATTTTTAAGGGTTTTGGGAACACCTTGACCAGTCTGGCTTCCTGATTCTTTATGGGAGCCTTACTAAACTCCTCTAGTCTCCTCCTTGCAATTATATGTCAATGACATCTCCCCCTAGATTTTCCCATCATTGATTATGTTCTACCAATCCTTCTAGCAAGTCCTCTTGCCAATGTTGCTTCCAGGTTCCTAGCCAGAGTGCACTGTCACTCGCCTAGGGCCTGGTGTGATAAATACTTCCCTTGCACAAAAAAACTCCAAAACCCATATGTACACTATACAAAGAGTCCTCTACTTGATCCCAATAGGCCATTAAGTTTTGACCATGAGATTTCAAGAGGGACCCATATTTACAAGACTGGCATCGTTCAGGACAGTGAACCAACGAAATGAAAGAATTTACAAAACCCCTAACCAGTGAACTAAACTATCAAAACCAAAGATACCAAAATGTATTTAAATGACAAAAGGAAAAGTTTCAACCCATTAATTCGATCTTCTCAATCCATTAAACCATCAGATTCAAGCTCTTTTACATCTAATAGTTAAAAACCTCCAAAGTTCTAATTGCTCAATCCGTACATAATGATTCCAACTAACTCATTTAGGGTTTTCCTAACCTTAAATATTTATTCCATCATAATTAGACTCTTAGGTTGGGATTTGGGCACCATTAAATCCCGGTCCTATATTTGAGGAAATGTTGTCATGAGAAACTTTTACATCTTTTTTACCTTTGATCATTCTACCTTACCTAATGACTCAATTCAACCTAAATTAACTAAGTAAGACCTTCAAACCTCTCAATACATCAAAAACCGTTATATTTCACCATTTTGGAGTCCTAACCTAAGTTGTACAACTTGGTAGATCTCCTAGAAAATGCTATTAGAATCCAAGGTGTACTCTTCAAGCACCTAACTCTACTCTCTCCCTATTTCTAAGCACTCACTAAAACACACTTGTGACTTTATATTTTAGTCCTTATTTTTGGTGGTTGGCTAAACCAACCTACAAGCCAAAAGTTTAGAAGTTCTCCTAAGTCCTTAGGGTGCTCTTGCACCATTCTTATAATTCCAAAGATGGTTACAAAGCCATTGTTAAGACTAAAAGGTTTGTAAGAGCATAAATGATTATCCATATCAACTGGAATAAGTTATGTCTCCCAAAAGAATGTATCTTTTCATGAGCATCTCTTTAAGGAAGGATTCTTACTCCCGAATGGTTCAAAAATATTGAATTCCAAGGACCTTAAAAATGCTTATTATGTGAAAAGAATGAAGAAACAATAAATCATATCCTTCTCAAGTGTCCCTTCTCTCAGAAGTGTTGGCAATGGTTATGTGTTAAATTAGGATGTTTCTATGCTTTACCTATTGACATAGTAACTTTATTTCAAAGTTGGCCCAATTTATACTCATTAATTAAATTTGTTTGCCTTTGGATTACCTATCCATCATTATTGTCATGAGAACTATGGAAAGAGAGGAACTACAAAATTTTCCAAGATAAGTAAATGAAAAGGAAAACTTTGCTAAATAGAATTGAAGCTGCAATAGTGGAGGCAGTTAAAAGTAGATTTCATTTATCAATTGACCAAATATATGAATTATACCAATTGGGATGACAAAATAAAAAATAATTGGTTTGGATTAAGGATTTATCCTTTTATTGGTAAAGGGGGGAATACAAATAACACTAGAAAAAAAATATGTTCTTGGAGGCCTCCAAAAGAAGGATGGTTTAAACTCAATTTTGTTGGAGGCAATCCTGAAGTGTCAGGCACATGATGCGTGATCCATTCATTAAATAGAAATTTGGTAACTGATATGGCAATACCATTTGAGGAAGATACCAATAACATGGCAGAATTTAAAGCTCTTACAGAAGGACTTCTAATATGTATGGAATTGGATATAAAGAGTGTGGAGATAGAGGGAGATTCAACAATTACTATTAACGCCCTCAGAACTAAGAGCACCCCAAGTTGGACACTGAATTCTTTATTAGGTAAGGCCAAGGATCTACTCAATAATTTTGAAAACACAACTATTAACCCCATTTATGGAGAATGTAACATATTGGTAGATGAAATGGTGAGTGAAGGGGCAAATGAGGAGATTAAATAGGTAATTTAAATTAAAAATCAGATATGAAGAATTATGTAGAGAAATGAGAAATTCCTTTGTGATATGAGGTTTAACAAAAGGATTTCAATTAATAATGAATGAGGCTCTACCAAATAAATTCATTTTATCAACGGTCTAAAATCTTAATGTCAAGATTAAATTTGAAAAATGGTAGGTGGAATCATCTATGTTGAGAAGATGACTATTAGATAGGGGAAGGAAGCCTAGTTTAATTTTATTCATTAATGGTTTAGAACATCAATTATAGGATTAAATATGAAAAAGGATAGGTTGAAGTGACTATGTTGATAAGATGACTATTAGATAGGATAAGCAAGGTTAGTTTGCTAGAAATTCAAATCAATAACAGTTCAAGATACATCTCGATATCAAGGATAGGTAGATTGATTTAAATCACAATAGTCAATGGGGAAAAATGAATAAGATAAAGGTCAAAAGGGCTCTACAGGAGGCATTGAATGGTCCATCTAAAAATTTTCAAAGTTGGTAGAAAGAGTGAACAATCTTGATGGTTAGAGAGGATAATAAACTATCAAGTCTTCCTGATATAAACATTCAAATTTTGATAATTTCTAATTTAAAAAGTGTAGCACATCTTAAATAAGGAATTTTTTATCAATGACCTAGTGATGGAAATTGATGTTAATCATACCGAAGTTAACCATACTAGGATAAGCAGAGCCAGTTGATGATTAATCAAACAAGGTGAATAAGTTAAGGTAAAGTAATTTAAATGGATAGGGGCGTGGACGATGATTTTTATTTATTTTTAATGAAAAGAGATAGGGGATCATTAGTCATTGACGATAATAGATTTTCCTAGCCCATTGGTTTTGGTAAAAATATCATGGGGAAAATAAATTATTGATTTATGAGCATATTGATCAGACAATTTTATACTCCCAAGTAACATGCATTTATTTACCACAGATGTCTTCATTTGTAAGTTACAAGTAAAGCCTCAAAAAATACAAAATTGAGATTCTCTTTTTCCTTCCCATTTCATCTAGAGGCTATTATTTTGCAAGCATTTCATTCACATTTACCTCCTCGGTTGGATACCACCATCATTATCAAAACAAGAGAAGAAGTGAAAGATGGATTCCCTTATCAGGCTTTCATCTCCTAATAGACAAATGACATTTGTAGGCACCATTATAGACAAGGGAATTAAGGAGACCATCAAGTATAAACATAAGTGTATTAGACCCATGCAATTAAAATAATTTTAGGACATTTTTAAAAAAATACATATCACAGGCACAGGGTAGACTCTGATAGTGCTTCAAGTTTCTTGGCTTCTATCCTTGTGGTCGAGGAGAAGAAAGTGGCTGAGAAAGATATTTTGTTAGACTTTTTAGAATAAATATCTAGACGGGTTGCATGATGCTATTATCAACATTGGTGGTAACTTAACCATCATGTTTCCCTTGGATTATGACCTAGTCATGAAATTTGGAGGAGGGTTTCTAAATCTTTCAGCTAAGACACAATGGAGGGGGCGTGTCAGATTAGTTAGAATAATCTTCATCCTTACTGACTAGGAGTATAAAGATAAAGTGTAACGAGAGATTATAATGAGAATAATTTTAAATTTCCTTAAAAGAGAATTGGGCATTATTGATGTCCCAAGGAAATTGATTAGAAACAACATAGATGAGATAGAGGATTGGGTCTATAAGTATAGATATGATGAATACCTTGATGGATTGGGGGAGTGAAATATCTTCCGAGAAAAAGTAAGAGGGAGATGTAGATGAGGAAGAATGACACAACTATAATAGGAGGGTCCTCAAGGAGAATACTCCCAACCATGCAACAAGAGTCACACAATGGAAATAGTAACATGG
The DNA here is from genome assembly GCA_027943335.1 of Chamaecyparis obtusa. Lineage (NCBI taxonomy): Eukaryota > Viridiplantae > Streptophyta > Pinopsida > Cupressales > Cupressaceae > Chamaecyparis > Chamaecyparis obtusa. The sequence goes on from BSBK01005860.1 coordinate 1,220,028, forward strand.
AATAGAGAGAATGCAAGATTAGATGTTCACATTATCATAAATTCAATTGCAATTGACCAACAACATGTAGGCTTACAATATAGACACATATGCCTAATTATAGATTGAAATCTAGATTATCCTTTATGTGGGTCTAAGAGAGTTATTCTCCTATCAAGCTAATAACTTAAGGATCAATTACAACAATATATATGACATATGCAATGCATCCAAGTTGGCTAAGAATGATCACAACCCCAAGGTGAGAAAACATAACGTGTAAAATAGGTCAAGACATAAATCATGAAGATCTCCTCCACCAAGATTTGGAATGAAGCGTGAACCCATAGGGAGGTTGACCAAGAGTACAAGAACATCGAATAATGACCCAATTAGATCCACAAGCCAAGGAAATGGCCCACAATATCATAAAACTCCAACTAGCCTCAAAACATGATGAACAAAATAGGTCGGACCAAAATGCAAGAGATCTCTAACAAAAAGAATTAGATCGACATGTGAACCCAAGGGAGGATCGAACAAGATATCAGGAAAGTTCCAAATAGGTCTGCAAGAGAAAATGTGCTAACACAAAAGAAAGTAGAATGAAACATAAAATCTAAACTGAAGAGGAACAACTGAAAGAAAACATTTTTTGGTTGATGCAAGATTTCCAATAACCCAAGGATGCTCCTGCATTAGACATATGGGGTTATTTGTAAAGTGAGTCCCTCACTTTGATGGGGATAGAGGAAAACCAAGATGATCTACCTCATTTTGAGATATCCAAGAAGAATCCTTAACCGACATGTCCTTCCACTTTACAAGGTATTCTCTATATTGTCTATCACACGTGCTTCTACCTGCTCTGTTATCCAAAATCTCTTCAATCTCATCCAATTTCTTCTTTGGAAATTGCCGCTCTAAGTCTGATCCACTACCATCATTGAATTCTCCCTCATGATACTGATAGAGATCTAAAATGTTGAATATAGGTGATATACCCAAAGTGTCTGGTAGCTTAACTTCATATACATTACCTAAATCAAATTTCTTCAAGATCTTACAAGGTCCAAAATTCCTCATCTTCAACTTATTGTATGTTCCAAATAGAAATTTTTCCTTTCTCAAATATACCATTACCTCATCTCTAGCTTAAAATTCATTATGTCTTGTCTTCTCATCTTCCTTTTCCTTATACTTATGGTCCATATCCTCCAAATGATGTTTCACATGATCATGTAATGACTTCATGTGTTTTGCAAATTTCTCTTCTTTTGTACTTCTTTTATTCTCATTATTGATGTCTCTAAGCTATGACATACCTTTAGGATTCATTGTTGTAAAAATCCCAAATGTTGTTTTCCTTGTACTTTAGTTTACTGAATTGTTGTATGCAAACTCTAGTTGTACAAGCAACAAATCCAAACTTTTGGTTTTCTTTCCAACCAAACATCTCAACAAATTTCTCAAACTCCTATTTACTACCTCTATCTGTCCATATATCTGTGGGTGAAATGCAAAACTAAACTTCAATTCTATCTTCATCTTCCTCCAAAGCATCCTCCAAAAGTAACCAAAAAACTTAGTATCCTGGTCTAAAATAATGCTTCTAGGTAACCCATGCAATCTCACCTCTTTGAAAAATAGGCTAGCTACATGCACTACATATATTGTCTTCTTACAAGGTATGAAATTGCCATCTTAGAAAATCTATTTTTTGCCATAAATATGGAATCATTCCCTTTCTATGTCTAAGGCAATCCAAGTATGAAATCCATGCTTATGTCTTCCAAAGGTCTCTCCGGTAATGTTAAAGGTTTATACAATCCCACATTCTGACTAATTCCTTTTGCAATTTGAAAAATCCTGCAATTCTGAACAAATTTCCTTACATCCTTATGAATCTAAGGCCAAAAGTAATTCTCACTCACCAAAGCCATTGTTTTGTTAATGCCAAAATATCCTGCTAATCTTCTTCTATGCTTTTCTTTTATCAGATTGTCCCTCATAGAAATCCTAGGCACACACAACTATTTTCACTTAAATAACATCTCATATTGAATGAAATAGTCCAACCATTTTCTTCAGTCCACTACAACAAGTTCTTTAGAAGCTTTCCAAGGTTCAACAAAATGAGGGTCTTCCTAATACAAGTTCTTTAATTCGTCAAATCCTAGTACTTCAACTCTCATCTCTGTTAATAAATTTCTTCTCCTACTCAAAGTATTAACAACTCTATTTGGCTTTCCACTCCTATACTTCAACAAAAGTGTAACTTTACAAGAATTCTACCTATCTCACATGTCTCTGATTCAACTTACCTTGACTATTTAGATATTGTAATGTTTGATGATCCATGTACAATACAAACTCCTTAGGTGACAAATAATGTCTCCATTTCTTCAAGTCTTAAACTTTGACATAAAACTTCTAATCATACACTAAGTATCTTCTCTTTGAATCATTCAACTTCTCATTGAAATAGGCAATACTACTTTCCTTCTTGACTCAATACTACTCCAATTGCATTTCCAATTGTATCACAATAAACTTGAAATACTTTGTTGAAATTTGGTAGGGATAACATGGGTTGTTTAGTCATTTTTTGTTTCAACAACTCAAAAATTTTGTTTTCTCTAGATGTCCATCTGAAATCCTTCTAGTCTCCCCTCATAGTCTTAGTCATAGGGCTACAAATTGAACTGGAATTCCTAATAAACTTCCAATTGAAACTAGCCAATCCATGAAATGATCTTACCTCTCCAATTCTTTCTGATGTAGGTCATTCAACAATTGCTCTTACCTTCTCAAGATCCATCTTCAATCCTTCCACATATATCACAAATCCTAAGTACACTAGTTCTTTCTTCATGAAACTACACTTCTTAATTTTTATCAACAACTTCTCTTCTCTCAACCTCTACAACACTTGTCTCAAATGCAACAAATGCTCATCTTTTGTCTAACTAAAAATCAAAATGTCATCCAAATACACAATCACAAACTTACCCAAGAATTTCTTCAATACCTCATTCATCAATCTCATGAAAGTACTTGGTGCATTGGTTAGCCCAAATGACACCACCAACCATTCATAGTCCTTCATTTGTCTTGAATGTGGTCTTCTAATCATCCCCTTCTTTGATTTTAACATGATGATATCCACTCTTCAAGTCTATCTTTGTAAAATATATGGCTCCACTCAAACAGTCCATTATGTCATCCATCCTAGGTAAAGGAAACTTGTACTTTACTATGATCCAATTGATAGCCCTATAATTAGTACATATTCTCCACTCTCCATTCTTCTTAGGTGCTAACATTGCATGCACTACACAAGGACTCAAACTTTCTTTGATCAATCCCTTCCTCAACAAATCTCGCACTTGTCTATTTAGTTCTTCATTCTCTATAGGTGTCATCTAGTGTGCAATTTTATTTGGAAAACTAGCTCCAAGAATAAGATCCATGCAATGACTGATGGCCCTCATAGGTGGCAATCCATTAGGTACATTATTTGAGATTATGTCAACAACTCCTTATCTCCTTTGGTTGTCATTCTTCTAGTTTCAAAGAAGGCTTCCTAGGAATCAAAGCATAACACATACTCTCATTTCTGAAACCACCCAAGAATTTCCTTCCTTCAAGCAAACAAACTCTCACATTGGTACAAATGCCACTCTTAGGAGTCTCTTCTAAAAGTAGTAAAACTTGTCTCATCCCATTTGTAACAATAGTGTGTATGTTTTTCTCCCATCATGTAATTCTTGTCTATCATATTGCCATGGTCTACCCAACAAGATATGACATACATCCATAGGTATAATATCACATAGAACTTCATCATGATAAGATGCAATCTTAAGTTTTACCAAACATTGTTCACTTACCAATACCTTGTGATCATCCTGAATCTATGTTATCTAATAGGGCTTAAGGTGCTTTAATCTCTGCAACTTTAATTTATTCACCAACTCTTCTGAGCCTAAGTTATATGAACTAGCACTTTCAATTATAACATTGCAACACTTACCTTCAACCTTACATCTTGTCGAGAACAAATTCCTCTTCTGCAATGGTTCTTGATCCATCTCAATCTGACATAGGGCTCTCCTTATCATCAAAGATTCTTCTTCAACAAAAGTAGCTCTTCCACTATTCTCTGCCTTCTTACTTGAATTCCCATGACTGCTTTCAAAGGCTCGATGTCCTTATCCTCCATACTTAAAAGCAAGTTTCTCCAAACATCTTCTTATCATCTGTCTATAGCCATTTTGTCCACCATTCCTATTGAAGTTTCTATCATCTCCCCAATGTGAATTATCTTCTTTTCCTTCTACTTTTCTTTTGTTCTACTCTGCAAAAGATCTTCCTCCTCCAATGAATGCTCTTCCTCTCTAAAATCTTCCTCTTTGTCTTTGCTCATGTCTTTTGTTCAACATTTTCTCAACCTTCAAGGCATATTGGTAAGCCCCTTCCACACTCTACAACTTGATTAAATTGATCTCATCCTATATAGACATTCTCAAACCATTTAGATACCCTACAACTTGTTCAACATCATCATTAGTATGACCAGATATGATGTCTAGCTTGTAGAATTCCTTAGTATACTCTTTCACACTAGATTCCTTTTGTTTTATATTTTTTTGCTTTCAGAACAAATTCACTTGGTAATCTGCATGTAAGAACTTCGCCTTTAGCTTATTCACCATCCTATCCCAATATTTAATTTTCACTTTGCCTCTTATTTGTCTATCTGTTTGCAAATATTCCCACCACAATGATGCATGTCCTTTCAAATTTGTGTAAGCATACTTCACCTTCTTGTCTTCACTAGTACCTTCAAAATCAAAATACTTCTCCATCTTTGTAATCCAATCAAGCAGTTCATTCGAAACCAATTTTCCATCATAGTCCGGTGGGTTAAAACATGGTCTGGTATTTTCCTTAGTCAAGGCTCTTAGGAGTTTTTCATCTCCTTGATCGAGCTTTGCTTGATCTTCTTCCATTATTTCTTCCTCTTCTTCATCACTTACATCTTCAACACGTTGACCTCTTCTTTGGGCTATTTCAACAACTTCCAATCGTACTGCAATATGACTCAACATATCCATCACAATTGGATCTGCATCGATTCGTGCCCCACCTTTAACATTTCCTCTTCAGGTCATCTTCGCACAAATTCTCTGCAGCTGTAGGTTAGATCCTCACTTTGCCACCCCATAACAAACCAATTACAAGACTTCAAAATCTTAGGAATAAAAACTTACCATCACAGGAATAAAAACCTGGTTTGATACCACTTGACGTAGCCATGACAAGAGGGTCCTCAAGGAGAATAGTCCCAATCATGCAGTAAGAGTCACACAATGGAAACAGTAACATGAAATAGAGAGAATGCAATATCAGATGTTTTCATTATCATAAATTCAATTATAATTAGTGGGACTCAAAAACAACCCTTCATTAAGGGCATGACAAGTAGTTGCTAAATCCCTGTCAATGTTTAAAGTTGATATTTTGTATAGTTTGTTTTGTTTATAGTTTTCATAAACCTCATAGACATTATCGAGATATTTGACAGGATGTTAAGTTGGTAATCATAATGTTTTGATTATAGTTAAGATAGACATTGTAGATTTTGAAAAATAGATATTGAATTTGAAATACTTTTACTAGACTACAAAATATAGAACCAAAACTAGGAAAAATGGTGATATTTGTGGGATATCAAAGCCCTAATATTTTCCCCTTAATTATTAAAAAAAAAAAAAACTTCTTCAATTACATAAGTCTCTTCAATTCTTAAATTTTAAAATCAATCTTGCAATTTTCAAGAGAGAAATTTCTTCTTATTAATTTAAATCAAATATAAGATATCTACATTTTTAATTCCACCTTATAAATTATGATTTTTTTTTCAATCATTTACCATCCCTTAAAACCATCAACTTAAACTTCTGAACATCATTTTTTTTGGCCTCCTATAAAATTCAGAACTATCGTAAAGTGTTCCAAAAGAGCTGCTAAACTATTTTAAGAAGTCCCTCTCAAGCTAGTGCTAGCTTAAAACTCATAATAGTTTGTGACAGCGTAAACAAGAATTGGCCGGCGACGCCGTCTTTAGCCGGATTTAAGATAAACCCTTGCTATTATATATCAGATAAATCCTTGTCTTCACACTGTTTTTCCCAAATATTTATTTCACATTTAAATGACGAGAACTCACGAATATTCCTAATTTCGTGCCACAAAATAGAGATAAATTGTCTCTATTTACTGCCATTCGAATATGAGATTTCCGGGTTGGATTCCCTTATGTTGAGAAATTGTCTCTATTTACTGCCATTCGAATATGAGATTTCCGGGTTCGATTCCCTTGTGTTAATTTTTCTTTTTGTTTTCGAGATATGCTTGGCAAAAGGAAATTGGAAACGGAGGGGCCTGATAAGGATGACAATTTTGAGGATGATTCGCCGGTGGACATGGAAATTGTTAGGGAACGCATGGAGCTCCTTCCTATTCCTGTAGACACTTTTCAAGAAATTCCTTCCGATATTTTTGATGATAAGGTAGTTACAATGAATCTTTTGAGATTTTCTCATGTAAACATTCTTTGTTTCCTTTCTTTTATATGAATTCCAATGTGTTTGCCATTTTTATATTCTTTTTTTTTTAGTTTTTAAAATTTTAAAGTTTAGCATTGTGTGCAATTTCAAATCTTTTTGGTTTTTCCGGGGGCAGTCTTGAGTGAGTTCATAGACTGACACTTAAGGTTGTGTTGGGGAAGGTTCTGATGCTCCAATGCAGCTCATTATTATCATTGAGAAACTGATCCAGACCCAACTAAAATAATCTGAAAGTTCACCAAAATCACTTAAGTTAAAACCTAAAATTAGGTTTCCATGTAGCAAATCATGTTGCACCTTGGATGTTGATGTTCTTCTTTACATATAAAAGTTGAAGGTCGAATTCCAGAGTCTATCCAGCACACAAGTTTGGATTGACCCAGCTGGGTTCTAAGGGAGTTTCCTAACTATGGGTACACCTATCTAGCCACACATGAATCCCGAGTTATGGCTGCCTTATTCAGGTAAGAGATTTGAACGTAGTTCATGTTCTTACTAGTGTTTCTAGCTGGTTGTCATTTGATGTAATACATTGCAAGCAGTTTACAAACCAAGTGGCATCTCTCTCGAGTTTTGTGATCTCATTCAACCGCTGGGCAAATTTTCATTATTATTACTCCACAGCCCTTTGTAAAATTTACAGACTATGGGTACACCACAGCTAGCCACATATGGGCCCGGAGTTATGGCGGCCTTTTTAAGATAAGGGATTTGAACTTAGTTCATGCTCTTATTAGTTATTAGCGTTTCTAGCTTGGGGCGGTAGTGGTATCTCTCTAGTTGAGGATTTCATTCAAATGCAGGACAAATTTCATTATTATTAACCCACAACCCTTTCTAAAATATACAGCCCATGTGTACACCACAATCTAGCCACACACGAACCCCAAGTTATGGCTGCCTTATTCAGGTAAGGAATTTGAATCTAGTTAATGCTCTTATGAGTGTTTCTAGCTTGTGGTGGTTGTCATTTGATGTAATACATTGCAAGCAGTTTACAAACCAAGTGGTATCTCTCTCTGCTTGAGTATCTCATTCAACTACAGAAGAACTTTTTATTATTATTATTATCCCTGAATCCTTTTAAAATTTAAAGACTATGGGTACACCACAATCTGGTCACATAAGAGCCTCAGGGCTACTTTATGTAGGTAAGGAATTTGGACCTAGTGCATGCCCTTATGAGCGTTTCTAGCATGTGGTGGTTGTTATTTGATTTAATGCATTGCAAGCAGTTTGCAAATCAAATGGTATCTCTCTCTATTTGAGTTGAGGATCTCATTCAATGATTCAACTACAGGACAACTTTTCATTATTATTACTCCACAACCCTTTGTAAAATTTACAGGCTGTTGTGTGTCTTTTAGACTTTTGAATTTCTTATGTGCTCTAACCATTGCCCGCTAGCTTGAGAATACTATTGGTCTTCCATATTTGACTTTATTTTACCAGCCATTTGATGTATAGAGTTTTCTGGAGTCAAATCCAGAAGCTGGCTTCCATAGGATTTGAACATTTTTTAAACAGTCTAGGTGGAGAACATTCCTTGATTTTTAAAATTTTTTTTTTAAATTTCAAGTAGAAGTCCCATTGATTGAGGCATCTAGCACATGTTCCTTAGTTAAGAAGCATTAACTTTGCATACTTGTGGGGTTTGAACCTGAGTCAACATGGCTACAAATGTTTCGGTATTTACTGAGAGCATTCCTTCTTCCTTTTATTCTAAATTTTGTAACTGAGATGCTAACTAACTTTGTTGAGCCACAGAAAATGTAAATCCTGAACCTGGGTCACAGTATCACTAAGTGCCCTGTCAATTTGGACTAGCCCTCTGTCTCTCAATGATGGGATTTTGTTTACATGATACATCTCATCTCTCTCTCTCTCTCTCTCTCACACACACACACACACACACACACACACATGCTTACACATGCACACAGATATACACACACACACATATACATACATACATACATATATGTATATGTATGTATGTACTCTCTCACACACATGCGCATGCATGCATATGCATGCCCCCCCACCTACGCACACACACACATATACATACGTAAATACATATATACATGCATATATGTATATGTATTGTGTGTATACACACACAGACAAATACATATATAGATACATATATGTATATATGTATATGTGTCAGACACACACATATCTGTGCCCGTGCATATGCTTGCACTTGCATGTGTGAGAGAGAGAGATGAGATGTAAAATGAAATCCCATCATTGAGAGACATAGGGCTAGTCCCAATTGACAGGGTACTTAGTGACACTGTGACCCAGGTTCAGGCTTTACATTTTCTGTGTCTCAACAAAGTTGTTAGCATCTCAGCTACAAAATTTAGAATAAAAGGAAGAAGGAATGCTCTCAGTAAATACTAAAACATTTGTAGCCATGGCGACTCAGGCTCAAGCCCTACAAGTATGCAAATTTAATGCTTCTTAACTGGTTAAAGAAGTCCCAAGAAGACAACCCAACAAGGATTTCTGATTTTTAAACCACAGTGTCACACTGCATTGAGAGAGCACACTAGTAGATTAATGCTGCTGCAGATGCAATCCTAAGCTAGCAAAGAACTAGAATTACTGAAACCCCACAATTTTTCAGATAAATGTCTGGACGATAGCGCACATGCACATCCTTTGAAATGCTTTTGAAGAATGATAATTTAAAAAAGAAGACTCAGAATATACTGCCGCAGTTGCAAACAAAGGCAAAAGAGAAAGTGATGGAAGCAAAGGAACTCTCTGATACCAATTGATATCACCCAATCTGAATAAAAACGAGAAGGGTACAAATGAAAATGCAGAGAAGCAAGAGACAATAAGGAGTGCAAGTGAAAATGCAGAGAAGCGAGAAAGAATAAGGAGATTTCTGCCAAAACTGACATATCCTCTTCATTAATTAGCATAGCCTTAATATATATAGCATATACAAGGATGAGGATATGTGTTGGTTGGAAAGATGTTTTGAGCTAAACCTGGCCAGAATTAGATAGTTTGGACTGTCCAGATTTACCTCTGTCAGTTCGGACTTTTCAATTCCTATATAAATTTCACCAATTTTTCTTGAAACTCTGGATTTCTGAATCTTTTTGACATCCCAAGCAAATCAAGATTTTCAAACCAGGTAACTATGGAACTTTGGAAGCACTCATGTGAATAATTTGCAGTCACTTGTAAATGTTAGAGAAAGTCTGCAACAAAGTTTTCAGTCGAAATCAGACCGTTACAACCCTGCTATTGATAGTCGGTCCTCAGAAAATGAAGTCTTCAACCCGCAATATCAAGCTCCACTGAAGCATCTTTAATCAAACCTGTTATGTTGCTGTCCCAGTCATAGTAGTGGCACATTTCCAATGCTGTCATACAGAAATTGCTGTCAAAACATTAAGCCCAGCACTCTCCATTTCTTATCACTTAGTCCTCCCTATATTTTCATGTTTACATACTAAGTCTGCCTATATATTCGCAATCTAAAATCTTTATAGAAGACTGTAAAATGTATTAAATCTGATGCCTCAACAATTTAACAATTTCCTATTCATTCGAATATGAGATAAAGACACCCAGAAACAAAAGATGTGTATGAACTCAACAAAAAGGGACTCTTAGCGACAAATGTCAATAAGATGAAATGAAATACTTGACAAATTCTTTCACCACAGAAAATATCCTGTAGAAGGTATAAACTGTAAATGCTCCAATAAACTAAAAAAATGTTCAACAATTGCCAAACTCAAACCCTTTAAACCAATCTGAAATTACCTGGTACTGCAGGCTGTAGTGCAGCACTGCAGCATTTGTATGGAACACTGTAGCATGCTTTCAAATTTCATAAAATCTTCATTAATTTTATATATTTAAACAATAATAAATACTCAATAATGAGAAATATCATCCAAATCTCCAAATAATAATAAGCCCTGAAATTTGTCTTTGTAAAAAGACATTACAAATTTTAACAAATCTCCACAATCTTATCAAATAAGCACAAGTGTGAATTTTGAAATGAATCCACCCAATAGGCTGAATGGGTTTTTGTCAAACTAAAACACCCAAGGGTTTCTGTCTAAGGGTACACTGAACCTGTAAATACAAGCTCTCCAAGCTCTTCAAGACTTCTGAAACACAATAGGTCAAGAATGGATGCTCACTGTCTTGCCAATATCTCCTCTAAAAGCCCCAACTGAATCTTATAGAAAAGTTGAATTAACCTTTTTAAAAACTTATAGAAGAACACTTTATTTAATAAAGTAACTCTATAATATTTATATAAGTTACTTACTTTAATTAATTTAATCAAGTAAAGTTATTCTTATGATATAATTTATCTGGACAACTTTAAAATAATTAATTTAATTTAATTTGTTCCCTTATAACTCCCACCTTAGCCTATGGGAAATATAATAGGCTAGATAATCCTGCTGAATGATCATTCTTAAAAAAGGGGACACTACAGTGTCTCGATTCACAGCTGGAATGATGCATTGCGGATGGCAAGTATGTTCTGATTCACACGTGGAGTGGTTTTTTTTGGACAGTTGATTATGTCTCAATTCAGGAGAGGAGCAGTGTACTTGTGAATAGTTGAGTATGTCTCGATTCATAGGTATGAGCGGATAGTCAGGACATCCACTGATGTGTCTGGTTTGTTGTGTCCTGGGTGATTTGGTGAGCTGTGCATATGTCCTTATTCATCAGATTTCTTGAGGGTGTTATGTTCAAGTGCAGTGTTCTTTCCTTTGTTCCAACTGATGTATAATGGGGGAATGTTGGAGTTTATAAATTGTATTATAGCATAATAACTCTTGTTTATGCAAGTCAGATAAATTAAATATGTTAGATTATAATAAAGTTAGCAATTGGGAGTTAATTTCCTGTAGACAGTTTGTAGATGGTGAAATGTCCCTATTGGGATATTCCTATATTTTGCCCTAGAACATCAAATGAGGTATGAATTATATTGAGGAAGTGCAACTTTCCACTTTAAGTCTTAATTAAGACCCTACAACGAGGTCAGTTATCATTATGAAAGATGAAGAAACATATAACCAGCAATATGAATATTATAAAGAGAATCCTAATCATCATTGTAAATTCTATAATGTGCATGTGTGATTCAATAATACTTTCCCTAACAACCTATCCTCATTATGGAGTCCCTTGGAAAATCATATAAGGTACCTTAAGCTTATTCTTTTCCATCAAGCTCACAAGTTTGGGATGACACCAGCAATTTGACCTCTTGGTCCCACTTGGGGTTGGCGTACTTGAATGGAACTTATGTGCTACTTGCATCCCTTATTATGTATTCCATTCTATCCTCTATAATGAGCCAGTTAATTGATTAAAGTATCAAAGAGTCTTATGTATATAATCTATTATGCATAAATATCATAATGGCAAGAATAGCAACATATAGATATATATCTGCAACAATATCTTAATTGCTTATCATTCATACATCCTATCAAGTGGAAGACAAGATAACAAGTCAGCATGATCAGAGTTCCATGCATTATGCATCATAGCACAGTGTATGTCTGCTGACTAGTTTTATTAATTGTGAAACTGGAAGTCTCTTCCTTGATCAATTGCCTTATTTCTCTTCTTCGATGCCCTGTCTTGGTTATGTTTGAATGATTGATATAGACTGATTGAATTGATGGAAGAATTGATTGCTGGTCTGTTTGCTTGATTCCCAATTGATGTTTGATGGATGATCGAATGATTTCCTCTGTTTTGATGATTTGATATATATTAGTGAATGATGATTGAATAAATGGGACTTCATAGGGTGGTGAGTGATGATTTGATGTATTGGTGAGTGATGATAGATAAGTCCCTTGAATGCTTGGAACGATTTCTCCTTTATACTTTATTGGTGAAGGGGTCACCACCTTTCATGAGAATTGATTCACCACTTTTCATGGTTGCCTTTGAGAATAATATATTATTCCCCCAATTTGATCTCCCTTCCATCCTCTTCAAACAGAACCTTTTCCCATTTACATCTTCCAATTTGAGGGAGGAGTCACACCTCTTCCTCATGTCTACCCCTCCACAAGAGTCAGACCTTTAACAATTACCACCCTTAAAAAGAGTCACAATCCTTAATCATTCCTGCTCTTTGAGAGAGTCACAACCTTTCATAATTACAACTCTTTGAAATTTTCACAACCCTTCATCATTACTGCCCTCTGAAAGAGTCACAACCTTTCATAATTACAACCTTATGAAAGAGTCACCTCCTTATTTTCTTCTCTATTAATTCTTTTTTGATTCACACCTTCCCTTTTCTCTTTCTTCCTCTCCTCCTTTCAAATGAAGTTCTCTTCTCCCTTTTATATCTCATGTTTGAGGGAGTCACAACTTTTCATCTCACGCCCTTTGACCATTCATTGAACCTTAACTAAATTTTAGTTCTGTTATATATACACACACACACACACACACACACACACACACACACATATAAAATCCTATTTCAAAAAGGGGACATTACAGTGTGCCCTTCCCAAAATTGCTTGTCCTCAAGCAATGCCAATTATATCCAACTCTTTCCATGTGAGGGTCTTTAAACTAATCCTTAGATCTTTTTGTGATATATTTAGCTTCTGCTGCACAACTCTGATATTAGCTCAATATTTCTATCTTAGCTTCAATTGTGAGTTATCTCAACCAATGATTCAAATTTTGCAAGGTTTTTAAATTTTTTTGGTCGGTAATTTTTATTATTATTAATAATAAACTATGAGTTTCACAATGCATAATATTTAAAGTCTGCAAATAGAGCAGAATTCACCTATCCGCTACATCCTACCATCCCTGCATGTTCCTTAAAACAGAAATAAACATACTTTCAGTATCGAAAGCAAAACTTCACCTATCCCTACCATCTACCAGACCAGTATACACATCAAAAAGGGGCTGTCTGTCAATGTAAAAAATAACATAGGTCCCAGCCAATATCCACAGAGATATACATTTAAACACAAAATACACAGATCAGACTCAAAACAAAAAAAATGGCACAAAAAGGAGCTCAACCACTTGGTACGCTGCACACTTTCTTCACCACATCCATTTGAGAATATACAAAACATCATGAAAAGACAAAAAAGTAAAATCTGCACACCTGTTGATCAAAACCTCCGCCTTGCCTTAAGGGTTTCCTCTATCTCGGCCTCGTCCTGCACAACCCCTCCCTCAAACTCCCCTTCCACCCACTCATCTACCATGAGCCTTATCAAAAGCACCATTGTCATGCCTTCATCTCGCTTGGCCTCTGCCACCCGTTCCGTGGCCTTCACCTCGCCAATAATCTGCAAGTTGAATCTCAAGTTTCCATTTTTTCAATTTTTCCTTCGGAACCCCTGCTTCCAATGCAATTTGCCAATCGTTCACATAATCCTTTATAAACCCTCATGTGTGCCTAGCTTCCCCTTTTTGCATCTCCTTGTTCTCCAATGCTTGCCATAAAATGAAAGGGTGTACATGGGGGGGATAACCTGATATTGCAATCCAATCCCCAATAGCAGCTGCAAAACCATGCCCTGGCTTTCTAAATGATAGAATTGCATTCAAACCCACTCTCCATGCCGGCCTCACACATCTTTCAACCACCCTCTTCATCGCTTCTTTACCTTCCAACTCTAGACCCCATGCGCAAAATAGAGATGCCACATCTGTATTTGTCTTGTACTTGAACTTTGAGAGCAAAAAATCATCTCCCAATAATTGATGGACCAGCAAAAGGAAGAAAGGGTTGTCAGTAGTGAACACAAGTTTTAGCCGCTCCTCTAATACTTTGCCCTAAAATGCTATTTGCTGTTTGGAGGCTTGAGGCTGAAGTTTGCTTCCATGCCTTATCAACTCTTCTCTTGCCAAAGACACAACCAAATGAATTGCATCAACCTTCGTTTCCCATCAAAAAGCCTCACAACCACCTTGTTGGGGCTCGTGCGTAATAAATGATCAATACACTTGTAGTACGCAACCATCCATTTCATCATGGTTTCACACAAGTCGAGCCATTCGACCCCAACATCCTTTGCCGCTAAATTATTTCTCCAAATTGACCGCCAATTTGGATAGTGAATCGGCTAATACATTTCCCTCCCGAGATATATGGGAAATTTTCAAGTTGCTAAAGTGTGCTAGTTTGTTTCTAACAATTGTGATGAACTTGTCAATTTTCCAAACATGTGCCTGTCCATTAGCAGTGGCATTTACGATGATTTGCAAATCACCTTCCAAATGAAGTTGATCAACATTGATTTTGGCCAAATCTATTGCCAGTAAAATAGCTTGTGTTAGGATTAGAAAACAAAAACCTAACAGTTACATGCAAATATGACCAATAATGCAAAGGAATAAAGCACACGGAAGTAGAAGAAGAAGACACAAAGATTTAATGTGGTTCACCCAATCTTGGGCTACGTTCACCAAACAGAGAGTCCAATCTTATTATCCAATAATTTCAACCTGTTACAATCTGCAATCCCTTGCAACTCAATATCGTTGCAAGAAGCTACAAAATCCTCCTCATTAAAAATCCCTAACCCTAAACCATTATAACAAGACTTATGTCGGTTAACAAATTAACCTTAAAAATACTTGACGAGTCAACCTAGGGAAAAGCTTGACAAGTTAACCTAGGGAAATGCCTGACGAGTTAACCCCCAAAATTTTTTAACCCCACGATAAATGAAAAGTGTACAGTACTTGCCTGATTAGTCACCACAAACCAACAACTCGCACTTCTGCTTCGTTGTTAGTTCTATCCTCAAGTTTCTTTGATTCAATTGCCAAAATATTGCCATCAACATCCCTTGCAATACATCCCACCCCAGACGGGCCCGGATTCCCTTTCGATGCCCCGTCAAAACTGAGTTTGACCCATCCTCCCTCAAGTTCATCCATGTAACTCCATCCCTACCTTTGTGAATTGGATCAACCCTAGAATGCCCATTAACGGGCAAGCAAGGTTTTTAATATTAAGATAAGTTTTCTCTTGCATAATTACAACTTTTTGAGAGTCACCTCCTTATTTTCTTCTCTATTAATTCTTTCTTGATTCACACCTTCCCTTTTCTCTTTCTTCCTCTTCCCTTTCAAATGATGTTTTGCTCTCCTTTTTATATCTCATGTTTAAGTGAGTCACAACTTTTCACGTCATGCCTTCGACCATTCATTAAACTTAACTAAATTCTAGTTATGTTTAAATTCATTCTTTTATATTTATAATTTAAATTTTATTTTATTTTATTTTTTTATTGGTAATAGGCATTTGTATTACAGTATCCGAGGGTGGCTTGACCACTGATAATTACCACAATTTGAATTTACACATTATATCGCCTTATTGCAGAAAAATTCTCTATCATTGATCCTTTCCTATGTTTGGATTACACCTTATATTGCCTTCTTACAAAAAAGTCACTATCATTCTTCCTTTCCTATCTTCAATCCACATTTACATTCAAATTTGCTACCAAAAAGCTAAAAACTACTTGAATATATATAATAGATTTTTGGACAAAATTTACAAAAAAAACCTGCAAATTTATTGTTTTTTCTCTTCCTTTTCTTGCTACTGTTCCTAGTAATCTGCTTTCAAGAATTTCCACTTCTTCTTGCTCGAAATGTTCTCATCAAACGCCCCAGGACACACTGCTTCCCATTTTTGCACATAGGTTTTGATGAATTCCCATCCCTGTTGGGCTTGGGCCCTTCTCTATTCTTTGTCCTTTGTAGTACTCAAAATGAAGAGGGGGCATAACGGTGGTGTGCATTCTGCAACGTGCAGCCATGTCCCACTGCGTGCCTTGAAACCTTGACCTTGAATGGTCCCTGCAATGAAAGCATTCAGGTTCCAACACCATTCATCCTTGACACACAGCTCCATTATTCTTATGGTGTTTCTTTCTCTTTCAATTCAAGGCACCAAGCTAAAAACATGGAGGCCACATCTGCATTTGTTTGGTACTTGAATTCTGCATTCATGTATTCCTCTCCAAACAACATTTTGACCATTTGAAAGAACATTGGATCATCCACCTTAAAGATTTTCTTCAAACATTTATCAGTAATTTTTCCACAGAAAGCTAACTGCTGTTTCTGGGTTTTCAAACTAAAATTTGCCTCATATTCTATTTGTTAGGTGCATGTCCGACAGCTATTTTAAAGTTTTGAGTTCATGCTCAGTGAGAAAAGTGATTTTTAGCTTTTCCCATCTAACTGTGGCAATTTAAGATTTATGAAAGTGCATTAGAGTCTGCACAACCTGATGTGTAGTTCCAAATGGAATGAAGTGGGATACCTAAAAGATCACCATTGATAATGTTTATAACATGCATATTGTCCTTTTAAGTTTCCACAATGTGAAGAAAGACACGACCCTTCTCCAAACATATGACATTACCAGAGAAATTTGGAATGCAAGGAAGATACCATAAATATAAATTTAATTTCAAAATTTGAAATGATATCATCAATGCTGACTGTGCACACACTAGATAAGGAAGGCAATGAAGGAACAAAGAAAAAATATTTTACTAAACAAGGAGAAGAAAACCTTTTGTACAAGAAAATCATATAGATTAAAAGCAGTTCTACAAAAACTTAAAATGATGTTGGGATAATAAACTGTTTTCTATCACCTCCTCACTCTCATCAGTTCCGAGACTCAGCTATGCTATATTTATATGCCATAGAAGCTTTAGAAACTTTCAAAGATTTCAAATTTGGTATCACTATTTGTCTATGATAGAAATAATCAAATGACTACATCTGTGAGTACTTTGAGCGTGTTATCTGCACTATGCTGCATTTGAAAATTGTCAAGATAACAGAACTAAAGAAACAGTATGGGAAGTCCTTTATCTTTCTGTTCCCCATGTTTAATTTTTTCTGATTAACTTTGAAGAATTTGACCTAATCAGATTTTTACTTGGAGTCATCCTTTAGACATGAAGGAGTCCTGTTTTTATTGCTAGTGATTTCTTGCATCTTCGTAGTGTGGTATTGAAGACAAGTTTTCTTGGTTCAAGTTTATCGAGCATTATGTACTTGATGTGCTAAGGCTTGCTGTTATTCTTTATAGGATTATAACCACGCTAATAGACAGGGTAAGTTTTCCTAGTTATAGTTTGCTTGCATGGTCGAAGTTGTGCCAAGCATCCAGTTAAGCATTGTATTTGCTTCAAGCATGAGGTGGATTTCTCATAGATAACCTGGAATTGATATCTTGTCATTTATGTACAGGCAGTCTTAAAGTACAATGATGGAGTGGAAGGCATAAAATCACCAAAACAAAAAACTGAAGGGCCATTGCTTGAGAGTGAAAATTGCATGAATGGAAATTCTGGAATAAAGGGTTCTCCATTCTTGGAAGCTGGTATTATTTCTGCTATCCCTGTTGCTAATCAATGTCATGTGATTGAGGCCCAGTGTCGAATTTTTATGTCTCCTAGAATTATTATATATGTAGTGTCTTTTAATAATTAAAAAACACATTGTAACATAATTTTGATTAAAGGGCATTTCACTCTCATTTCAATGTGCAACATGAAATAAATAATCAATCAGTCAATCCCTGGATACCAATTGATTCCCTAGCCATTAGAGCTTTACCTTAAGGGAGCAGCATTCTTTAGTTTCTCATACTAAACTGTTGATCTCTTGGGCACTATTGAATCTTCCTTGTTTGTTGGACACAATCACCATGCACACGAGTTTACTAGGAAGTCTTGTATTGTCTTATGCTGTATATCTTATCCAATTTTGTCATCTAATTTTGGTGCTGTAACAGTACCAGGTGAAAAATCTATTCAGAATCTTGTCCTTACAATGTAATAAATCTATCCAAATTTATCATTATTAAAAGTATCCCAAGCAAACACATCTAAATTGCAGTCATTAATTTGTTACTTCTACTAGAAACCTAAATTGTATACCTCTAACCAAGGTTTTCAAGAAGTAATATCTATAATCTATATAATCTTCTTGCTAGATACATTCTACTCCTCAAATCCTCCTATAAATTCTGGAATAGAAGAATTATCTCCCGTGTACAGGTTTTAAATCATTACAACCACAGAATGACAACACTAATAAGACAAGGTCTATTTTGTCTTTTTATTAAGCTAGGATGTAAGTTAATGATTATTATTTCTTCATATATATATTGAACTCCAAGAAAGAACTATCAATTGATTATTATAAGGTTTATTCACTTTATATAGATACAACTTTTTTTATAAGAAAAGGAGATGAGTAGTTAGTATAATGAATAATCTATCCAATGTTTATGTTGATAACAATAAATGCTTAATTAGAAGATAAGGGAATATGAGCCTCTATAATACCTAAGTTTATATTTTCATGAGACGTGAGTATGATAACATGATAGTTCATCTAACTATCTTCGAATTAAATCCACTAAGAAAACATGGGTATATAACGTTTTAGCACAGGAAAGTTAAGAAATCATTTTATGCATTGATATATATCTCATTCCATCCCTTTTTATCCTACCTGAATATTAGAGTGATTATAGACGAACCTTTTTTAGAGTGATTATAAAGGAACCTTTTGTAGCACAGTAACGTTCAAGATTCTTTTATGTCACTATTCAACTTTACTCATATAAGCCATCTATTTACTCTATTAGTTCTATTATTCAACAAATTTCATTTTCTTTTGAGTATTAAGTCCTATATAAAAAAATATCTCATACGTTTTCCTTAAACTCAAAATTGATTTAGAAGTTACTCTCTTTACGTGAAGAAGGTGATAATTTCACAATTATAGCCTAGAGTAAAATTTACATAATTTTTTCAAAACAATTTTATTTTCAACTTATAATTTGAAAAGAAGAATGAAAGAAATATAAAACTCAGAACTAATTTGACAGACTTTAAAAATAGGATGGAAAAAAATGTATGAAAGTCTGCATGAAAGATAGATAGTAGTCAAATGGTAAACAGTAAACCTTAGTTACCCAGTTCGCTGGAAATACCTCCCGGACCAGCAACCGTTCGAACTGGTACCTGGTCCTGGTACAGTTCGACTTCTGGTTCGGGCAGCCTGTAGGAGTATTCCTAGACATTTTTTACTGCATTTACTTTGTTTAGTCAATGGTTTACTTCATTTAATGGTGCAAAATGTGAATTGACAAAGAAATCAAGCCTAAGAGGGAGTATTCCTAGTTCAATCTAAAACTCATGCTTCTAGGCTTCATCAATATGTATATATATATTTAAAATTTTTTTTTACATGTTTTTTCGAACCCGAACCCAAAACCCTTTTCAAAATTTGGTCAAACTTGTGAACCGGTTCTTCATACCTGAACTTGAACCGGTAACTTAGCAGTAAACTAATGTAAATTATAGAAAGTCATAAACAAAATATTTAAATATAATATTTAAAGGGTTTTTCTTCTATTAATTAATAATAACATATTAAACAATTAGATCAACCTAGATGTTAAAATAATAGTTATAACCAAATCAATTTCATTTATAATCTCAAAACTGTGAATTGTTCAAGTAAAACAGTCTGCTAAATTTAATCATATAAAATCATAAACATAAAAGTGAACAATGATATTTAAATGATTTTTTACTATGAGCTGAATAATAATAATATACCAACAAATTAAACCCAACCAAATGTTAAAATAAAAGTTATAACTAAATCAATCCTGTCGACTATCCCAAAACTGTGAATTGCTCAATTAAAAGTCTCCTACGTTTAATCATATTAAATTATTAATGCAAAATTTTATAGTAATATTTAAAGGGTTTTTCTTGTATATAATTATGAATAAGATATCTAAAAATTAGGCCAATCCAGATGGTAGAATAAAATTTATGCTCCATTCAAATCCGTCACTATTGCAAACTGTGAAATTGCTCAATTAAAACATTTCTCTTCATTTTATCATAGAAAATTATAAACTTAAAATTAAAAAATGATATTTAAAGTGTTTTTCTACTAGATAATGAAGAATAATATATCCAAGCTAATATTGGCATGTTCTGATGGTTAAGTTGTGTTTTTGTTCTTACCATTAAGGTTCAAATCCCATTGGGTATGATGTCCCCTATTTGTGGCCTCACTTGTTCATAGATCCGGATCAAACATATACCCCTCTTAAAAAAAGAATAATATATCCAAAAATTAAGCTAAGCCTTATACTAAAATAAAAGTTATGATAAATCAATTTCATCAACTATCTCAAAACAACAAATTGCTTGAGTAAAACAAAGTAGAAAATCAAGGGAATATAGATATAAAAAATAGAAATTATAATAATTTAAACACTCATTACTTGAAATGCCCAATATTTGATAAAAATATTGCTACCTTCGAACCTAATAATTGAAGAGATCTTCTAAATGAATCAATGGAATAAAAGTTCACCGAGTTCTTCATTCTACCTACTTAACATGCATACAAGCATCTTTATCTTATAAAAGTTAGAGAATAATCCGTCACAAATTAAAAAAAAAATATTCAAGAGATTTAAAAAAAAAAAAAGATCCACTTCTCATTTTTCTTTTAAATGAAATTTGTTACAAAATCTATTTGTAACTCCCCATTATTTTCTTGTCTTAAAATATGCTATGCATATCAATATGTAACTCTTCATCAATAGTTGTCATAGAATAATATGCCAAGTGGTAAATTACATACATGAAATAATAACACAGGTGGTAGTGCGTACCAGATATAGGAGTAAAATATATCTTTATTTGCTCATGAATTCATTACAGAGAAGAAGACTAGAGATGGTCGACCAAGGATTACAATTTACCAGATTATACCATCCCCCTTCCTTGGTGGTACACATCATATTTAAATGACCCAACGGTTGCCAAGAGAGACACAACCGTCAACCAACTGACACTTACAACTACCCTAGAGTGACAACCAACGGATAATTAATACATGTACACTTAATACATTGATGGATAACCATATATTATCAAACATAACAATAGACATTTTATGCCGACTACACCAAGTGTTATAGCTCTCATCAAAATATGGTCAAATAAAATATGAAAATTCATATAAGAAGTTGAGCCATAAAATTAAAACTTATTAAATAGAATTTTCTTAATTTATTCTTTTTGAAGTTTAATTAAAAATATATTCATCTATTCATATTCTTATTTTTATTTCAAAGTAATAACTAAACATTCTATACATACCAATAATATAAACCGATGTACACATGGTTTGAATTGTTTTATTTATATTTGTTAATTCAATATCTTAATCTAATATGATACAAACTGTCTATCTATAATATGGAATTAGTTATAATATTTCAGTCCACTATATATGATTGGATAATAAAATCAATTTATTTTCCATATACAAAATATATTTATAAATCTAATCTAAATTAATTATCCTAAAGAAAATAACTCTTCTCAATAGTTACTACTTATCAAATTAAACTAATGAAGAACATTTTCTTAAGATTATTATCGTTATTATATAACTTAATCATTATCAAAATTCAATTAATGACTGACCAATAGAGCTAAAAAAAATGGGTTATGACACCAAAGCAGTTTGTGATTGTTTTGAAATATTCATTTGGTAAGGCTGTCAAAATAAAGCCACACCTATACGTTTTGGTAGTTTCTTAAATGTATTCTTAGTCTCTAGGTTCCATCCTTTCTAGTGCTAGCTTGCTTTAGAAAATCTGTCTAGCATTTTATAATAGCTTGAATTTTGTAATATATTCTGTACCTTGGCCTATGGTTTGATGCTTGAAAGTGATGGGTAGTTTGAGAATCTTTTGATTGAGGATGCTCCTTAATAGTGACAGTAATTTTGGCTATATTGATGCAATGGAGGATCTTTGCTTTAACCTATAGAATTTGAGTGCCTCTTTTTGCCGTCTCATTTGCAGGCATATTCTAATAGTGATTGCAATTTTTTTCTACTTTGGATTGTATGTATATATGTGTAGTAAGTGTCTGCTTGGCTTTATCATGAAGTGCTCAAGAAGTGGTCATATTCTGTCATCTATTATCCATGGTTATTCTCTTTCTCATCAGTGCTTCTAAGTTCTGATTATACGTAACATATTTATAATGTTCCAGTCCCTGTGGATGGTTTTGGTCATCTGTGAATGTAGGTTCATCAGTACAACTTTTTTTCTCTTTTTTCATTATTTGACATCATTTGGTTTTGTTGTTTATCTGGTATCCAGTGAATTGGTATGTTATGTTGATTTTGAATACATACAAATGTGTGATTGTTTCTGTCATCCCTCTAAACCCTGTTTAAAAATCATGCATATGGTCAAACAATCACTCTGCTAAAAGAAGTTGCAAGATAAAATATTTAACTTTGTCAAAATGTTCACATTGTAGATAAGTGCAACAGAAATGAGGCAGTATTATCAATTCCCTACAATGAATCTGCCGAACTGGTTCCAACACATCATACTATGTCAGATTTCTGCCCTCCCGACTTCAGCATTTGGACAGTCGAAGATGATTTGGTGCTCAAGAATGCAGTAGAGGTGATCAATATTTTTTGTCTTTGATATTATACATCTTGTAATTATATTTGGTTCTAGATCATGTAAAGCAAGTCTATGGTGCCTCATTGAAATTTAATCCTGCTGTATCTGATAAGTCTTTTGGTTTTGATGCCCTAGAATATGTTATTGAACTGATCCTCTCATACTATGATTAAAAAGGATAAATTTGTTAAGTGCTATTATTTTTTATCCTAGACATTTATGGATTGTGCTATTACATTATACATGTTTAGTATGTTTTATTTTTACAATACACCTGTTTTTTGCTATGTTCCATGGCATTTTGGGGACGGGGACAGGGGGACGACAGGGTATGCATTTCCGGGAGGTTTTCTAAAGGGCCAAAAATAGGGGACGACAGTATACAAATTTAAAATAGGGGATGGCAGTACACAAATTTTTAATATATATATATATATATATTTCAATATCTATTAATATATTATAGATAGAGAGAGGAAAGAGAGAGAGATATGTCAATAATTGATAACAAGACAATGTGCAAATAAATCATGGATTCATGAGTTACAACAGTAGTATAATAACATAAATGATAATAGCAGCAGCATAAATCAGTATAACAACATTATAACAATAGTCTCAAACATTAAAACCATGTTCTATCATTATAAATATCCAAATCAAAATGTCTCAAACATGTATCCAGAAGTCTCAAACATCAAAATATAATAGGCTACAGGCACAACCTATGAAAGTAAGCCTCATTCTAGCTATCAATATCCAAAGACTCAGAATATATAATATATATTTAATATATTTTAATATTCTAGCTATTTTATATTTAATATATAAAATTTGATATTTATTTTTATTTAAATTAAAATTTTAAACATATTTAATCACAAATTTTATTGCTGAATTTTGTCCCATGCCGAACTTCATTTGAATTTTATTGTTTGCAGACACGAATTTGAACCTTGTGGTCCCCCCACATTGCCGCTTTGGCAAAAAGAATATAAAAAAGTGTTTCTTTTGTTTTTTAATGCCAAAATCATCTGAATGTGTTGGGGACACTTTTTCATTTTGGGGACGGATAGGGGACATTTCAGTCATCCCCTAGGTGTTTTGGGAATGGCTAGTTGTCCCCAAATGTTAGGGGACGCTTCCTGTTGTTTCCCATAGTTTTTAGAAATTGGGGATGGCTGGGGGACGTTTCGTTTTCGTCCCACTATCATTGAAACATTTCGGGGATGGGGACGAGTCCCTTGGGGACAGGAAATGCGTCCCCTTGTAACATAGGTTTTTTGTGATCAATCTTTAACCATTTGAAGGAAGAATCCAGAATCTATTAAATGTTTTATGCTAAAGACCTGATTGCATGCATATTTTGCTGCCTCAAACTGGGGTTACTCTTCAGGTTCTTTAACTTAAGTTCAATATTATTTCACTGAGAATCCTAGTTTTAGACATTATTAAGAAGATATTCAGTTCCTTCAGACATTATGCTATTTCAATTTCAATGCTCTTGTATCTTGAAAAGGTTTCTATGAAATTCCAATTTCATGGAATGGAGCATATGATTACTTCCACTTGTGCTAAAATAAGGTATTTGATGCCCATTCTTGTCTCTTTAGAATGCTTTGATTAACTGTAGCAAGTGTGGGATGACTGGTCAAGGAGTATAATACTCATTGTTGATTATAACGCATGATCTCATTAAAGACTGTTTCTGTTTCACGTTTGGCAGTTTGCCAAATTTCCCCAAGTTCAATAGAGCTGGGTGCAGCCATAGATGACATGCATGTATATATGTATTTATGTATGTGTGTGTGTGTATGTATGTATGTGTTTACACTGCACACACATATATGTACATTCCGTGCACAAAATATACAAAATTAAATACAAAACATAGGTGATATTTGATATTTCAATTGCAATTATAAAAATGTTGAAGAGAAATGAAGTAGAATTGCACCTGGAGAATCAATACAAATCATCATGTTATTCTTCATCAAGAACATCGATGCCGTCAATTGGTTTGTGGGAACACAAGCAGCCTCAGTGCCACTCGTTAGCTGCACTATGCAAGCAAGCATTTGTAGCCCTCTCTTCCTCAATTGAGACCGAGTAAAACTGTTAGGGTTTAATTTTAATGTTTATTGCCTTTTTAATTAAAAAACACTTTCCTTTTGTCCTAGGCTAGTTCTTATAGGGTTCACTCAAGGTCTTGCCTTGGGCCTGTGAATTTCGGTTGGGTATGTTTTACTGTTCGTAGGTTGAATTCATAGGCCCACAAGACCATGGATATCAGATTAATTAAGTGTTATTGTAATACTTCCTACACAGGCTTTATGTTTTTACTTTTTAGTATTGTTTAGACGTTGGTTTACTTGTGCTATCATTAGCACATTGTTGTATGTAGGCTGTGAAGTTGTATTAAGGTTGTTCCTCAATTATGAGGAATTTAGTCAAATTCTTTGGCTTATGTAATAAGATAATTGTCCTTGCAGTAGTTATGGATTATTCTTTCAATCTATCATGGTATCAGAGGCAATCTATAAGAGGTCATGGGAGTGTTGTGGATTCCCAATCCTGGGAAGAGTTTGTTCTTTTTGCAGAAGGAAAGTATTAGGAAGCTTTTAAAATTTTTTTGTCTACTGCAGGAAGAATTTTGTACAGGTAGCAATGAAAGTGTGGTACTGAAAAACATTATCTATAGCCTATGTTACATGAGGATGTGTCCCCACACCTAAGAAACCTATCCTTGTCCCTTGAAGTATACTGCAGATAGTGGGACATTAAGGTATGTTCCCTTATTGCCCTCCATGATTTGCCAAAAATAGGAAACATTATGGAACACATCTTAGAAATCGGGGATGTTTTTTTATTATAAAAGATTACGAGATGATGTTTCTAAAAAGAAACAATCGGAAACAAGAGAAATGGAAACTTACTAAACCAACTAAGATGACCATTATAGAAACATTACAACATTATTTTAATGCCCTCCCTTAACAGTCATCGTTCTAAGTACTACCCTACAGAAGACATAATTTGCAGGTATTTTGGTTACAAGTGCATAGAAGGCTGCCCCCTTCTCATCAGAACACTTTGCGATATGAGCTTACTGCTGAGACCCTCCTTGGTTGGACTTTTGATTAGCCAACTGCTTTCTATAGTACTTTTGGACATGACCAAGTTCAAGAACGAATTAAGTGTCTTCCAACCTGATGTTAGGTAACCAAGCCATCCCTCTCATTATCCGGAGACTGATTTTTGTCGATAAAAAGTTGGCAAAACCCTTCAAAACCCATGATTTGCTAAAAAATTGTCAAAAGAAGCTGCTACAAAACAATACCATGATTTTGTGAGAAAATTATCAAACCCTTGAGAGTTGATACAATGTTGAAATGACACATGATTTTGTGAAAAAATTGTAAAAAACCCTTGCTTCGTAGAAAAAATGGTAAAAAACCCACAATTTTTAAAAAAATGTCAAAAAACAACTAACCCCCGACAAAGAAAAACACATTTTTTTTGGACAAATCGAATAAAACACATTTACATCAGAAAAATCATATTTTTGGGAAAAAATCATGTAAAACCCTCCCATGAGTTTTTGGGAAAAAATAAAAAATCCCATACACGATTTTTGAGGAGAAAATCATTAAAAACCTTTCTAGTAGAGAAAGAACCCACAATTTTTCAAAAAACATGCAAACCAGAAAATACAAATATCCTCGCACTGCGGAAAACAGGTTGCAGTTGCGGCAAACAAAGCAATTCATCATGAAAACCTTCATGCGGCAAAACAACAGACTTTGTGTGGTAAAATACCTCTACTGCTAAAAAACCAGTTTTTGCTAAAAAACAACTACGATTTGCCCAAAAAACATAGAAAATCCTGGGGCAGCACTGAAAATCCTTGATTGGAAAAAACGAGTAGAAAAATCCGACCTGCTTGGTGTCGCGATTTTTCGTGTTGTACAAAAAAAGTAATACCAAAAATGGCACGGGTCTTGCACAACAAACACACAGGCATGAGAATGAAATACCAGGGATGAAAGAAAAAAATTAGCGACTCAGAGGTTGCAATGTCTGTAGACACATCGTGCAGGAAGAAAGGGCCACATTGGTCTCAATGTCTGCAGAATCCTGTCGTGCAGTTGGATGTGTGCAGACAAAACCTTGAAGAAACCCTTAGAACAGAAATGTGAGCTTCAAAAGTCTCGGAAAAAACTCAGAGAAGATGCATGATGCAAAAAAACGGTGCGGGCTGTAAAACGCAGGCACAATGCTGTGAAAAAGGATGCTCGGGAAAGAGAAAATGTGACCCAAAAGTCGCAATCTGCAGACACAAAAAATGAAAATAGAGCTGTTGTGAAAACCACAGAAAAATCTTACTGACAAGCCCTTGTTTAAACAATAAAAGAAAACCACTATTTTTAAAAGAAGAGCCGCCACAAAATTCTTCAAATAAAAAACATCTGACAGAATTTTCACAAATTTCGTCTGGTAAGCAATCATGAATTTTTATTTTGAAATAAAAAATGTGCCAAAAAAATCTTAGCTGACTCTAATACCATGTTATTATAAAAGATTACAAGAGGACGTTTCTAAAAAGAAACAATCGTAAGCAAGAGAAAAGAAAACTTACTAATCCAAGATGACCATTATAGAAACATTATGATATTATTTTAATATGTTTGAAAATGTAAAGGGGATGCTTGTCCATCCCTGATTGTAAAGCAATAACATTCAATAGTTAAAAAAAACCATGTGGCTAATGTGTATTGGATTGTGAAGGGGCATGGGGGTCTCACAAACCCTCCCATGCACCCTATATGCCCTAATAATCCAAAAGGAAAATTCGATATTCTATTTTTAACTTTTTATTGATTGCTACTGTTGGATGCTACACAATTGTTGTTGGAATCTGGAGAAAATATATGATATACAAAACGGTGGGTAAGTGTTTAGAATTAAAACCTACAAGGATGGGGGTTTGAGGGGCGGGAATGCCTCCCCATTTGACACAAACTCAAAGTCTAGATTGTTGAAACTTGAAAATGTAAATGTGAAGCTTGGCTTCCCAAGTTGAAACTTGAAATAGTGTGTATTGTTCAAAGGATATAAACCTAAAGGAGACATGACTGGAATTGGGTACAATGAAGGAGAATGTTCTAAGACTCATGAAGAATCACATGAAGCGAAGACTGAAGATAGATCCACTTTTGAAGAACCTAAAGATTAGATCGGATCTTTCAGAGGTAGATGATTTGGATGCAACAAATTTGGACACATGAAAAGAGATTGCAGAGGTAAATGTCCTTTCAAACCCTTTACTGGTTATTGTTATAACTATTATGCATATGGACATAAGAAAGCAGAATGTAGAAAACCTGATCAGTCAAGAAGAAGACAAGATTACATCAGGGAAGAATCAATAGCGAAGATCACATGCTACAAATGCAATAACCTTGGGCATACTGCAAGGTATTGTAAACTGCAGGTTAATCAAGACAGAAGGCCACCTACATGTTTCAAATGTCACAACTTAGGACACATAGCGAAGTTTTGTAGGTATAATGGAATGGACAATAGAAGAGGACCACCACCTGTGGTTATAAAGAAGAATATTGGTGATAGTGGTAAAAGTCTTAGTGAATACATAGATGAATTCAAGAATCATTTCAAGAAACCAATAGATGAAGATGATGGAAAGATATGGAAGGTAAAAAATTTCAATATGGCATTGGTTCGGGGAGAGATAGTAGATGCTACCGTGTCTTCGCATGATGTTAACATTGCTATATCAACCTAAAAGGCCGAGCATGGCCTTAGGGGGAGCATTGGATGTAGATAACATATTATATACAGCCCTTGATTATGTGGAATGAGCTCATGCGAGCTTAGATATGGTATATATAGACATTATGGAGTCTATATTTGTGATCGCAGTATTTGGAGATTCATATCCTATGAGCGCGAGAGTTGTGTTCGACTGGACAATGTGCGAAGTTGAGCTAACTGTGATAAATGCATTTACTCAACCAGCGATGGATAAAAGACCTTGAAGCATATCTTTTCTTCACTATTTGATAAGCAATGACCAAGGAGAATAGAGTTAAGAAGCACATCAGCCACCTAGCAACCACATTGCGTAATCGATTGAAGTAGAAGTTCTAGAATTCGGCGTATTAAAGGTATTTAGATTATATACTCTATTAAAAAGCTATGGATGCACCTGTGATCTATGATGTAGTTGATAGGCCAAGGTATAAGTTTAAAAGACACCCTTCTAAGTCTTGTGAGGATGATCCTGAAGGAGCGTTTTCGCAAACCCCATATGGCGTCCTTCACATAGAAGGCATTAGGGCTTACATTCATTGTAAGTATGAAACTATAGGGGATGTGGAAATATATAGGGAGATAGATGAGATGATAGAATTTGATGGGAAAATGAAGGAAGAGTTCAAACACTTGGAAGACCAATCAATCATAAAGCTAACCCTGCTAAATGAATTCTGCGAGACTGAATGGTTCAAGATTATACTAAGCAGAATCCATGATCAGTTTATCTGGATAGGAGAGAAGCCTGTGAAGATCTGTATCCAGCTAATTCATGAAATAACTGGATTAGACAACATTGGAGCCCTCCCTGTGGCAGAGAAAAACATCAAGAAGCAAGTAGAGACCCTAACTCATTCCAAATGGGACAAGCAAGCGATGACTGTAAATGATATATTTCAACAAGATGTGAGACTGGTAGCAATGCTACTAGGATATAAGTTATACTACAGTAGCAGATCTAATTTTGTATCTGTAGGAGTCATAATGATGGCTTATAGAATTGTGAAAGAGAACACCAAGTATAACTTGTGCGAAATTCTAGCACAACAATTCTTGGAGAATGTGAGGATTGTTAAGAAGGACAAGTCAAAAGCATTCAGATTTGGTTCACTCTTGATTCACATGTACATTCATATTGAGCACAAATTTCTCGGAATGCACCCTAGAGCATGGAAGGACAACATACCTATTGGTATACAAATATCAGAGAGCTACCGGAGACAGAACAAAAACTGGGTAGATGGTGAATTGTTTGCTATGATTAAAATCCTACAAAGGCAAATGAAGGAGAGATATAGGATTCTTGAGGAGTTAGTTGAGAGATACAAGGACACAATTTGTTTCATGGTTGAAATTGATTGTGTATGCTTTGAAGCAGTTGAGCCTAAGAAGAAATGGTGCTACCCTATGGGGTATGAGGTTAGTTATGAGGTTCTTATAATGCAGATTGAACATGTACTAGCATCTGAGATAGATACATCTGAAGAAAGATGGGGAACCTATGAGGAAAAGTCATCAAAGGTTAGAGAAGAACAGGATAAAGGAACAAGGAAGAGGAAGATAGAAAAGATGGTTGATGACATAGCAGCCAAGGTAGGAATCACAAAGGAACAACTAAGAGAAGTAAGGACTAAGATGACAGAAGGGTCTTCTAGCGTGGCAATTGAAGCACCTCCTCCTTCTGAAGCAGAAAAGATAGTAAGTACCGCCTCTGACATAATTGATTTATCAATCACCCATGAGAAGATAGCAAAAGAGGATGCACCTGCGAGCACTCCTAGGAGATCTACAAGATCAAATAGACCTATTAGCCCTGAGAAACAAAAGGTCGAGGTAGAAACAAAGAGAAAAGAGGACAAGGTGATTGAGAAGAAAGAAGAAAAGGCAGAGCAAAAGAAAACAGAGAATTTGTGGAAACTGGACATAAAAATGTTACAGAAAAGGGTAATAAGAGATGGAAACTTGAAGACACTGAATAGATACTATGAGAGGTATGATTCTGAAAATCAGTCAGTGATAGAGGACATAGTGATTGAACACTTACTAATCTATAAACAGAACCTATTGGAAATAGAGGGAAGTATACCAAAGGACTTGTATAGCAAGCTGGAAATCAGAAAATAATTAGCACAATCAGAGGATGAAACAATAAGGAACAAAGCCATTGAAGACATGTTGCCTGTAGTTTCAGTACATGAAAGGGAGAGAATAATTAAAGAGATGAAACCCCTACTAAGGACTAAGGCCAGACTTGTAAAGATAATGGCGAGAAAATATGATGAGGTAATTGAGGACACACAAAAAGCATTGGATCAAATACTGATGAGTGAGATGCCTGAGAAGACTTCACCTCCCAAAGCCACCAAGCCTACAGCTTTGGGAATGGGAGAAAGCTCTAAGACCACTGAGGAGAGTATGGAAGCAAGCGAAGTTGACAAGCAACCAGACTTCTTTGTTGCTGGTGTGCTTGTGACCCTTGACACTTCATTGGATGAGAGTGACCCGTTTCAAGGAAACCTAGATAGTGCGATGACAGAAGAAGATGAAGGACAAAGAGAGGAAGGTCAGAAAGAAGAAATACAGGAAGAGAAAGAACAAGAAAAGGAAAAATAGCAAGGAAGAATAGAGAAAAGAGATAGGAACAGAAAAAGAAGAAGAGGTAAGAGTTGAGCTCAAACAAGAACTTGATACCTCCTCCACCCTATTGTTGGCAAGTATGGCCAAACCTGTGAGCACTGATGTGGAAAGTATGGATGAGGATGAACTAATGAGATTATCCTTCATGGCATTTGCTAAGGCAAAGGAGAGGTTAGAACAAAAAGGAGATAAGAAGGTTAAGGTGATCGCTAGGGCAGTAGAAACTATGAATAAAATATTCCCTATACCTCTTACATTTCAAGGAAAAGATGATGCAGAGAACTTGAACATGGCACTGGACAACTTCAACAACCATTATGAGTCACTTATGAAGATCGTAGAAGAAAAAGCTGAGAGGAGATACCTAGAAAAGAAGTTGAAGGAAGTCTGCCAGTCCATCTCATGGGACTTGGGCATTCTAAAAGCAACTACAATGAAGGCCAAAAGTTGTGTGGCACATGGAAGAAAGTTGTATAGTTATTGCATCAATCCTATTAGACACATAAAGAACATTCAGGACATAATAGCCAAGGATAGGGCTGCATTGGATAGCATGATGGACAGTTGTGAGACCTCACAAACTGTATTAGAAATGGATAAGCAGACATCCAAGATTTTGGACAAAGTAAATGTTTTGGATATAGAGAAAGGGAGAGTAGTGACAAGATTTGGTTTGCTAAAGAGTTTAATCACTCCCAAGCTATCAATTCTTGAAGCTCATCTCATTGAGATGGAAAAGATTGAGGAATCAATGACCAACTCTGTACCCACTGAGGCGAAGGCAGCAGAGACCGCATCTTATGCACTGAATGGACTGATCCATGTCAGTGAACTATTGATTAAGTCATGGAATGATGAAGTGAAGACCTTGGAAGATTCCTTCCAAGACATTCTGAATCTGGTGAGTAAGCACTAAGTCATACATGCTTAAAATTTTGAAGTTTTGTGAGTACCTTTGCCATTGATGTCAAAGGGGGAGAAGAAGAGAAAAATGAGAAGAAGAAATGAAAAGAAGAAAAAAAAAGAAAAAGAAAAAAGAAAAAAAAAGAAAAAGAAAATTGTAAATAAAGAAAAGGAATATTATTTGTATATAAGAAAGAAAATAAGGAGAAGAGTACAGCCAGTAGTTTGGACATTAAGTCATTTTTCGCTAAGTGTTGCCATCAATGCCAGAGGGAGAGATTGTTGGCAAGTGATGTTTTGAGTGCAGTGAGAATCACTTGAGGGTTGTCATTTATGGCAACACATATGTTATAGTGATCGCATGGAGTAAGTATAAGTGTTGAAAACAAAGTCATGAAAATGACTAAGTACAAAATCAAATTTACAGTATACTGCAGTATTGTTTTGATCAGCGAAGACAATATATGTTATGTTATGGCTTGCGAACTTAGAGGAAGACATTTTGGGATATGTATGACCTTCAGTTAAGGTCACATTTGTTTTGGTATTGATATCAGCAAGTTACAGTGATATGAAGGCATGCGAAGATGGAGGAACAGTGAAACATGGCATATGAACAGTCGCAATGATTAAGGGAAGGCTAGATGGAATGGTAATGTGCTAAGTCAGATAAAGATTGTATATTGCTAACACTTTGGTAATACAAGATCGCCGACTCAATATTTATTATTTGTATTTGTATAAGTAATAATTATGTTTTGTATTGTATTTGAGAGCTGATTGGATGACTAAATAGATATAAATAAAGAGTGTTTTGTGGAAGCGATATGGGTGTAAGATATGTATGAGATATGAATGCGAATTTGGGATATCAGTAATGGTTGATAGCAGATGCGAGATCAGAGATTGACAGAGACTATTGAGAGCTATAATTGGAACTATCAAAGCATAGCAGATGTTTGTATCGTTCACTCTTGAAGATTACTGAATTTTTGATTGTAAGAGATGTAAGCTCACTATACCTTTAACAGGGTTTTTTATACCTTTAACAAAGTTGACATTCCTCTAACAAGGAAATGTACTATGTAATACTCAGCTCCTAACAGGGCTAGATCTCCTAATAGGTATATTATACTTTAGTGCATAGTTGTGGGTACAATCTCCACCGGGGTTTTCCCTTGGCCAGGGTTTCCTCGAAAACAAATAATGGTGTTATGAGTTATGTGTTTATGTTCTTTTCATTTCAGCATTCATATGGTTTATTTGCAATTGGTTTAAGTTTAATTTAAAGTGCTGTAATACTGATTCACCTCTCCTCTCAGTGTTACTTAATCCTCACAGCTTGATCACATGAAGCAAACAATTAATGACAAGGATCTTAGATTGCAATTTTTTGAGGAGCATATCAAACCCATTGTCACAGAGTTGGAACACAACTAATACGCCTCTTCATATGGCTACTTATGCTCTTATTCCCAAGTGGCACACACTCAAAGTTGGTCAATTTCTTCCTTTTGAAGATGCTGTAGTGGAGGGGTTGAAGTCTGTTCATAAGATGTATAGCAATAAGGGGGCAACTATACTTTGAGAGTAGTGTCTTCAATTTTTCAATCTTCAGGGTCCTACATTCAACAAAAATAGAGGCTAAAATGGATAGAGCCACTATTGGATTAAAGATCCAGTTGGAGGGAAACATTTCGTGGGAAGACACTTGGTATTTATCTATTCTCACAGATTGCTAGTTATTTTTTTGCAGAGAGGAATTGGACCACCTATGGTTTCACTTAATCAAGAGGAACATACTGACCTCTAAATGTGTGAAATAGCTAGTTGTATTCCATAGTTATTTAAGATTTTAGTATGAACATACTGCCAAGTATTGATAAACTCTAGTAGCACGTTGGGATGTTGAACCTGAAGATGTTAGGCAGATTGACTAGGACCTGTTGCAATGAGGATTAGTGAGGATTCTATTGGACAAACCACAACTTCATCCAGAGAATGACACAAACTTTGTCTTTTGATATTGATAGCCCAAATGAGGTGTAGTTGTATTGTACTATTTTGAAATTTGACTATTTGAGACTTGAATAACTTTAAGTTTTAATTATAATTTTGTAACTTTTGAATTTAAAGTGCTGTTATATTTCCGAAATATTACCTAGTATATTGTTGTCATGATTAAATTTGATATATCCATGTTGGAGATATAACTTCGGGAGATATCTCTCTGCAAAATGAAAATACAATTAAATAAATGACTGATGTAGCTGTCTCTGTTGATTCATATTCTGACAGCCAACCATATTTCCTTGCAACATCAGTGGTTTCATTGTTTCATCGGGCACTTGAAGACAATGAAGAATCTTCATCTTTGTAATGGTATGTCATGAGCCATGATTAATATAATTTAAGATAGACACACATATGATTCATCTCCTATCTCTAAATATATAAATATATAAGTCAATAATGTTAATCAATAATATCAATTTATGATATTTTATACTAATCAAATTAGTAATTGTTAAATATAATCATTAGTTCCAATTAGTGTTGATTAATGTTAATGTTAATCAATGACTATTAATATTAAATAATAATAACATTAATGTACAATTAATAATAATATTAATATTAAGAATCAAAATAATAGATATAGTATCAATAATCAATGCAGAAATAAATAATTAAAATAATTATTAATATTAATAATAAATATATGCTAATAAACATCCTATTAATAAATAGCCTAATGAACATCCTATTAAGCATATTAATAAATGATAATATAGATGGATGAAATGATGTTAGAAAAGGTCGTGACCAACCATTTGATTATTTATATTTATTGGAGTGAAAGACATGAACTCACTGAAGAAAAATATGAAATAAAATAAAATAAGAAAAGGCCCCAAAAGGTGATAATACAAAGTCAATCCTCATTCTTGGGAAGTACGTGAATATCCTAAGGAAAATTGGTGAATACCCTAAGGTGAATAGTATGAAGGTATGCATTCAGTACTCCTTTCCATAATTGGATTTATTAGGATTTCCCAAAAATGTGAGACTGAGAAACACACTAAAAGTTGGGCCTCTGTTTGCAACAATATCAACGCTCCACACCTTGGTGGGGTTGAGAAGCTCGTTCAATCAAAACTCATGGAAGAGAGAGCTAGGCAAACACGTGAATCGAATCTCAAGGTCTGTGGACTCCCACCTATCACTACCAATCCAATGTCTGCAAGATACACCTTTCTTAGTGAACAACTAGAAGCGACATTACCTTGGACAAGGCCTGGGTCGGCTATGACTCCACTTTGTTCCTTTGCTTTCTCTCGATAGCTGATAGGCTTCAAGTTCTTAAAGTAATAAAGCCAAAACGAAACTGTTCTCTTTGCCTTCAAAGGTCTTCCTTGATGAGGACCTTACTAAATCTCAGCTGGCTAAACTTAAACACTCTAGAGAACTTGTTGTCGCCGCTAGACGTGAAGGGAAGTGGGCAGTTATTTAGAATTTGAAGGCAATTATTAGGGATTCCTTCCCCTCGGGTTGGGAAATGCGGTCAGTAGTTACAACTATATGATGGTCACATGAGCTGTTGGGCATGTAGGAACATAGGGGTGGTTCCTTACATATCAACCGCTGGAATGGTAATTGGACACTTTGGTCCATGTCAAGTTTACTCTTCGACGCTATTGGTTTGTTTGATCTTCTTGTTACTGAGACTCATGAGAACCCCACTTGTCCTCTTCCTGGTGTAACTAGGTATCATTGGTTTTGAGCTCTTAGGGACAAGGTTCGAAGCTCTGGGGGTGTTAGGGGTTCCAGTGGGGTTGCTTGCCTTGTCAGCAATTGGCTTTAGAGTGTGATATCTGTTGTTTACTCTGACAGTTCTACCAGTTTTATGTGGGTCCGTGTTAGCCAGTTAGCTATGCACTACAAGGACATTTTCATTGTCGTGTGTTACTTTCCTTTGGCATCTTCTTTCTATGCTATACATGATGGGTTGGAGGGGAATCCCTACATGGACTTATAATGACAATATTTCTTAGTTTTTTGCAGCTGGGGACACTATCATTGTTGGGGATTTCAATGCACAAACGTATGACTTGTAGACCCCCCTCCACAACTAGGTGGTTGACTCGATGTGCAGTATCGAGATAGATCCGTCTTCCTTGGCTCTTTAGAGATCCTCCAATGACTTGTTGGGGCCCCTTATGAAGTACGGCTGCAATTTACTCTAGCTATGCGAGTCCTCTGATTTGGTGATCCTAAACGACCTTCCCTGCTTTCCAGACTCTAGTGTGTTCACTTGCTGGCCTCATTGCAGGGGTGTGAGCATTGTGGACTATGCCCTCTGCAACCCCTCCGTCATCCCCTTTGTTAACCATTTCTCCATTACCTCCCTTCCCCTAGCCGACCATGCTCTTCTTAGCCTTACCATTTGTGCGTCCCCTTCCCATTCCCCCGCCACCCCTCCCCCCTTATCGCCGCCCCCCGCACTTCCCTTTGCTTTGATGGTTGAGACCACGACCTCTTCACCATTCACCTCAGATAGCTCCTCCCCCTGGATTCCTTCTTGCTTTTCCTCACCATACCACTTCATTGATGTCTCTTCCCAAGCATAAGAACACCTGCCCTATGAATAGGTGGTACGATAACGACTGCAAGTCCTTCCACCGCACTTTGTGGATAGCTTCCACCCTCCACTCGACTTTCTCCACCCGGTTGAAAAAATCCTACCGCTAGTTCCTCCGCCACAAGAAGCACATCTTCATCACGCATCGCAGTAGAGTCCTTCGTGCCTTGCTCATGCAGTTGCCCAAAACCTTCTAGCGCACCCTTTTCCTCGCCGGTTCCCTATTTGCCCCGATTTGGATCACAACTCTTTGGTTTTCCATACCACCACTCTTTATGATATTCCCGGTTAGCGTTCCATCATTGTCACCCCTCCCTCCACTGCCATTTTTTCACCTACACCAACGTCAGGGAGGCTCTCGGATCCTTGAACAACAACATGATTGTGGATGAGAAAGGGTTCCAAGCGGAATTCTTCGAGTATGACATCATTGTGTTAGGCTCTTTCCTCACCGATATTTTCAACAGGGTGGTTTGCACGGGGTTCCCTCCCTCTTGGTCACGGCATATCATCCATTCGATACACAAGGCGGGCCCCGTCTCAGATTCCAACAATTACAGGACTATCATGGTTGGGCATACTTTCTTTGAATTGTACGCCACAATTTTGCACACTATTCTCTCTCGGTAGTTGGATCAATATCAGAGGCAGGTTTGTTTCAAATTAGACTATTAGACTGTGGATCACATTTTGACTCTCAGCGCTATTATTGAGAAGGCTCGACATTGCTCCTCGAAGGTCTACAGTTGCTTTGTGGATTATTGCAAAGCTTTTGATTCTGTGTCCGAGATGCCCCTTTTCTAGAGGCTCCATGACATTGGTATTTCAGAGACTCTCTTGACTGCCATCATGAGACTCTACGAGGTGTTTGTTGGTCGCATTAGGATCCTTCATGGGGTAATAGACTTCATTCGGAGCACCATTGGGGTGAAGTAGGGTTGTCCACTATCCCCTACCTTGTTTGGACTCTATATCGATGAGGTGGAGGGGTTTCTTCAAGAGCACTTGCTTCTAGGGGATGGTTGTTACTTGCACTAGGTTTTGATTTCTATCTTGCTCTTTGTGGATGATGCTGTCCTCCTAGCTTCCTCTGCGGAGGGTTTGTAAAGACTTCTTGATGGCCTTGCTTCTTTCTGTGACTCACAATAGCTGATAGTTAACCTGGGTAAGACTAAGGTGATGGTCTTCAATGGTCTTAAAGACCTCTCGCCTGCACTTCTTTTTCTAGGGTGTTGAGGTGGAGATCTCTTCGTACACATCTAGGGGTCAAGTTCTTGGGCCCTTGCTTCAACATGCGACTTGCCCTACAACCTTGCATAAACAAAGGGTATGGTTTTTTGGCCCTTCTGGAGAGACAGTGTTTTTGGCATCACTTCAGGACACCATGTCCAAGATGACTCTTGTGAACACTTTGATTAGACCGACAATGCTCTATGGCTCAGTTGTTTGGGGGCCCTCCCTGCTTGAGTCAGATTGGGCCTCAGTGGAGCGGGTGCAGACCCTCCTTCGACGCATCATCAAATGCAAGCAGTACACCCCTTATAGTATTGTCCTTGCTGAGTTCAGTGCCCACCCTTTCAAACTAGGTACCATCTTTGACCTGGTTTGGTTCTTACATCACCTCCGGTGCTTTACAAACTCCTCAGAGGGGTGTCACAGGTATTCCTATCTTGCTTACTGCTCCTCAGAGGTAATTGTGGTTTCAGACACCTTGGTTTGGGTTCGATGCTCGTTTGCTCAGGCTATGGATCTCTTGGGTTCGATTAGGATCCGCATCACTTTCAGGACACCATGTCCAAGATGACTCTTATGAACACTCTGATTAGACCGACGATGCTCCGTGGCTCAGTTGTTTGGGGGCCCTCACTGCTTGAGTCGGACTAGGCCTCAGTGGAGCAAGTGCAGACCCTCCTTCGGCACATCATCAAATGCAAGTAGTATACCCCTTATAGTATTGCCCTTGCTGAGTTCGGTGCCCACCGTTTCAAACTAGGTACCATCTTTGACTTGGTTCTGTTCTTACATCACCTCCAGTGCTTTGCAGACTCCTAAGAGGGGTGTCAGGTATTCCTATCTTGCTTATCGCTCCTCAGAGGTAATTGTGGTTTCAGACACCTCAGTTCGGGCTCGGTGCTCGTTTGCTTACGCTGCAGATCTCTTGGGTTCGATGAGGATCAAGATTGATCATCTTCCTCCTTTTCGGTACTCATTGGATGCCCCCTCTCATCTCTTTTTGTCTCGGCAGGAGCTGAATATGCACATCAGATTTTCATTTTTAAGCAGTATATCCATACTACTGGGGTTAATCACCGTAGGGGGCTTCACCGAAAGATGGCTTTTTATGATGAGCACTTTCTTGAGATTGGGGACGAGATCATTGTCCGCTCTTCTTACCTTTCCCCCTGTTGGTTGCATGCACTCCACATCTTCCTTGGCTCCTTTAGAGTGGGATCACATTGGCTCCGCATTCAGACCGACCATCAGACAGTTAGGGAGGACAGGATTTGCCATTTTTTTTTAGCATGGGTGAGGCTGAGACTGAGACTCATTTCATCTTTTGCTATCCTATCTACTACAAGATTAGAGGGAGATTCTACTACTTGTTCAAGGAGACTCAGTCTCTCTCCTCCTTCAAGTACATTGACCAGAGGTGCCTTGCACTTTATTCCCAGGAGGCCTTGAGACTTCGGGACCACTCTCTACAACATCAACTCCCCATGAGATCGCACCCTGGTCAGCTCATCACCTCTTTCTTTACAGTGGTATCCCCTGCGTGTGGTACTAAGCGACAACTCGGTCCCCCCCTTTTGGCCATACCAGATCCATAATGCTGTGCAAGAATTCCACTCAGTAGCGGTCTTCTTCTAGAGGTGCTTAGAGACAACATGGGGTCCCTTCTCGCCCTATTGCCTACCCTTTGGTTTTGGCTTTTTTCTCGGCTGCTCAGGGTAGCTAGTGGCTTTTGTTGTTAGTTGTTGGTTGTTGTTTCTTGCTTTTGTTGTTT
Source organism: Chamaecyparis obtusa (assembly GCA_027943335.1). Lineage (NCBI taxonomy): Eukaryota > Viridiplantae > Streptophyta > Pinopsida > Cupressales > Cupressaceae > Chamaecyparis > Chamaecyparis obtusa. The sequence continues at coordinate 1,260,254 of BSBK01005860.1, forward strand.
CTTTTCTCTCCTCGAACATCGTTTGGTGTTCTTGCTGTGGGCTGGCTTTGTACTTTGTTTTGGCAGTCCGTTGGACCCTCTTTGTGGTCTTTTGTCGGACATTAATAGATTTATCTTATCTATCTTATCGTATCTACTTGCGTGATTTGTTCGCATTACCTAGGGTTTTAACAAAACCATGGTTATTATCCGCGTGAACTCTATTTTTTTGCTGCGCGAAAGTTTTGCCGTTTTTTGGGTTTTGCTGATAATTTTTCTATAGCCTAGGGTTGGTAGAATTTTTTTTGGGTTTTCAACAAAATTTGTGGTTTTTGATTTTTGCATGATTTTGGAGAAAAAACAATTTGTTTTCTATAAGGGCTTTTTTGTTTTGTGAACAATGCTTTGAAGTTTGTGCCAACTGTTCGTTGAAGGTTTTTGACAAAAAGATTGGATCTTTCAACTTTGTGAGAAGTTGACCTCGTTAAAAAATGGGGGGTATGGTGTCATTTACAAACATCATGGTGGAAGGCAATTAGTGCTTTAAAGGTAAGAACTATAATACCTGGAAGCACAAGATGCTTTCAATTTTTGAGTACTTGTGTTTAGATGCAGTCGTTTTGGGTACCACTATTCGTTTGACAATGGTGGGCAATGACCAAGACAAGTTTGATGAGTGTAACTGAGAGGCGGTTATGCTACTGAAATCATCAGTCACTGATGAGATGCTTCCAAAAGTGCCATTAGGCAAGATAGCTAAAGAGATTTGGGATCACTTGAAGGGTCTTCATGCGATGTTTGACAAGAGCTGAGCATTCTTTTTGAAGAACATGTTTTCCCTTATGATGGATGAGAAGATGACTCTACAAGAGTATCTTCTGAAGATCAAGGATATATGCGATCAAGTCGAGGCCATTGGTTGCAAGATGGAAGAGAAGGACATGGTGGTTATTACGCTGAAGAGTTTACCATTCTCCTACAAACACTTTATTAGACACACAACATTACCTCCACTAATGTTGATTTGAAATTTGACGAGTTGTGCAATAAATTGTTGTAGCAAGCTAGGTGGAGATAGCAGTTTGGTAGCGACAGCGACATGGTTAGTACAAAACAAGCATTTACCGCTATAGATAAAGGCAATTACATGTAACTATTGTGGGAGGCTTGGTCATATCCAAAAGTTCTGCAAAAAGCGGTTGGCTGATCAGAAGACTAAGGAGAGTCTCAACAACTGGCTTTTATTGCAGAGTTTTGAAGAGTAGTCAGCCTACTATACTTTTTGATAAGCAGATTTTGTTATGTCAGCTGGGTAGTTGATAGAATGACCGTTAAGGGAGGGTATTAGAATATTTTAGTATCTTGGGTTCTTGGTATTTTTTAGCTCGTTATTTAGAATCTCATTTTAATAGTGATTTAGGCTCTATTTTTGAATTGTCTTAAGCAGTTCTATATTTAGTAGTTGTCTTTATTTAGACGATTTTGCTTTTTCATTAATGCTTTTTATAGCATCTATAAACTCTATATATTCGGTGTATTGGTAATACAATCATATTAGTTTTATAGAGTTTCACACACCATCTCCCCATTTCAAATGGGGATCCCCTCTTTTTGCTTGCTAGGTTAGTAGTTGCTGGTCTTAGTCTTAGTGTGGAAACATTCTCCAAAACTTAGAGGGTTGGGTAAGTTAGTTCCAGAGGCAAGTTATGTCCTTAGTTGCAAGGATGTAAGTCAATTGTTATGCCTAGATCCTGCACCTAGGGAAATTCTGGTCAAGGGAAAGGTTTGAGAAATGATATATCTTGGAGTCGAATCCTTAATGTGGCCTTAACAACACGTTTCAAAGATGAAATCAAGAGCCCAATCAACATTTGAGGCAAGATTTAAGCTCTATAACAATTGAGGCACAAGAGGGAGGGCTTGCAAGGAAATTTGATGAAAAGTTTGGATGAACAAGGAGAAAATTGTACACGTTTGAGATCACATCTGAGTTGATAAAGGGGGGAGATTACATGAAAATCAGTTTGCAGGATAATAAAATGTATGGAACAAGCAAGTGAAAGTTGATAATTTAACACTTGGACAAATTCCAAAACTCATGGAGAAGATGCACTTGCACTTGCACATTGCGCACAACACATGGGCAATTTACGATTTGAGCAAGACATTGTGCCCAACCAACATATATTTTCCGCCCAGCACTCCATGTATAGGCGCCCCAACAAGAAGTCAAAATCCATCCAAAGCATTAAGTGTTTTCCCAACAACAATACTATCTCCAAAAATGCAAGGCATTGAGCCCAACTAAGGGTCAGTTTTCGAAAATCAAGAAGCATGAGCCCTACTGGCATGTATTTTCCACCCTACCTTTGAAGGCGCCCAACATATGGTAAAATTCCCAAAATTACAAGGAGTTCAAGCCCAATGCATATACATGTTCCGCCCTATATCTATTCGACTTAAAATTTGATCAAATGAATTGAACAAGTCAGCTATAGTATGAAATTGATCATTAAATACAAAGTAAATCAGGTAAAAGAGGGGAGTGAATTTGTAAATCTGTGTGAAAGTTTGGAGTTGTGAATTTTAGAAGATCTTATAGAAATTGAACACTTCCAGATTTAAGTTCCAAACTTAGAGTTTGAGTGCAACAACAAGGTGCAAGGGTTTTTTATGGTAATGCATAGATGTTAAAGGGATTGTGAGTATATCTTCAAAGACGAATTCGAACTTGATAGGATTAATGATTGAATTTTAATCTAAAGTCTCCATTTTCCCTATATGTAATCAGGTCTTACAGTAAAAGGTTCGATCTTTCATGCTGAACTCGAGGCTATTCTCAGAGAATGTCTTCATCAAGAATTTGAATTCTTAGTAATATTCTTCTGATATTGAAAATATGAAATTCTAATGTTTAACAAAATGATGTTGTTTTGCAAGGTGAAATGGTGATTGAATGTGAAAGGCAAGGTTCAAGTTGAGGTTCAAGTGGAGGTGACAAGGAGCTAAGTGGTTCAAGTGCGAGCATGACTCCAACATCAAGAACAACATGGAAACCTTGAGCATCATCAAATCACAAGTTGTTCATTAATCAAGTCAATGTGCAAATCCAAGATCAAGATCAAGACATCAAGATGGCATTAAGACATGAAGATGAAACAGTTTGGGAATATGAACCATCACGATCAATTGAAGATTGGATAATGTTGAGTATCAAGAGATATTACTAGAGATGTAGAGATTTCTGTATGATGATGAAGAAGTGCAATTGATGAAGTGTACAAGATAAGCATGTTGAGGTGGCGCCCATTCATCTTCAATCGATCAAAGGGTCCCAATTCCACGTGTCAAAGTTCATCCAATCAAATCATTTCAAATGTACATGTGGAGTTCACTAAATGTTTTCACCCAACCAATTTTCTCATTGGTTCATAAAAGCTGTGTAATTTTCTTATTGGCCCACAAGGTGGTGCTTTTTACGCCGTAGGTGTTTTCCTACTCAACAGTTGAGGAGGAAATGTGTGTGAAGGTGGAAGTCACCAACAATTTCAAGGAATGGGAGATTTTCTAGGTGGTGAATCATGGTGTCCTAGAGGAGCTCATGCGCACCATGACTAAGTTCTCCAGAGACTTCTTCGCCCTTCCTGCAGAGGAGAAGCTCAAATATGACATGCGAGGCGGCAAGCGCAGAAGATTCGTGTTGAGCAGTCATCTGCAGGGCGAGGCCATTCTCGACTGGAGAGAAATCTGCACTTACTTCGCTCAGCCCTTGTACTAGCGTGACTACTCCTGCTGGCCCAACAAGCCCGAGGGATGGAGGTAATTGAAAATCCTCTCCCAACCCCTAATTTCTTGCCCTAATTCGGATGGGTATAACGCAAATGCAAATACCCCTGTTTGGAATTAGGAATTAGGAATTGGGTATAGAATTTGCTTACATTTTTTCCTTTGTTTGCAGAGAGATTGTGGACAAGTACATCGAGACGCTGATGGGTCTAGCAAGCAAGCTGTTGGCAATCGTGTTGGAGGCGCTGGGATTGGAACCCGATGTATGGACCAGAAGGTGGTGATAAACTACTACCCCAAATGCCCAGAGCCTGATATGACCCTGGGACTGAAGCGACACACAGATCCAGGCACCACTACTCTACTCCTCCATGACCAGGTGGGCAGCCTCCAGGCTACCAAGGACGATGACCTCAACTGGATCATTGTCGAGCTTGTCTAGGGAGCTTTCGTTGTCAATCTCGGTGATCACCTGCATGCAAGCATTCCTTCAACATTCTAAAGTCTCGAATGTCATCATTTTTTCAAGGTTGTGTAGTTCTAATTGTGGGTATGTGAAATTGTGATTGTTCAATTTTTGAGCAATGGGATGTTCAAGACCATGGATCATCAGGCGGTTGTGAACCTTAACTATAGCAGATTGACCATTGCTATGTTCCAAAATCCGTCGCAGGGGGCAATTGTGTACCCACTAAAATTGGAGGAGGGAGAGGAGTGTTTCATGGAGGAGCCCATCACCTTTGCTCAGATGTATTCGTGCAAGATGAGCCGTGACATCGAGCTCGACTGCCAAAAGAAGCTCGCCAAGCTCGCGCTTGCCCCTGCATCATAGTAAACAAATTCCCCCCGGTGCTCTGAATAGGGCTAGCTCTCTTTAGCGAATTTCCATCTTGTCTACCTATACAAAAATAATCTATGAGTTAAAAGTGCAGGGATTGTGGTGTTGGCTTTCAAGTTCTGGAGCAAAGGGTAGTCTCATATTGCTGTTATCCTAGATTATAAAAGGACTTGTTCTTTCCTTTTTTATAATAATTACAATAGCTTTATTTTGATAATTGTCACACACCAATAGTTACAAGGAGGTGATTGAAACCAATAGATCTTTGTGTATTGCAATTGACACCAAATTTGCAGTTTTTGTTTATGTTTATTTTAAGTGTAATTTGTCAAAGATGGTGCTTGATGGTGTTTGATTATAATTAGTTTAGCTTTCTTTCTTTTTCCTTTTTAATATGTGTATTAGTAGTATACTTGTATTTAAAAAAATAAAATGTAAAAAGTAGTTTATTCTTATTTATCATAAAAAAGTTAGCATTTTTAGATATTTATAATTTATATTATTATTTATTTTTATAAGAAAATTATATTTTCTTTTAAGGATGACCAAGAATAATTTAATAAAAGAACATTTTAATAATCATGAATCTCAATTTAGTTGTATATATGCATATTAGATATTGATATCTTATACTAATTAATGTATAGAATGTAAAGAGAAAATAAGTGTATTTAATTCAATAACTAGTAAATTTTAAAAGAATGAAGAATTAGATTTGGTAATTTTTAAGATGAATAATAGTAAATATCATATTGTTAATTATCTTGCTTCTTTACACATTCACAATAAGCATTGCAGAGTTTTTAAACCCAGATCTAATCAGACCTATTCTGCTTTTTAACTATCGAAAACAATGAATTTCTCGTACTTCATGGAAGCAACACAAACTTAGGAAATGCCTTAACAAAAAACTGAGAAAACAGTAATAAACATTTGTTATATTTTGACGGTTCATTCTTTTTAAGCCTGGACGACTGTTTGAACATGTACAAGTTTAAATGTTTGCGAGTTAAGCCAAGGAGTCATGCACCTTTTTTTAGGGGTGAAAGAATCGGCAAACATGGAGTCAAAACAGCGTCATCGCAGCTGTTAATGTTTTTACATATTATATTTTGGATGATGGGATGGGTTTTAGACATTGTGACTTGGTCGTGACAAAGACAACATTAGCGCACCAGACTTACTTGTGGGTTATCTCGGATTCAGCTATATGCGAGAATCACAAAAAGGCATTCTACGACTTGGCAACAAAAACGGCACACTTATAGTAAGTAATAGGATTTAGGATGTGCAAATTCATTTTTCATAGTGGCATTTACAATGGTATAGTGCAACCACGATTTAGGATGGAAAAATAAATGAAATATAAACAAATTCATAAGAAGTCAATAAAAGTGTATTATTAGAAATGAATGGAGATGAAAGCAAGGCAATCCAACATAACATATGTACTGTCATAAGGTTAATAATTCTAAAGTTATCCGACCCATCAATCAAAATTCCCTACAAGGTAATTAACCTCGAATTTGATATAATTAATGAATGGAGGTGAAGGAGATAATTAATGAATACTTTATAATAATTAACATTTTAATAAAATTACACAAATGGGATATTTAATTAAAGAAAGAATAATTGTACATTAAAAAATAATTTAATCTATACATACAAAGACTATTAAATTAAATTATACAAATAAATATTTGAATTCTCATATTTAAAAATAAAATTAATATAATAATACAAAGTATGTTTTGAAATATTGTTAAGTTTAATAGTTAAAGAAGTTTTTTATTAAGTAACCTTCATAAACATTTTAAAGGACTTATATTCATATCTTCCAATCCTACACCAATACTTACTTTTCATTTTTTCAATTCTAATAAATTAAATATATATCTTTTAATTTAGTCTTTTATTAATTATTACAATTTTTTCTAAATTATTATTTAATTACTATTTAGATTTTGATATAATTTGACTTTTCATTCAATTGACTCTATTTAATTTTATATTTAAACATAAGTTTGAAATCTATTTTAATATTTTATGTCTTTCTTCAAATAATAATTAAAAATTATTAAAATTAGTTTAAATTTTACATTTATGGTTTAATTTGTGCATCTCTCTTTCTATAAAATTCTATCCCTATTGCAAATATACCATAAGCTTGTATGTTAAGAATTTATAAATTTATTGTATATTTTAATATTTCAATAAAATACGACAGAATATATGACTAGAATTCACTTCTTCCAATTTTTTTTTAAAAAATTGATGTGATTAATGATCTCATAGAAACCTCTCCCTAATTCAAAACATTTTTCATATTTGAAAAACCACTCATTTTTGCTCAATAATGACTAATAGTTGTGCAATATCTTGTCAAATGGATATTTGAAACACTGTAGAGAGGATGGTGCATTAGTGAAAGGAATGTGGTAGTTGCAATAGCTCAAAGTAATAATAGTAGGGATGAATGAGATTGTCTATATGGTCATCAAAATAATAGTAAAAAAAAGAAAGATATATAATTATTTGATTAATGTATATATAATTAATATATAAACAATTTAAAATTAAAAAATAGATATAAAAATAGAAAAAGGTTGATATAGAAGGAGAAAGAGGTAGAAAGATGAAGATATATATATATATATATATATATATATATATATATATATATATATATATATATATATATATATATGGATGGATGGGGAGAGAGAGAGTGTTTTCGTCTTTCATACCTCTTAGCCGTACCCATTGCACACTAAGGATATCTACGCAGTCTAAAAACCCAATAGCAAAAAGTGAATGCAAAAGAACAATTACATGAACAAAACACTAACCAAATTAGAAAAGAAAACCTAAATTGTTCAAAGCAGAGACCTTTCAGCCATCTCTGTAGAGATCACATTTAACAACTAAAATTTGCATGGTCCTCTGATACATTACTTGCTAGGTACAATGCCCTCAAGCTCTTCCCTAGGTAAATGAACTTCTACAAGCTTCTAGAGAATTATAAAACATCACTGAAGAACTAAAACGATCGGGCCTAATAATAATATCATTTGTATTCTTGAAATTAGGAATGCAAATTGAATTTTTCCCAATCTATTCTCCTTGTGTTCCACTTGTCCGTTGCATGCAAAAAAGACTTGTTGTTTGGCAAACACATGTAACAACATGCAAAGACATGTAGGGAAAGAGATTATATGTTTGTTCGATTAGGTATAAGGGGGAATTTAAATTGAACAATTATTACTTGTTTGGTATTTTAAGCTTTGTTCTTTATTTGGTCGTGAACGACAAGTCTGTTTGTCGGTAAGGATCCCGGTTGCTTGTAATTGTGAGAAAGCGATTAGATGTGTTCTCATCCTTTCAACATGTTGATTTTTGAAAAATTATTTATCGGAAACGGTTTTTTGTTTTTTTCCCTTTCATTTAAGTTGAATTTTATTGATCTGGAATTATAGACAAGGCACATCAACTATTTGACAAAATGTCCAACAGAGATGTCACCTAATAGAATATTATAATTGATAGATATTCACAAAATGGATGTATTGCAAAGGTTTTAGAAGCTTTAAAAAAAATGCTAATGGAATATGTAATGGCATAAGGTATAGATTGTTACGTTGTTCATGATGGCAGATATAAATTCCCTACATATATTACATAACTAAGGTGCGATTGCTAGTATGTAATTGGTCAAGCATTTAATTCTTGTAGTTGGTAGTTACATTAGGGTTGGGTTGGGATAATCTTGACAATTGATCTTGAATCGATCTTGGCCGTTCATTGTAATTGAGACAACTATAAAAGGCAAGGCCTTCTCATTTGTAATTCATTATTTAGAGTACAGTAAAAAGAGACTTGGAGAGATTGTTGCTATAATGCTACCAAAATTATTCCTTCTTCATTGTTGTTATCATGGTGAATCTTTGTGAAGTTTTGGAGTATTGCATGGTTTCTAAATTTCCTCACTTAGAGTAGGATTTTATTTATGTTAAAGTAGAAGTAGATGAATGGAAAATATTGTTGTGGGTGAATCATGGTTAAACTAGTGTCCATACATTTTGATATTTGTTGATTGCAAGTATCAGTGTAAGGTTAGTTTGGGCCTTATTGCAAACATTTAACTTCAATTGGAAATGTTCATTTGGATTGCACCATTATTGGGTATTTGAATGAGTGTTCCCTTAGAAGATTGCACTCTCCTATGCGTAGTTGACTTGGTGAAGCACGGTCTGGTTAAGGTTTCATCTCACCATCAATAGTCTCTTACATTGTAGAGATAACCTAGCTTTCTAAATCCGTTTCTTTTTGCAGTTTGTTTGATTAGAAGTAGTTGAAGAGCCATCATTGCCAAATCATTCTTATTTGCAAAGTTGCCAACAATTCACATCACAAAACTGAGTTAAGTCCACAATTAGAAGGAACCTTGGGGTTGTCTTAGTTGATCACACAATCATATACATTGTTTAACATCTAAGTTTCCTTATTCAAGTGAGGATTTAATTTGGTGTTTCATCCTGCATGTGGAAGTGGTCACAAAACTCCCATCAGCACCACATACATGAAGAGATCATTAAATCATTTCAGGTTGACATTGACTTAACACACCTACATGATTGCGCCCTGTCAATTGTAGAGAAGTTTTCAAGACTTATATAAGCATGGTTATTTTTTTTGCAGATAGAATTATATGATTACAATTCTTAAAAATTCAGCTTCTCTTTGTTTGTTTTTAATTATTTTCAGGCCTTTTTTAGTTCATTTGTATTTTAAAAATAGAAATATTGTTTTTTATATCTTATTTAATTTGTGAACTCCTGCCATCTCCTCAATCTGATTTTTTTGCCATCCCCTAATCCTGTTGCCCTTTTCTTGAAGCTTGGGGAACCTATATAATTGTAATTAAGTGTACTTTTGGGCGCCAGTGGCTCACTTTGCTCATTTGTGGTCTTTTTTTCATTGTTTTTATAATCTGAAAGCTGGGTAAAATGATTATTAAGTATCTGAATATTATTTTACTTTGTCTAGGCCATTTTATGAACTGGCTTACCAGTGTAGTGGAAAGGTAAGGTACTTAATTGTGAGCCATTCATTAAACTTAATTGCTATAGCAATTTATAGGATGTTGGGACTAAAAATTAAATTATGTACCATGTAGTTCTATCAAGGACATGATATCTTTCATTTCTCAGAATTGATTCTATCGTGTATATAACAGAATAGTAAAGTAATGCTTTTTTATTTATAGCAATCATATCTAATATCTAGGCCTATGGATTTTTACGTCTTTAGCTTAGACTTAGAAAGATATGCATAACCTGGATGGTAGTTTGTTGTGAACTTTATAAAAATTCACAATTTCTGTAGGATATTCTGTGTGATTGATAGTGCAAGCCTTATTTTGGAAGCTCCATATAAGCATCTCATGAGTAGATTTCAGGCTGGTGCAGCTCTGGAGGCTCTTGCAAAAGGTGCTGTGCGATTCTCTCATCGCTTTACTGTCAGAGAACTTCGGGAACGGTGGCATGCTCTTCTTTATAACCCAGAAATATCAACAAAAGCAGCTGCAAGCATGGTTGAGGTTGAGTTGTCCCATATGGGTTTTTCGAAATTGGCCCGGTCTAGCAAGCTGAATGGAAGAGATGATACTACTCAGAAACAAAAACTGCAGAATGTTCGCAATCAATACTACCAAATGAGAAAGAGAATTGATGCTGAAAGAATTCTTCCTGTAGAGGATTATTCTCTTTTCCGAAATGACACTGTTGTTATTTGCACCGGGAATGGAAATGAAGTTATGCAGGAAGAGAGGGCTGTGATGTATGAAGGGGGTTCCCTTGCAGTCAGCATCGAAGAAGCTGCAGTGGCACCACCTTTTGGGCTTTCAGAAGAATGTCTTGATATTGAAGATAAAGCCTTCAGCCAAATGGTTAACTTTTTAGCTAGTGGGGTACTTGAAGGTGATGCAGGTGCTTTTTCTTCCACAAATATGGATTCCTTAGAAGTTAATCCTGCCCCCTTAAATCTTATTTCAAATGGTTGTTATGACTTCTCAGGGCATGATCCATCTGTTATGCCGACCGTCACTGCCACAGATAGTGGCAATGCGTATATTTCTACTGAAAATATTCATCATTTGGTGGAAGACATTCCCCAAGAAGAAGTGCATAATTCAGCTAACATTCATGATGGGTCATATATCATACAATCTAGTTTGCCATTGGACACCATTACTGCTCCCATTATTAACAGTGAACCTAATATGAACCCAGTCTCTTTGGTCAATCATAATTCTGACACTTTCCAGAATAGTGACGGTAGATATAATAGAGCAGAAGGGTTTGAAAAAGCAGTTTCAGAAGAAAACATTGCTGCATCAGGCATGTTGTCACAGCCAAGCATTGGAAATTGGGAAGGTAACACTGCATTTTTAATGCCTTCTATGACTGTTGATATTAAGGACAACGCTGATGAACCAATTTTAAGCACTGAATTTGAGGCAACAAGTGGACCTAGAGAGTCCGTTAGAGATGGTGATGTGATGTTGAGCTCATCAACTACTAAAGAGAAGCTTCTCAATTCAAGTAGAGATCTTGTCCAATCCTCAGGTGGTAAGGTGCAGCATGAACCTCAACAGCAACCAGCTCCTACTTTTTTACCTAACTGCAGGGAAGGAGCAAATATTCATGCATTAGGAAATGGGCAGGAGTTGCTATGTGATTCAGAATATGTTGTGTTAGGTGCTCCTCTGAAAGATGAATCACACGTAAGATCTTCACAGTGCACAGGCAATATGGCTCCATTCTCAAACAACTCTGCAATGGAAAGGACTGTTTGTTTGGAATCTAATGGCCTTGATGTGGCATCCATACCTGCATTCACATCACCTGTTCCTGCACAAGCTGGTCAAGAATGGAAGTGTGATGCAGTTAATGCAGAAGTTTTGCCTTTAAATATTTATGCCAACTGTCAGCCACACTTATTTATTCATGGACCTATGGATTGTGTGTTGAACACCGAGGATACTAATGTGCCTGACAATGACGAATTCAATCCACTAGCATATCAGGAACCTTCATCTATATCAAGTGTTGTTCTGTCCAGTTATGTTGAGCAGAGTATTACGTGGGGATCTTTACCTATCCACGGCAACCTGGATAACTCTACGCCTCTCTGTAAAGGATATCCCGTTGTCAAGGAAGAGCCTGAAGCAATTGAAACTCTTGTGCAGGCAGCTAATGAGTTGCAGCCCCTCAGTTTTAAAGATAATGAGAGTAATAAGCCTTCTTCAGATTATCAGCAGGTTAAAATGGAGATTTTAGAATTCACTGCACCAGCTGTAGTTTCCGAGGAAGTGGGTGCAAGTAACAATTTCTCTCATCCAGGGATTCCATCTTCTAGTGTACCTATTGCCTTACATCAAGGGATCTCAACAGTACCTTCAATGTTAGAAAACTGTGCCAATTATAAATTTAAGGTGTTGTCCTCGCAGAACTGTAATCATGCCCCCTTGCATGGTAATGATAGTTATGTAGACTTTACAAGACCTTTACAGTTTGAAGGGGCACCTGGTATTCAAGATAATATAATGCAAGTTCCTCAAGTGGCATCATTTTTTCCTATTGATAGTGGTTTAAATGATTTTCAAGTGACGAGTTGTGAAGAAGCTGCTGCTGACCAATTTCCAGGGAATCAAGAGAATAAGTTTGCAGACAGTGATGAAGAGTTGCCACATTTTTCTGATGTCGAAGCTATGGTGAGCTTGATCAAAATTTAGCACTTCTTTCCCTTATTTACTTTTTTGTTTATGCTTTCCCTAGACAGCTATTTGGGATTGTCACAGTAAGAATTATTTGCATTGAGCCTCATTTTTACTCATCTAATGTTCAGTATGCTTCCATATGTCTTCTTTTCCTTAATTGGCACGCTGGATGTAGATATTGGATATGGACCTTGATCCTGGTGATGATGAAACTTTTTCTTCAAGGACTGGTGAGTTATATTTCTTCTCTATATTAATTATTGAGAGAGCATATAGAATCCATCATATTGTATGGCATGTACTATGAACTATTAAGATTAAGCAAATGAAAATTGATAGTTATCTAGGATTTGATTTTTCTAAATGGAGCAATAAAAATTATTCAATTTTTTTATACTTATTTTTAATCATGATAAATATTGGATTTTGATCAAAGAACTTTTAACATAAAAACAAACTACAGGTCAATGTGTGTGAATGGGCTACTACAATAATATTTTACAGATATTGATTTGAAGATCTAAATTATGAGAATTAATGTGAAATACAAATTTCATTCTGTTTTGAGTCATGGACTTCAGGATCAGGTACCCAGGGAAAGGCAGCTAATCCTAGCAGCCTAAACACGTAAACATTTTTCAACAGCAAGTACTAGGTGACAAACAACAAGAATATAACAGCACTTGGAAAATTATGAATGGAAACACGAGTACTCTTGCCTTTTGCTTCATTATGTCACTGTACACCTGAATAAGCAATCAAGAAACCCAGAAATCAGAATCTCACAACAATAGGCATACAACCTAGCCAGGGATGCATAACAGATGGCTTCGTTTCATTCCAACTCCTTCCATGTTTTGACAGTCCCATGAGACCTGCCAGACAATACTCAGCTTCTTTGAATCTTGAGTCCACAGCTAAGGGTGGGGATGTTACAATGCTGCACTCCTCTGTCCCTTTTTTGTATCAGTTGTCTTTTCTCTTCGTCACATGTATTTGGTTGGTTATTTAGAGGACATCAGTACTCAACAGGTACAACTGTGTAATATCCCTTATCTATATGAACTCAGAAATTGCTTTTACTGAAGACATCTTCTCAAAGAGTTCACATACATGCTGATTTCAGATTACAAGGAACTGTTGTAATCAAACTGTGTGCCTATGCCTAAGAGTTTTGAAATTAAAGTGCTTGTTAATACTTCCAGAAAATAAACATCTCTCATTAATTGAATTATTAACAGATTGAATGAAAGACACAGAGAATAAATGAACAATCTAACCTCTTAATCTGCAAATGTAATTAGAGATGTAACAGGAAATCAATTCCATCCTCTTAGTAACCACAGGTGAACTTGGCACCAATCGGCAACCAGTATGTGCTGCGCTCACTTATGCAAATGTATGAACAGCAGGTTCGGCAATTACTAAATCAATGGAAGAAGTCGGCTTACCTACAGCAACTGTATTCTGTGCTCTAGTTTGAGTGCGATATACAACGTAGTTTCAGAATTTGAACCGCATTTCTGTGCCAAGAGGTATCATCTTTCAAGCACCCACAATCAACGTTACCAAACTGGCTAGGAATAATTATCACACTCTTAAATGTCAGGAAAGAGTTTCCAAAATGAATGCACTCCCTTACTCCAGCAATCCCACACACAGCAACTGTGATCTCCAGGAACACCCAAACCATAACCACAAACAGCAACCTCACAGCAAATCTCTGCACAATGTATTAGTCAGTTTCCAGGCAACATTTTAGTCAGTTTCCATGGCACTATTGAATAACAGCGATTCTCACACTAAATATGAGAAGCTGGGCCAAAGATGAGAAAACCCATGGTTCTGGAATGATTCTTTACATCATACACACACAGCAATGCATAAAAATTCTTGTGAACAGATGCCAAAGTCAGTATATGAATCTCAGCACATTATTCATTAATCAACCCCCTTCAACTATTCATGGCTATTTCATAAAATATGAAACTCATATAATTTATTATCACCTATATATATTCCATGGAAATATAGTCGTCCAAACATTATGAGATTTAATGTTTGCCCAGAATTCAGCAATATAATGATCACCCGCAAGAATATTCATGCCCAACTGAAGCTTTGTGAATATAAGATGATACGGCAGGAGTATTTGCAAATATTAAACTTAAAATCTTCAAAATCAAATGTGTTATGCCAAGCTTTTGAAGAGACACCCAAAATTAAGATCGGGCCCACACCATAATATAAATGGCCCCAAATTGAATATAAATCTTTAACAAAAGAATATTAATTTATGGCACCAATGAAATATCAAAATTGATGTTCTTTCAGAACTTATAAACTTTGAAATAAACATATATAATATTTCACCAGTCATAATATAATATTTCCAGCACTAAATCAATAAATTATCTCACGCCAACAAAAGGAAACGGCACTTATAAATAAATAGTCTGGAAACAATGTCATTCTGCAACCAGGAATAATTCCTCACACAAAATCTTTATCCCTGTTAATTAACTGACAAGCCTCAGTGACACCTCCAAGATTATCTAGGGCAGATAGTTGGACTGCTGAAAACGATTACTTCCCAGGCATTCATTCCTGAGAATGAAGTTGAGAAAACTTCTCAAAACAAATAAATAATTATCAAAATCCCCAAAATCATCCCTTTCACTTTTCTGAGAACTCTTTTATAATATTAGTTTTCAGTTACATTCGGGTTCCCCACTTATTAAATAGTTTATTAGTTAACTTTCTAAAGTCTATTAAATAATTATTTAAATTTTTTTATTTGATAAAAATATTAAACAATTAAATACAACTTATTTTGACTTTAGAAATTAATTTATTTTTCAAACCTTATCAAATGGGGACATTACAAATTGCCATGGATAAATTATTACCTATTACTTACAATCCTGGAATGAGTATTCTGATGATCTCTACCATTTCCTTCCCCAGTTTTCCTCATATATATTCTTACCTTTCCTTAGATCCTTAATGCTAATGGAGTGTTAGTCTTTAAAACTTCACAACTCCATATATAATTTCTAATGGAGCAGCCAGGAATGATTTCCTGTCACATGGGCCCCTCCTCAATTCAGTGTAAGTTGGGTATCGTTTCTGCAATTATCCACTATTCTGTGCCATGAAGGTGTGTGCTAGACAGTGGCAGATTGCAGCAGATAACTGATTGGTTGGTGAAAGATAATGGTCTTCAAAAATAAGGTGTCAGATATGGGTCAAAGGGTTTAGCTAGGAAAAATGCCAGCTAGACATCCCTAGAATAGAGTTGCTTCTGCACCACTATGAATGTGATCATGAATCAGGTAGGAATTATCCAGGCTGCTAGGGAGATACATCACCCATGTTGAATGTTGAAGTTTTTTTCTGTAAACCCCATGAGAACTACTGCTACCACCAGACTTTCTATGTAACCGCCACCAGCCATGGATAGAAACTGATTCTTCTCAGCAGTTTAGAGTACCACAGTTTTTGTCATGTCCCCTCTTTAGTGACATGTCATTTTTCAATGGATTTGCCTATTATGGACTCTCGTAGGCAGATGGTTTTGGTGAAAGAGTCATTCTGATGATTATTTGGGGATTGGATGGTCTTATTTGCTCTTGGAGAGATGGTGTTTATCATATTTTTATTATAATGTGTTATGTGGGGCCAAAATGTTATAATTTTGAGTTGAGTTGCACTTTTTATTTTATAAAGTTACTTTTTATATAAAAGTGCATTATAAAGGGATTTTATAAGAATATTTTATGGATATTTCTAGAAGTTCTAGTGGCTTCTTAGAAAAGTGAATAAATAGAGTGCTTGGCCTCTCATTTGGACATCCCATGACTTGAGTTTACACTACTTTTCTCTTTGATCATTTGTGGCGCCATCTTGGTCTACAGATTGTCATTTGATCTTTAGGAATGGAGTTTCTTAAAGATTTGCATAACTGAGGAGGTGAAATATCTTTTGAAGGATCGCACTTTGGAAGTGGTATTCAGCCATTTCAAGTTGAGCTTATTTGGAGTCCTCAGACTTACCTGAGGGTTTGAGTTTTTGATTGCAAGAGGAAAAAAAGCAGATCCGAAAAAGCAAAGCGAAAAAGTGGTCCGAAAAAGCAGATCCGAAAAAGCAAAGCGAAAAAGCAGATCCGAAAAAGCAAAGCGAAAAAGCAGATCCGAAAAAGCAGAGCGAAAAAGCAATCCGAAAAAGTTTTTGCTACAAGTCTAATTCAGTTTTCAGAATTTCAGGATAGGGTTTTGGAACCACATTTTTGCTCATATCTTCCTCATTACTCAGCATATCATTCTGGGTATTTTTGCATCGGATTTCTATCGTCGAGAAGATAAAGATAGGTGCATTTTGGAGTCCCAAAATGCTATGATTTATTTTTAAAGAATTTTCAAAATTCCTAGACATTTTCGAAAATCTGCAAGAAAGTACATTTTCAGATTTGGGGTGACTTTGGCTTGGGTGTTGGCGTCTTCAGCACTGGCAAAAATTATCGCAGCCATCTACAATCAGGTTCCTCACTTCTCATTTGGCATATTTTCTGAGAAATGTATGTTTTCAGCTGAGTACAAAATATAGCTTCAGCACTTTACTATTTTACATTGTACTTGTCTTTGTTTGCCATTTGGCAGTATTGGTATCAAAGGAAGGCTAAGATTTTGCAAGTGAAAGGGCATTGTAATTTTCAGTCTATCTATATTGCAAACCTAGGGTTTGATGATCATATTATTGGCTGAAATATGTATGGCATTGTTGCAAATTGTTGATATATGAATGACATATGGTTTTGAGCAATTTCCTACATCATTGATAGTGTTTTAGATGGTATTTGGTTGCTATCTATTATTCTGAAATTTTGGGACAGCGAACTCATATACTCAAAAATAATTTTCTATCTACATCTTGAGTTGCATTTTTGAGGGTTTATTTAGTGGTCTATTGGTAGGGGTCATTATAGTTTTTTCTAAAGTTGCCGGTATTGAATACAAAAAAAGTTGTTGACAATCAAAGATACCTGCAGTTACTGCCAACATCCAGCATGATAACATTTGCTAGTAACATATGCATAGTAGATAATGAATACAATGTCTAGTGCAAGGTTTTAACTGCCAACAGGACAAGGTGGGTCCCAAGAGGTAATCAATGCCCAGCAGTGGAAATATAACTCAGCAAAAAGATAGGACAAGTTTCATGGGCACCAAAGAATGAGATGGAATGTCTGTTTCTTGCAATAGTTCTCATTCTTATTGTCCAACTCAGTTCTCCTGTGGATTTGACACAAAAAGACAGCAAAAGGGCAAAGTTCACCCTGTCGACCAACGCAAAAGGACTTGTGAACACAAGAGTCAAGCCAAAAGTTGATCAAACAATATTTTCCGGTGAGTAGGATTTTGAGAACCCTAGATAGTCCTGCATCATTAAGAAATGTAAGAGCACTATTTTATTTATTTTGTAGGAATACTAGATATTCTTTATACCAAGCTGAATGCATCCATGAGCATAGCAATATTTTGATAGTCCCAATCGGTGCTGAGAGGGGAGGGGTGAATCAACACCTATAAAACTTTTTAAAATAAATTTGATGAAGTATACTTATAACAAGAAGCTAAACAGATTCAAGCATAAAATAACATCAAACAATCAATCACACAGTGACTAGATTTATCACGTGGAAACCCAATTTGGGTGAAAACCACGGTGTGAGGAGACCTCACAAATTCTGCACTCTTCTGAAGTGCATCATGTTAGGAGCCTTCCTTGTTAGAGGATTACAACGCACTATTAGATGCGACGCGGTTAAGGGATTTGTTACAATAAGGCCGGTTAGTGCCTGCCTGGTTAAAGGACTTAGAACACCTTACAAGATGTCACCCGGTTAAGGGATTTGATACAAGGGACCTGTTAGAGTCCACCCAAATACTGAGATTTAACTATTGTAATTGGTAGAAAACAATAGAAAGTTTGACCTTCTACAAATGGCTTTGCATAGCCTGATAAGATCTCTGTTATGCTTAACTGAGAAGCATCACCGGTTGCCGCAAGTGTGTTCTCCTTTACTGTTGTGCTTCTTTGCACACTATTCACTCTCTTCTTCTCACTTCTATTTACCCTAGCTTCTTCAGCGTATAGGTTCGCTCTTTTTCTCGGCAGAATGAAGGCAACCTATATTCTTAATAGGCAAAAAAATATATAGAGCTCTTGCCCTAATTGCACCTCTCATGCATGACCTAATTTCAGATCCCCTTCGGATTCATTGCTCGGTGGAGTATCAGTTTACTAAGGAAACATTCGATGCATGCCCTTGCCTTTTTTCTTTATGAAGAAAACATAGATGCACGTCACACATCTTTCCTTCGCATGAGATAACTCCATGTTTTAAAGGCACAGACTTTGGCTTTAAAACCTTAAACTTTGCCTCAAACTGATCATCAAGTTAACTTGAGGATTTCCGGATTTAGTGCAATAAATCCCGGTTAAAGAGTTGATTCAAACAGATAGTTGACTCCGACTTCCCTGGTTCATCCAATCATACCGAAGTCTTCACTTGATCGGTTGAGATTCTCATGTTGTGAACATGTAAGAACTTTGACCTGTGACTTTTCCTTCCTTTATTTACCGGTTCCACCTTTTCCTCGGTTGCACCCCGGTCCTCGGTTGAATCCCTTACTTGGTTGCACGGTTGTTGAAGCACTTTGCTTAGTGAGCGGTTGCACCCGGTTGCTCTTGATGAGCAAATATAGTCTTTTCTTCCTTGCATAGTGTTACCGGTTCTCAAACCAGCTCTCAAACCAGCGTCTTTCCATATAGATCTCCTTAGATCTTTTGACCTTAGATTGAGATGTCAAAACATCTCCTTTATCTTTTCTCTTTTGCAAATCAATGACAATACTTAATTGCCATGTACCGGTAGCAGGCTTACCGGTTACCATCTCTTGATGCCAACATATTTGGAAAAAGAATTACAAGAGGCTCAAAGAAATTTAAATTATGTTTTTGTAAAACAACAGATAGAATTCTTTGCAAGAAGAAATTCTAAAGCTATATATAGAACTTGTTTGAATCAGAGGAAACTATTGTTAGGAAGAGAGTGGGTCAATACTAACACTCACTGTCCAAAAAAGTTGGTTTTGATATGTATGGTTGATAAAAAGAGAAAACATGATTTTGACAAGTTGGAATTTTCAATTTTGAAGATATTGCGGATGCATCTAATGGGAATTCATGGAAAACATTTCTTTTTTCCCTGCCAAAGTTCCCACCATCTTTTCCTTGAAGAGCACACACTTCACAATTTTATTAAACTTATGAGAAATTTAATCTAACGACATGAACAATCATGGGCAATAGTGAGAAATGCACAACATCCATACAAGAAAGAGAACACCAGATTTATGTGGAAACCCGTGAAGGAAAAACCATGGTGAGATAAGCTGCTTGGATCTATTGCCCAAATATAGCCTCACAAAATATAGAGTAAATTTTGCAATGGTTTTGCAGGCACCAACCACAGGAGATACCATTCTCCCATTACAAAAACTTGCAGCCACCAACCTACTGGAGACACCAATCCCCACAACTGAGCACCGACTCAGCAGGAGAAGGAGGCATCAACCTCTATTATAATGCATCAGAAGAATGATACAAAGCTCTGCCAGGAAGTTCTGCACCAATCAATCTTGGTCAGGTTTAATTCTGCTTTGTCATTTTGATGTGTACTGAGCCAATCAATCGACCTTTTGCTTTCCTCTGCTTTACTACAAGAAATGAATGCTTTTACTCATCTTAGAGTGACAGACAATTTTTCCTAGAATGATCATTGTACACTAACTCTTAATTTCAAAAGATCTTCAATAAATACTGATTTGTACACTTAAATACCACACCCATGTTGGCCATGAACGATTATAACCATTGCTGTAACGTGTGAAAGTTGGCATATGAAAATATTATCAGTTGCCTTTATCTCAGCTAGAGCTGGGTTCGCAATTTGAAACTGTCATTGACCGTTGTGAAATTTTAATATTAGTCATCAATCTTGTCTCTTCTTGGGCAGATGAATGATTATCATTCATAGACTAAGTTTGAATGAACTGATAGAGCCAGCTATGTGACATTGAGAATTCATCACCCAATTAGGACACAGTCTCAAGTACATGTCAGCAGTCAATGTCACGATAGGAAGGCACGATATCGTGGCCAAGACTTGGTCCAGCTACCTTTGCCCTGTGCTAGTAGGATATCATGACACGTGGCATCGTCATGCCGTCTTGCATGTCTTCCTCCCTATCCTCTGTCTTCGTGCAGATTGTTGATCTGCCTTAGAGCTGCTGCAAGGCTTGGGTTTGCTAAGCACACATGGTGCAATCGCATGCCTTCGTGAACTAACAAGGGGCTGACAATGTGCAGAGCACACCCTCATGCTATCCTAACATTGCACCCATGCGCAACCAATGAGTGACTGCTATGAATACTGACAGGGATCTGAGCCAGGGCCACCAAAAATATTAATGTCAGACTTAGGCATAGCTCATAAATATTTCAAGTGCTGAGTAGCCGATGCTACTAGGAATGTGGGGTCAGCATCTTCATGATGCGAAAGAGTTGAGTTATTACTTAAGTGACTGGTAACAGTTCAGAGCCATTCAACGACTGAATAGAACAAAAGTACACCAGGGCACAAAACTGGCTAAAGGTTTAAAGCATAGGGCAAAATGATAAACATTAAAGTGCAAAACCTAGATTGCAATAGAGGGCTCCAGAGATTGATGCAGATCATCTAACCATGAAAGGACAATTGGTCTGCTTTAGTGCTAACATGACAACATCTGCAACAACCTCCCTCCTTATTTCAGCAGTATTCTGCAATTGACAACAATATACAGCACATCCTTTGACATTAATTACAATAATGAGTATATTTGCAACATTCCTTTTATTCTATATAGGCTTTCCCAACGCTCTCCATTGTTTCCCCACCATGCATGTATGCAGATTTACCTCTAATTATCAGAATCTCTCTGCCAATTTTTGCTTAAGCTGGATGTGGCGTGAATACCCTACTAAATTTGGAAAGTGATTTCTTGGTGGCTAAAGCCATTAGAGGAGATTGTGTAAGAAAATTGTCATATATTGGATCTTGGACCAGATACTGATATTTTCATTAAAAAATCCCAAGATTCTCCCAAAACATTGGTCAATGGCGACCAATGTGTGACTGAGTTGTTCCTCATTTTTGTTCCAATATTTTGGCTGAAACTTTGTCAACATTTTTCTGATTTTTTCGTAGATGCTCCAAGTTTTTTTTTTCACCTTTTATGGAAGCAAATGGCAATTTTTTCCTTATCATTATACAACATAGCAAACTGGATATTAGGGTGTGTGGTTTTTGACGTACATCAATTATTTTTGATATCTTTAGGAGGGCAGAGATATTTGATCATGAGCGGCTGAGTCAGATTAGTTGTAAACAAAACGATGCAGCTTCAGTATGATGAACTACATTGTATTTTTTTATGAGATTGTTTTGTGCTCTTTGTAAATTTTGCACTGTTCACTTTTTTTCAATTTGAAGCCTGACATTTGTAGTTTGTAGTTTATTATTGATATTGATGATTATAACTTTGAAGTTGAACTATGTCTGTATGCCCTATGCGGTGTGCACTGTAATCAGTGATCTCAAAATTAATGAGGAAAATCCTTATTTTGTTATTCATGGTGTACACTCATGTTTACTTGGATTTTCTTACTCTGTATGCAATTAGGATGGCTTTAAATGCTAAAATCATCAATTGTTTCTCTTGTTTTTTAAATTTAATTTTTTGGGTTCCTAAAATTTTCCTGATGATATCTTGAGAGATTGAGAATATCTTTATCTTTTGGTTTGCTAAGATCGTCCTGAGAAAGATATTTGCTTCTATAGTTAAAGAAGCTGGTCGATATTTTTGTTCCTGATTCAAAATTATTGCTTGATTGCAATTGTTTATTCTCTGGTGATGCTAAAATCATTTCTTTGCTAATTTGTGTTTCTCTTCATCATATCATATTAGTCTGAGATTGTGTTAAAGGCATGAAATACTCTTTGGTTATGCAGAATCTAAACGTATGTACAAGCAACATAGGAAGGTCATCATCAGATTGGAACAAACTGCCAATTCAGCCATGCAAAGAACACTTGCTTCCAATGGAGCATATGCAATATTTTATGGGCGCTATTTACGATATTTTATTAAAAAAAATGAGGTATGGGAAACTTATTTGAAGGATCAAACTATGAAATCCATATGATTTCCTGTTAATCCATAGATGCCTCACTCTATTAGCTGTTCTAAGCTTTGTATGTAAAGAAACCTTGCATTTTGGTAAAATTGATATTGCTGGTTATTATGTAATATTAACTGAAATCACTACATAATTATTCTCTACATTCAAATCCCTAAAGACAGTTGATTTGGTTTCTTCCTTTCTTGTGGGAGAGAAATATGCTTAATTGTAATTTTGGAGGTCAAACATGTTATGGCTGTGTGCTTAAATGTGATTATTAGTCCATTGAGATCAATTAGAGGTCTGGAGCTCTTGATTGCATCTTTACAAGTGTCTGTACTCCTTTACTAGAATATTTTATAAATTAAATTTATTTTGAGCATTGGTTTTGTAAATGGATCATCTGCAGTTTTGGTATTCTGAAGTCTACATCCTTCTTATTGAACATAATAGTCTCTGAAGATTTCACTGTCACCAGTCTGACTGATGTGCATTTTCATACCGAGTCTGACTAAGATAGCGAAGAAATATACCCTAGGATCAAATTAGTGTCTTATGCAGATGCTTGCTGGTAGGTAGTAATTTATTATCAATATGATTGGCTCTTTTAAAATTTCACTACCAACAGTGTCACTAACAGGCATTTTCATGCATAGTCTCATAAAGTTAACAATTTTTTAAGGAATGTTCCCTAGGATTAAAACAGTGTCTTATGCAGATGTTTGCAAGCATCTAAGTAATTTATTACCAATATGATTAGCTAGGCTATTATGTTACAGCGACTTAAACTGATATTGCCTTGCTTCTCCTAATCTTACATGGTTTGAATTTTTTAATTTCAATGTATTGCCTCTTGAAACTGCCTACTTTTCCTTTTTTGTAGATGAGAGTTGTTACTTGGGTGACAGCATCTTATAGAAACTCCTTTAGACATTGTATCGGAACATTTTGCCTTGTGGTAGGTCAGCACTGATACATGTGGAAAATCATGCATGTTGCTTACTGGTAGTCCTGGCTTTAGAGTTTGGGTAAAAGATATTTAGGGTTATGGAATACATTTTGTATTTTGATTTGCATTCTTTAGTGTGTGCTTGTTTATGTTGTGTAAATAAGAGTGCCATATTTGTTTGTCAGTCTTGTATTTACAGTAATGTTTTGGTACATAATTCAAGTATTAAAATACTTAAGTTTTCCTGCAAGATCCATACAAATGTAATTGAAGACATTAGACACCATCAAGAGATAAGATTGACGATATTGATAGATGGTGAGTTCCAGGGTTTTCAAACTGCAGAATCCAAGAAATAGATTACTATATGCATTAACCTTGTTTCAAGTTGAGGTTAATTTTGAATTGATGGATATTTTTTTTGGCCTTCTCTCTTACTTTCTCTACTCATGCATTTGCTTATAAAAGACAATGAAGCTTCTTGGTTTGCAAATTAGAGTCAGATTTGTGTCATGACCCCTTTTTTCAAGTGCTATTTAATGAATTGACTGTTGGCATAGGATTAGCAATTAAATAAGCTGGTAAATCTTCAATTTTTAGTTATAAATGTATGATGTGGTCTCTGAATAAGGAAGCCGAGTTTGGTATTCTCCAATTGAGGAGTGGCTGAGTTTATGTGTATTCCAGTTAAGAAGTGGGGTTTTCAGTTGCTATCAATTAAACACTATTGGTTGAGGGGTGGAGTGATGAGCATATGGTTATACTGAGAGAGTGGGGGGGTGGGGTTTGGGGTGGTGTGTAATGCCCCCTTTCTCTTGACAAGAGATTTAGTGATAGCCCATTTTGATTTCCATGGGCTATTTACTTAAAAGAAAGAGAATTAGCTGCCCTCTAATTATGGGTCCATTCCAATTGTAATAACGGGCCACTTAAATTCAAATATTGAGCCAACTTGTATTGGTTTTGGAGGGAACATACTCTTATATATTATCGGCTCATAAAGGAGACAATCAGCATCAATCATTCCATCTTTCTTTTGTGATTCCAAGTTTGGAATTCTGAGTTGTGTTCACAGTTTTGGAGGTTTAATACTCTCCTCAGTCTTCTTATTTAGACAATTTTGTGAAGTCTCCTTGTGGAGAGAAAATTGTCCAAGGCGGTATAGAACTGATTATTCCTGAGTAGTCATAGTGCCGTTCGATATATTCTTTGGCGGAAGTGCAGCAGGAGCACATGTAGATTGCCGAACATATTGATGTTGTTATTGAGCATACATATCACCGAGCACATTGTCATTGTTTGTAAGAACCCCTACCAATTATGCTCTTAAATGTTCAATAAATGTTGAAGACATTTCGTCAAACAGTAGCCATGTAATGTCAGTTCTGTAATTTCTGATTTTTCTTGTGCCTAATCTTGTTATGAATCATAAACACTTTGTATAGTAATTCCATCAAACATTTATATGGCAATAGAGAACTGATGATATTGAGAAAGCAAAACATGAAGCAATGATGCTTAAATTTCGTCAAAGTAGCAAAACTGTATACATCAGCATTTTATCAAACAGATGGCATGAACTAACTACTTCAAAACCTTCCCATATTATTGTGACATTTCATCAAACGAGTAGCAGATTCCTAAACAGCGTTAGAGATTAAACACCAGGTTACTGCAGACCTCTATGTAATTGCAGATTTAAACCATTACATCAGACTTTTTAGAGATATGAAATGGTTAGAGTACTGTTCACATATGCAGCTGTACAAATGCGCTTGCTGTTCAGATTTCTTTGTGCCTTCAAAAATCTCAGTGTATGCGGCTGCTATTCAGATTGCTCGAGCAATGATGAGATATGCACCCAGCCGCGGATCCTTAGAAACAGTTTCAATAAGACTTGCAGACCCAAACTCTAACATTCAGCAAACACTAGTACTCCAACGTCCCCATCCTTGACGATTTCTCACCCAGAATGCTGTCACAGTTCTTTATTACTAACAAACCCCCAGTGCACCGCCTGGAAGTGGAAGGCTGCTAATATGGACACTTCTGAAGTAGAATATAGACACCAATACTCACGCCCAACACTATATAGTTCTGCCCTATGAAGTTGTGCTGACTGAGGCTGAGACATCTCCTTCAATAATCTCTTTCCACAATACAAGCAAGAAGCAATCGATTTCTATGGATGCCTGAGAAATAAACTTGATGGTATGTAGGGCGAACTCCTGAAACTGAATACTTCAAAGTTCAAACACCTATACTAATTCTAAAATCTGCCATTAGTTCCATATGTGAATTCTGTATGAATCCACCATTTTGAAAGGATGGGTTTTTGTCCAAACCTTCTTGGTTCTGAGGGTTTCCCTCCTTAGAACTATTCAGTCACTGAATCTCAGCAACAAGAGAAAAAGCTTCAAAACAATATTCTCATAACATGCTCCAAATGAGAGTACACCCTGTTTATAAAGCCTCCTTACTCTCAGACTATCAGACTATGGATCACATCTTGACTCTCCACACTATCATTGAAGAGGTTCGCTCTTGCTCCTTGAAGGTGTATTCTGCTTTGTTGACTTCCGCAAAGCCTTAGACACGGTTCCTCGGTGGGCCCTTTTTTAGAGGTTCTGTGATATTAGCATCTCGACGTTCTCCTCACCGCCATTATGAGACTATACGAGGTGGTTCTAGGTCATCTTAGGACTCCCACTGGTTTCTCCAACTTCATTAGTAGCACCATTGGGGTGAAACAGGGGGTGCCCCTTATCTCCTACTTTGTTCGGGATTTACATTGATGAGTTAGAAGAGTTTCTTCATGAGCATCTTCTGGTGGGTGATGGTTTCCTTCTTCACTAGGTGTTGGTTTATATCCTGCTTTTGTGGATGATGTGGTTCTTTTGGCCTCTTCCCTCGAGGTCTTACAAAGATAGTTAGATTGCCTGGCTTCATGCTGAGACCGACCACCTGTTGGACAGGTGTGATAGGATTTGCCAGCTTTGTACTCTCAGCGAGGTGGTGTTTGAGGAGCACTTTATCTTCCGCTGTCCTATCTACTATGAGATTAGAGGCGGGTTCTATTGTCTTTTAAGAGAGGCCCTGTCTCTATCCTTCTTCAAGTACATGGATCAGAGATGTGTTGCTTTTTATTTGCAAGAGGCCATTCGTCTGCGAGATCACTCTTTTCAGCGCCCCTTGCGCCCTTTGTCCTATCAACTCATTACCTCTTTCTTTCCTAGGATGGTGTGTGGCACCAAAAGGCACTTAGCCTCACCTCATTCTAGGTCTGTGAGACCCCGCAAGTCTTACTCGTAGTTATTTTTTGCTCCTTACCGGGTGGGTCACCTCTAGAGGTAGCGTCATCGGCATCGCCCCCTATCACTACTATGGATTATCCTTCAGTTTTGGGGTTTTTCTCTATCTCCTTGATTCCCTAGTTTTGTTTGGTGGCTCAGGGTTTCCTTCTCGCCCCTTCCACCCTCCCTGTGTCTCTCGGGGTCCTGGTTTCTCTTTCCTTCTTTATGTTGTTCTTTATTTCCTGGTCTTCGTTTGGAGTTCCTGTTGTTGTTTGTTCTCTTGTTTGGCTCTTCAGTCCCTTTGAACCATTTGTGGTCACTTGTTGGACATTAATAAAATTTATCTTTATCTTTATCTTTAGGTGGTTGAAACACATTTGGAAACAATGTGGGATAAAAGTTACTTTTATTTTATTTTCTCTGCAAAGCAACTTTATGTTATAATTTAAAGTTGACATTGTAATAAAGTTGCTTTATTAATTTAAACTCCCCCATTGCTCCAAAAATGATCTCTTCATTAAAATAATGATAATTTGACACACAAGGTCCCTGTTTTATGTGCCCAAGATTTAAAACTTATCGTCCCAGTTCCAACGAGCTATAACACTAAGGTTCTCATTCAACAATCTTCAATAAAATAGCAACCCTAGTAAATTTAATTAAATTATAGCCAATTGTACACCCAACTTGCAAAAATGACCGAAAAGCATCGTAATTGAAATCTGACAGCACATGAGTGATCTCGATGATGAAAAATGATAAATGAGCCTGACTGGGTGACTTTCCAAAAACAGACGCTCCCTACAAGAATCTTGGAGCCCAAACCAGAAGTCAAAAATAACATCTGAAAGCGTCATTTAATTCCTCTGAACCATCCAAGCTCATTGGGAATATCAAAACACCCCTAGAATCGTGCTTACACAAACTCAGAATGCTAGCAACAACTGCATTGCTATAAGACCCAAAAATGGGGACATTACATTGTTATCCTGTTATCGAGCTCAAGGTAGAAGACCGCTGCAATGGAACATACATATTGCCAAACACATTGATATCAAGTTTGATTGGAGGATAATCTGATTGCTGGCTATTGTTTCATGTTTTGGTTAACACCTCATTAGCAGATAGGGATATCCCCGATAACATTAACATCTTTTTTAGCACCATGTCTGAACTCATACACCAGTGACAGCCATTAAGTCACTAATCAGCAACATAGAGGAGATATTAGAGGTCCAATTAAGAGTCTTGAGGCTTTTGAGTTCCCTTTAATTCAACCATCGACCATTTCTTCCGCGCTTTTGAATGGGGATTATTGTTTGCAGACCAAGGTGCACAAGTTCTCAGTTGTAATCAAGTTTCCAATCTGAATGTAAAACTATTGTGGCAAGTTTCCTTTGGAGCATATTGTGTTTTGGGATGCTTTTTCTGTTGCATGTTTGGGATATTTCATTGGTATCAGAGTTGGTGATCTTGCCAGCTTGAGGGTATATATCAGTTGCAGTTACATCAATGGCCAGAATTAAGGATGGAAGATTGCTACCTACTTTCCTTTCGGCCTCACCAACAGTTTAAAATGTACCTAGCTGGGAAATGGTGTTGCGAAATCTTATTCAACAACAAGAAAAGATTGCTTATAGCTTGTAGAGGTATAAAGAATCCTTATCAATACAATCTTATGAGTTTGATAAGTGTACTGATCTGAAGTGTGGTAAATCAGCAGTTGTTGAACAACCACATGAGTAGGGATGGACCGGCAATGAGGATGATAGGCTACACCAAAATGGCACAATGAGCTCTAAGGAGGAAGAATCAATTGATGCTTTAGAGTGCACTACACCTTACAATGATATAGTTGTATTTGATGAGCCTATTTTGACATCAAAAGATAATGATGATGGTAATGGTTCCATAGTTTTCGCCTAACGCTGCCCTAGTCTTAAATAAAGAATCCTTATCAATACAATCTTATGAGTTTGATAAGTGTACTGATCTGAAGTGTGGTAAATCAGCAGTTGTTGAACAACAACATGAGTAGGGATGGACCAGCAATGAGGATGATAGGCTACACCAAAATGGCACAATGAGATCTAGAGAGGAAGAATCAATTGCTGCTTTAGAGTGCATGACACCTTACAATGATATAGTTGTATTTGATGAGCCTATTTTGACATCAAAAGATAATGATGATGGTAATGGTTCCATGGTTTTAGCCTAATGCTGCCCTAGTCTTAAATAAGCAAATGTGTATTGAAGCTATCATAGAAACAATATACTGTGAGGGCCCGTTTGGACGCAGGCATACGGAATGCCGGATATAGTCAATTTTGGAATATGCTGCAATTCTGGAATATCATATCCTCAAAATGATATCCGGAATATGTGTTCGACCCGTTTGGACGCACCTGGAAGATGACCGAGAAGATGTATTTTCCGCGTTTGGGTGCCACATTTTGGAATTGGAATATGCACTGAATGAGAATTTGTTTTTAATTTCTTTATAACAATTTGTGATTTTTTCAAATGTTATGATGCTTTTCACATTTTGTTCGTGTTTTTGAATATTTATTTTATTTTTGTAATAAAATAATATTATAATATTTTATTTTGTTTTTGAATATTTATTTTATTTTTGCAATAAAATAATATAATAATATTTTATTTTGTTTTTGAATACTTATTTTATTTCATTTGTATGCGATTTTGAATATTTATAATATTTTGAAATAAAATTATGTTTATAAGTTTATAAAATTTCTAACATTCTGTATAACTTTTTTATTAAAAAAAAAATCCTATACAAATTTATAAAATATGTAGACCCAAAATACACAAATTTATAAACAAGTCATTTATTTTATTATTTATTTTTTACAAAATGTTGCCAACCCAGCTCAATAGGAGCACCGGTAGGAAAGAGCTGGGTGAAGAAAACCTCCGGTCTAGCCCCACAAAGTCATGACCTGATATAAAATTACAACTTGAATGAGGCATTCCTCATTTTACATAATGCAGATACAGTGGAGACATTCCTCATTTTACATAATGCAGATACAGTGTTACAACTTGAATGAGGCATTCCTCATTTTACATAATGCAGATACAATGTTATAATTTAGTCTGATGAGTCTTTGACGATCTGTCATGCCCGAACTCTTGTTTTTGTCTCTAGGCACTGCATACATAGAACATACAACTACTTTGTGCTTTTGTTAGTACACCAATGAAGTACATTCAGTTGCTCACTTTTGTATGAGTTTTTTAAAAAAAATCTTATTAATTATTATTACCTTCTATGACCCCCTTTGATTCTTACTTGAATGATCCACGCTTGTCAAGATAAAAACACGACCAATTAAATGAGTTTATACATGATATATCTATGTTAACCTCAAAATTCCTCTACAAACCTGGGTTAGAATTCTACAAAACAATAACCACGAAAACAACGTTAAATCATGTGACTAATACCAGATTGGGTCTCACCTAAGCCATAAACATGAAAAATTATTGTGAAAAAAACTATGTGGACCATATATATGCGCACTTGGGGCGAAGAGGAGTTATGCCATATCCATATTATAATATTTAGTTATAATATCAAAATACAAAATTGAATAATTCCTGAGCTCATATCCGTATATTACAATATCAAAATACAAAATTGACTAGTTCCTGAACTCATCTCCACATATTACAATATCAAAATACAAAACTGAATACTTCTTGAGCTCATCTACGCATATGGTCGCACAAAAGATATGCAATTACAATACAGAGAAGGCATCGTAAAAATTTAATTTTGTTTGTCCTAGCTTGACAACTATTGCACTCAAATCCTGGATTGTGGATGAGTGGAGATGGGCGGATGTCTGGATCGTGGATAACTGGAGATGGGCGAATAGATGTAGATGGGTTGTCATCGACCCATCTAAAGTACCCACAATCATGATAGCCCTGCGATGCCCAATCTACATTAGTATTGAATACTATTTACATTACAAACATTAAATATAATAAATAGTAGTTACATTACAAACATTAAATATATACACATTAGCAACCTTTTTTTTGTTTGGACAACACCAATATTGTCGTCCAGGGTTCTCCACTGACCGTGAAATCTTCAACTGGCACTGCCCACCACCACATCGACAACTTGGCACATTGATCAGAGCCATCAAACCGATTTCAATAATGCACCTATATCAACAATCCCAAAATTAAACAATAGCAATAGCAATAAGACACTCAATATTCAGACACTCTGACAGCACATGCTTATAATCCACACACATGAAGTAGGTTCACACACATGAACTAGACACTCTACAAACTATTTCTAGAATTAAACTAGAAACTTCTATGCTAAATATGTGTGGAGAAACTGTACAAAATAGGAATGGCTTTTGTGTTATATTTGGTTTTGAATTAAATAGGGACTTTGTGGTAGAAGATGAATTTGCCTCACATACCATACATCTTTTCACTTTGTCTCCCATGGCAAACCAAAATGTCAACACCTTGTTATCTATCACTAGTGTATCCATTTCATCTTTTTCCTTGCTCCAAGCATTCAATATTGTATGTATTCCTAAACACCCTTGTTATATAGCTCTTCGAAAGAGATATATAATGGTTTAGTTGAAGCCACAATTTGTGTTCCTTATCTAGTGGGCTATGCAAATGAGAATAATTATGCTCTTTCTTCTGGGTCAGACATTGTAAAACTAGTGATCCTTTCTCCAAAAGTGGATAGGGTTTGTGAATGCTTCAGAAGTGGATTGGTGGAAAAGTTATCTCATGGAGGAAGGGTGTGTTCCTTTTCAAATGGAGTTTGTAGGAAATGAAGAAAAAGATGAACATGACAAGCCTGATACTTCTAATTTGTAATAAAACAAATCATATTTGAAATGGTATTATAAAATCTTATATTTGTTGTTTTACCCTTTAAAGGCATCTCTGTTGTCCTCCTCATTGTTGTTTTACCCAGAACTGGTCTCTGTTGTCCTCCTCATTGTACTAAATTCACTCTTTCATATTATTCCCATCCCCTTGTGCTGCATACTGCTCCCCTTGATTTGGGTGTTGTTTTGGACAGTATCCAAAAAATGGCAGTAGGTCTCTTGAGCATATTCTAAACAACAGTGAAGGAAGTGGCCAATAATGAGCACTTTCATTATATAGTGCGGTGACCCAAAAGCAGAGCAGGTGGGACCTCATTCAAAGAGGATTGAGTTCCATCACTCTCTTTTTTAATGGTCAAGATTCTGTAAAAAGATCAGTTTATGGGCCTCAAAACAGAGAGTTTTCATTAGTTAGCACAGTGCTCAAATGCTTTTTCAAAAGTAAGAGAGAGTGCACAATTCCTAGAGACCAAATTGATGCTTGACAGGCAAACACCCAATTCATGATTGAGAAACACATATGTACGTGTCAAGATATATATATATATATATATGCAACATGTATTTCAACGAGGACAAAGGTAATTTTGCTCTGATTCATTAGCACAAGCAGTTCTAGTAAAAGCATGTTCAATACTGATACTAGTTACAGTTCCCTATCTTCACCCAAAGGCAACGTAAAATGCATCAAGTCATGAAGCCTAGCATGGACTCTCTGTCAGATAGAGCCATTGTCTTGCATGAAATTAGTCATTCTGTAGACACTGGTCTAGTGTTGTCAACAGACCCAAATAGTTCAAAGATACTCGAACCAATCAGATGTTTTATGGGGTGCATTTTTGTATTAGGTAGAAAGGATTCTTCATATAGCTGAAAGTCTCGAACCTTTCCCCACCCCCCAAAAAAATCACTTGTACTGTCATGAGCAGTCATGAGGACTAGATAGATACATTATAATATTTGTAATTTCCACTTGAATGTATTGCTATTCAACCACATTTATGGGCCTGTTTGGACCACGGCACACAGTAGCATCTACAGAGAAGAATATCCCAGGTGTAACAAGTTCTAAGAATATACCAACAATTCTAAGAATTTCCCTAGCACACAGTAGCATCTACAGAGAAGAATATACAACATGAGGGCAGTCACTGTAAAGACAACATGATAATGTACACTCATTGTATGTGTACATTATCATGTTGTCTTTACAGTGACTGTCCTCATTCAAGTGGCAATTACACAAGGGACAGTCACTGTGAGATGTCCTCATTTGTGTCATGGATAAATCTGTAAATCAGATACATAAAGAGTACATAAAATGAACAGCTGTAGAGTAATTTTACTGTTTACATGATTATCCTAGCATGATCTTGGCTCTAATACCAATAATAATGCAAAGGAAGGAGTGCTTCAACCTAACATACAAGATCCTAATCAATTTTCAACCGTGGAAACTCTGGTTATGAATTTATTACTCTCGCTGGAAATCCTAGTTAGGGTCAGGACAGTCAACATGAAAAATACCATAACTTAATCAAAATCCAATGAAATTTCATGAAACCAACTGTCTTTGAAAGGTAAAAGACAATATCAACGTTATCAATCATGTGCAGGTTCGTACCAGACTGTACAGAGCCATACCATGCCTATTTTCAAATTGTAACTTTTAGAAAAAACAAACTTTCAGGGCAGCCAATGGTATTTTTATCATATCTTGCTCAAAACTTAACAAAATTACATGAAACCAATTGCATTTGAAATCTAAAAGACAACATCAACTTTTCCAAGCACAACCCTTCAACACAACTCTCAACACTTGAAAATGGATTAGTAGTTCAACTTAAACCAATGACATTCCATTCATTCTATCAAATATCTTCATACTGCATTACATAGTCTTAATGGAGAGAAACGTTAGTTAGTTTTGATTTTAAACATTAGTTAAGAAACTGTTAAGAAACGTTAGTTAGTTTTGATTTTAAACATTAGTTTTGATTTTAAACAGAAGACCTAATAAACATCGATCAACTAAAGTCCAAACTTCAATTTCATATATTGGATTCTCTCCCCTTCATCCATTGTCAAGAACAATGCGGCTGATTGTGGATCATGCATTAACTTTTCGTATGCTTCAATTATAGTAGAGTCGCAAAGGCCAGGGATTGCTTTAAATGCTTTATGCAACTCCGCTGCCTCATTTCTCAAACTAGATGATTTATCCACTTTCAGAGGTTGTGCAAGGCCTGATGTAATGCCTGCAGACAGATCTTTGATCACTTCACAAATCGAATCCAACGAACCTGCCAATGTTCCCCTCCTCCTCTTTTGCCTCCTTGACGATGTTGAAGGGTTATCTTTGCCGCTTGCAGTAGATTGGTTCGATGTAGGTGTATCAATAGATTCGTTATCATCATTAGACAAATCAGTAGCAGTCTCAAAACATGCATTATCCATACCATGATAACTGAAATCTTCATCATCAATGAAATCCTCCTCCGTCTCTTGAGCTGTTGCAGCTACAGTGCCCTCAGCTATGTCATTCCCAACAATACAGGATAATTCATTGTAGTATTGAAATGGCTGCCTCTTATACATTCTGGCATTTTTAAATTCCTTTCTCTGTATCATGGCATAACAATTCAATTCATTATTGGTCCTTCATTACTTAAAAAGATATATTCAACTTAAAAGGAGATTTGAAGACCATGTTACCTTCAACAACTCGTCCCAAACACTATCATCAGCATCCATAGTTTGGGTAGTCTCATTCCAAGCTAAGCCACTTGTATTCCTCAAGTCTTTCATAACTCTATACCCTTGTTTCCAAGTTTTCAGCTTGTTCTTGAAGTTTTCCTTCGATAGCTTCATTTTCATCTCATTATTGAACCTCCTTTCGATGGCTGTCCAAGCCTCTTTCTTGAAACCCCCTTCAGCTTTCTTTCCAAGCTGCACTTGCTCCTGTAGCAAGTCTAGCAACTTGCGTTCCATCTCTTTTGTCCAGAACACCTTCTTGGAAGAAGAAGTTGCTTGGATAACTTGAACGTCACCATCCATAGACATATCTGATGCACACACAACATGATAATGTACACTCACTGTAAGGACAGTCACTCTAAAGACAACATGATAATGTACACTCACTGTAAGGACAGTCACAAATGAGGAACGTCACTCTCAAGACAACATGATAATGTACACTCACTGTAAGGACAGTCACAAATGAGGACATCTTACAGTGAGTGCACATTATCATGTTGTCTTTACAGTGACTGTCCTCATGTGTGACTGTCCTTGTCATATAATATAGCAACATTAAACATAACATGACAATATTAAATATAACATGACTTAACATTAAATATAAAATATAGCAACATTAAACATAACATGAGAATATTAAATATAATATGACAACATTAAATATAACAACATTGAATATAACATGACAACACTAAATATGGCATAACGGCTTTTATTAATGTATAGTATCAGTTTGTGAAATTTATGAAATCTGACATTAGTTTAAACATTGCCATAATAGTTATTCAACCGACTAAGATCGAGATCTAT
The DNA here is from genome assembly GCA_027943335.1 of Chamaecyparis obtusa. Classification (NCBI taxonomy): domain Eukaryota; kingdom Viridiplantae; phylum Streptophyta; class Pinopsida; order Cupressales; family Cupressaceae; genus Chamaecyparis; species Chamaecyparis obtusa. Next base: position 1,295,649 of record BSBK01005860.1, read on the forward strand.
AGTCTTCCCACATCCTTCTTGCTATTTCATCTCGAAAATTGGCCCAATCATCTCTTTCACACTGGCTCAACCCATATGTCTCAAGCACTGGTACATCTATCCCATCACGACCATCTTCCTCTTCAAATTCTACCTCAGATGGAAGGCCGTCCTCTATCGTAATGAAGTTGTGAAGTATGCAACATGCCAAAACAATATGTGTTTGTGTCTTGATTTGATAAGATGTTGCATGCTTCAATATAGGAAAACGCTGCTTCAATATCCCAAATGTACGCTCTATTACATTCCTAAGCGAGGAGTGTCGATGATTAAACAACTCGTGTGAGGTGTTTATTGGGTTTGCTCTTGAAAACTCCTTTAGGTGGTAGCGTGTGCACCGATAAGGCGCGAGAAATCCTGGTACGTTAGGATATCCAGCATCGACCAAATAATATTTACCTAAACAAACAAAATGTCATTGTCATAACGTTGTCTTATTTTTTGTATGGTTCAATAATATAATCATATTTTACAAACCTAGGGGAACTACCAATGGATCAGCTCTAGATAGAGCTGAAGATAGAACACGGCTATCTGCAGCAGACCCTTCCCAACCAGCAAGGATGTATTGAAACTTATAATCAAATGAACACACTCCCATAACATTTTGTGACAAGTTGCCTTTTCTATCACGATATTTAGCTTGCAGGTTGACATCGATAGTGACTGGTATATGCGATCCATCCATTGCTCCCACACAGTCCTGTAGTCGGATAAATCATAGGTCTAATGAACACGCAATAATAGGATTACAACTCTACACAAAATTAAACCACTGGGAGATATACCTTGAAGAATGGATCAAAACGGATCTTCCCATTGATTTCTCGAGGAGTGTTTGAACCAGGGGGTATAAAATAATCCGAATGGAGCGCCAAGATAGCCCTCAAGACCTTGTGGAAGTATCGGCTTACTGTCTCTCCAGAGTGCCCAAAGTTATGGGCAATCTTACGATTCCTCAAATTGTGGCCAAGAGTATGGAGGAACATGACTAATTGTTCTTCTATCGTGATGAATTCTGTATCTCTGATGCTTCCTTTTTGCCTTAAAATATTGGCTAGTTTAAAGAAGGATCGTCTAGTCATGCGTATTTGGTCATGGCAATCAGTCTCATTGGAGTTGATAACACGCTTATAAAACGGAATTGCATCTCTTGTGCGCTTACGCATATTTCGACTACCCTCTTTTATACACTCCGCTATGGATATGACAAGGGTGGCAAGAACAATTACAACAACAGGCAAGACTCTTGTCCTCCTCATAATCTCTCCTTCTATTTCAATATTATTTTCATCATCAATATCATCAATGAGATCCATTGAATTACCTAAAAATACCAATAAAACAACATAAGAAAACACCCAACTATAATGCATAAGAATAGAGTTGCAGGTTGAGTATACAACATATGTAGACAAGAAAGTACCTTGTGTAATTTCACAAAATGAGAAGTTCTCACAGTGACTGTCCCTTGTGTAATTGCCACTTGAATGAGGAGAGTCACTGTAAAGACAACATGATAATGTACACTCACTAGAAGGGCAGTCACAAATGAGGACAGTCACTCTAAAGACAACATGATAATGTACAAATACATTCAAATGGTAATTACACAAGGGATAGTCACTGTGAGATGTCCTCTTTTGTGACTGTCCTTGTCACAAATGAGGACATCTCACAGTGACTGTCCCTTGTGTAATTGTCACTTGAACCATGCGAATGCTTTTCTTCTTGAACAAATGAGGACATTATCAAGAAGAAAAGCATTAATGTGGTTCAATACCAATAGGCAATACATTAAAGTGGCAATTACACAATGGACAGTCACTGTGAGATGTCCTCATTTGTGACTGTCCTTACAGTGAGTGTACATTATCATGTTGTCTTTAGAGTGACTGTCCTCATTTGTTGAAGAAGAAAAGCATTAATGTGGCAATTACACAATGGACAGTCACTGTGACATGTCCTCATTTGTGACTGTCCTTACAGTGAGTGTACATTATCATGTTGTCTTTAGAGTGACTGTCCTCATTTGTTGAAGAATAAAAGCATTAAAGTGGCAATTACACAATGGACAGTCACTGTGAGATGTCCTCATTTGTGACTGTCCTTACAGTGAGTGTACATTATCATGTTGTCTTTAGAGTGACTATCCTCATTTGTTGAAGAAGAAAAGCATTAATGTGGTTACACAAGGACAGTCACAAATGAGGACATCTCACAGTGACTATCCCTTGTGTAATTTCCATTTGAATTTATTTGTACATTATCATGTTGTCTTTAGAGTGGCTGTCCTCATTTGTGACTGCCCTAGAAAGAGGCAGATATCGTCTTTCTAAGTATCATGAGGGAACTAGTCTAGATTCAAGGCACTTTTTGATCAAAAAGGTTTTGAAGGCTACAAGACTATGATTCCAAGTAAATTCTCTAGGAGGAAAATTATTTCTATTGAAATATAAAAGGAAGTCCAAGTCTTCAATTAAAACTACGAGAATTTCAAACTACTATTAATGTTATTTCTCTTTAATGATTTTTAAAATGTTGATATTAAATCTTTCAAGTCATGGCAAAAGAATTGGAAATGCCATCATGGCACCATTTCATGATTAGAATCCTAATAAAACATATTTATAGCCTTATCCTTATCTTTAGATAATTTGTCAAGTAAACCATTATATTTTTCAACAAAAGTGGATGGGTTTGCACTTGATATATTAAATAAGAGTCATTACATTTTGAGAAACTTGAAAACATTCATAAGGCTGCTAACAACACTGGATAACCATACTTATTATAGTGATTAAAATAAAGCACTGTTTGACAAACCATACTTATTAAAGTGATTAAAACAAAACACAATGTCTGCTACTAAATTGACATTCCTAGAAATATCAAAGAAAAAGCATTAGGACAATACTCTTTATTTTTTGAAAGAGTGAGCATTATCATCACTTGGAGTAACAAGGGGCTACATAGGAGGATGTGCATTGTGTGTAACCAGAATTCTCAACTCTTTGTAAAGATTAAATTTTTCTATCACTTAGAACAAGGCCAATTTTATTCTTGTGAGCCGAGATTGCTTGAGAAACAATAGTTTCATTATGTCTAGTTAGTGTAAGGACAGTCACAAATGAGGACATCTCACAGTGACTGTCCATTGTGTAATTGCCACTTTAATGCTTTTCTTCTTCAACAAATTTGGACAGTCACTCTAAAGACAACATGATAATGTACACTCACTGTAAGGACAGTCACAAATGAGGACATCTCACAGTGACTGTCCCTTGTGTAATTGCCACTTTAATGTATTGCCTATTGGTATTGAACCACATTAATGCTTTTCTTCTTGATAATGTCCTCATTTGTTCAAGAAGAAAAGCATTCGCATGGTTCAAGTGACAATTACACAAGGGACAGTCACTGTGAGATGTCCTCATTTGTGACAAGGACAGTCACAAATGTGGACATCTCACAATGACTATCCCTTGTGTAATTACCATTTGAATGTATTTGTACATTATCATGTTGTCTTTAGAGTGACTGTCCTCATTTGTTGAAGAAGAAAATCATTAATGTGGTTCAATAGCAAAATACATTAAAGTGGCAATTACACAAGGGACAGTCACTGTGAGATGTCCTCAGTTGTGACTGTCCTTATAGTGAGTGTACATTATCATGTTGTCTTTAGAGTGACTGTCCTCATTTGTTGAAGAAGAAAAGCATTAATGTGGTTCAATAGCAATACATTCAAGTGGCAATTACACAAGGGACAGTCACTGTGAGATGTCCTCATTTGTGATTGTCCTTGTCACAAATGAGGACATCTCAAGTGACTGTCCCTTGTGTAATTGTCACTTGAATGTATTGCCCAAAAAATGGGCATATCGTCTTCCACTTGAAAAGGTGGAATTGGAATATCGGGCTCGCATTCCGGTTTCCAAATGCCAATTTTGAAAATGTCGTCGGGTCCGCGTGGGTTTTATGATTTTTGACATCCGCTTTATTACCTTGTTTTGACATCCGCTACGGTTATTATTACATCGCGTGTTCGTTGGAAGCCCTCTCTGGTTCGAGCTGCATCTTCCTACATCTTCTTCAACAAATGAGGACAGTCACTCTAAAGACAACATGATAATGTACACTCACTGTAAGGATAGTCACAAATGAGGACATCTCACAGTGATTGTCCATTGTGTAATTGCCACATTAATGCTTTTCTTCTTCAACAAATGAGGACAGTCACTATAAAGACAACATGATAATGTACACTCACTGTAAGGACAGTCACAAATGAGGACATCTCACAGTGACTGTCCATTGTGTAATTGCCACATTAATGCATTTCTTCTTCAACAAATGAGGACAGTCACTCTAAAGACAACATGATAATGTACACTCACTGTAAGGACAATCACAACTAAGGACATCTCACAGTGACTGTCCCTTGTGTAATTGCCACTTTAATGTATTGCCTATTGGTATTGAACCACATTAATGCTTTTCTTCTTGAACAAATGATAACATTATCAAGAAGAAAAGCATTAATGTGGTTCAATACCAATACATTAAAGTGGCAATTACACAAGGGACAGTCACTGTGAAGGTATTTCAATCCCTCCAACACTTGTCTGGCAACCTTAGCAATTAAAGGACTCTGTCATCTTTGTCTTGTGCTTCAACAAATCGGCAAGGGAGCCTCCATCCATGTTCTCCAGAACATAATTAATGTTTCCTCCCTCATGGAAAATACCCTGACATTTGACAACATAGGGAGAATCGATTTTCCTGAGGATGTCCATCTCCCTTGTTATGAGGGGTGAATCATGGTCGAGGCGGATGACTTTGAGGGTGTAGAAGGAAGATGATTTGCGGTGGAGGGCTTTGTACACAATGCCTTGGCTGCCATTGCCCAGAATCCCAACTCTTTCCAAATCAGAGATCTTCTGTATGCCCTGAATGGGAGGAAGGGGTAGGGGAGCCCTCTGGTTTTGTAGAGGGATGGGAAGCTGCAATCCCAAACGTTTCTTGGACTCCATTATCAGGTATCACTGCTTGGGGAAAAGCATTTGGCATACATTTGGGGAAATTAAGATGGGTGAAAGGGTATATAAAGAGGCATCCAATCCAAATCATACAGAGAGAGAAGTACCTACAGGCCTGTGGCTCATGGCTGACGGAAGGTAGGAGATTTTTTATTATAGAGTTAACTGTCCATGGATGTACAATCTGCATAATTTTCCTATTCTATAGCTGGTTCTCCTACGGAAACAAGGTGCCATTAAACCTGTTATGGGCATTGGACCATTTTAACTAGTTATGGGCATTGGGGATCCATGAATGTACCATTTACACAAGTTATGGGCATTGGGAATCCATGAATGTACCATTTACACCAGCTATGGGCATTGGAATCCATGAATAAACTATTTAAAAACAATTACGGGAACTGGGTATCCATGAATGTACCATTTTAACCACTTATTGGCACTGGGAATCTGTTATGTACCAATTTAATCACAGCTACGGAAATTGGGTATCCATGTATGTAACATTTTAACCAGTTAGGCACTGGGTGTCCATGAATGTACCATTTACACTAGTTACCCATAAAGATAAACGGACGAATACAAATGCAGAAACGAATACAAATGCAGATAAATGGCTGAGGGAGTATACATACAACAGATAAATGGATGAGGAAGATGCAGCTTCGAACCAGATGCAGGAAGATGAAGCTTCGAAGAAGATGCAGGAAGATGCAGCTCGAACCAGAGAGGGCTTCCAACGAACACGCGATGTAATAATAACCGTTGCGGATGTCAAAACAAGGTAATAAAGCGGATGTCAAAAATCATAAAACCCACGCGGACCCGACAACATTTTCAAAATTGGCATTTGGAAACCGGAATGCGAGCTCGATATTCCAATTCCACCTTTTCAAGTGGAAGACAATATGCCCGTTTTTTGGGTAAAATTGGAATATCAGAATTCCAATTCCATCCTTCGATGTCGCACACAAACAATGGATATCGTCTTCGGAATTTGATATTCCGGTATATCGGTCGATATGCTTGCGTCCAAACGGGCCTTGAGAGTCAAGCTTTTCAAGACTCTTCAAATAATTCATCATTTGAAGTGGACAATGTTCTAAACTTGAAAGGTCATGTAAATTAAGAACCGATTGAAGGTTGACGAAGATAAGATTGTTGCAGCATTAACACATTTTGATAACATTCATAAGATGGTTAATGATCACCTTTGGAAGGTCCAACTTGAGAGAGGACAAAAAGGAATTCAGGAAGAATCTTCTCATTTGTAGGTAATAAAGGAAGCTTTGAAGACAATGAAATCAGATTATCTACATCGCCTCTCAAAACTAGACCACCTCCTAGTCTTGCAAGTTTTTATTCATAAGCATTGTCTGGGAAGGAAGAAGTTGACATTTTTTCCTTTGAGCTTGCGAACACTAAGGCTACCTTGAACGCTGCTCAATTGGCCCTACAAGAAGTAGAAAATCAGATTGCTACCACCAATCATTTTAGGGAGTAGGAGAACCAAGCAAGGGTCTAGGAGATCAAGTAATTAAGGAACTCGACAACATACAAGAGACTTATGAATTGGACCATTGTTCCAAAGGATAAGATGAAGGTTTTTGCATTTCCCATATTCAAGTGATTCCACGTGATGATAAGGATCGAGTAGAAGACATGGAGATGGAGCACACATGAGATTAGCCTATTGAGATGAGGAAGCAAGAAGAACTTGAAGATGTGTGTGAACAATAAAAGAGGTATAATTCAAATTTTTTTGTCGAGGTATATAGTTTGCATCGTGAGGTTCACGAGGTTTCTCTTTAAGAGAGACCATTCAAGGCTCAAATCATAGATGAAGATGGGATGGTGGAGTGCATATTTGGTGGACCGACCACTAGTGTTATACCTACACATGTATAGGGAGACATAAGTGATTCAGAGTCAAGTGGGCCTTTGGTCATTTGTGGAGAATGTGAGGAATTGTATCTTCTAGGGGTTCACTTGGTAGAGCTTTCATCTTTTGAATCAGTTTTTGAGGGAGTACTACACATTGATGATGACATTGCTGATTCAACTTTGTCTTGGCATGTGGACAATTTGGAGAGCACATTGATACGCTTCCTCATGATACATTGTTGTAGCATGGAGCTGTTCACTTTTCAGGTTCGTTACTACTGATCATAGAGATCTCATATTGTCTGTTGGGAACAACAGCTGATGGTGGTAGTTGGAGAGATTTGTTTCATCCTTTTCTCATTGGAGAGGCATATTATTGAGCTCATATCACCCCTTGCCATTGCAGGTACTTGTTGCATCATTTGGGGTGAAGTTTTCAGCAGGATAGATGATGCTATGACTCGTAACAGCAACATATGGAGGACTGACATGATTGATTATACCCTCAAGATGAGTTCTTCTAGAGTGATTTGGGGAATTTTCAGTGCATTATTTGAGTGGAATCAGGGTAAGTGCATCAAAGTTTTGGACATGGTGACATTTACATTAGAGCGAGCATCAAAAGCGTGATGGAGCATAGCATGACAACATGCCATGGTCCTAGATTGATTTGAAATCCCAGTATTAAGGGGAGCACTCTATACATGTGATTGCTTGAGGGCAAGCAATCTTTGTGAAGGGAGAATTGTAATGTCCTCTTTCTCTTGACAAGAGATTTAGTGATAGCCCATTTTGATTCCTGTGGGCTATTTACTTAAAAGCAAGGGAATTAGTGGCCCTCGAATTATGGGTCCATTCCAATTGTTTTAAGGGCCCCACTTAAATTCAAATATTGGGCTGACTTGTATTGGCTTTGGGGTGGACATACTCATATATGTTATCGGTCCATGGAGGAGACAATCGACATCGATCGTTTCATCTTTATTTTGCAATTCCAAGTTTGGAATTTTGAATTGTTTTCGTAGCTTTAGAGGTTTAATACTCTGCCTAGTCTGCTTATTTAGACAATTTTGTGAAGTCTCGTTGCAGAGACATTTTTTTAAGGTGGTATAGAATTGATTATTCCGAAGGAGTCATAGCACCGTTTGATAGATTTTTTGGCAGAAGTGCGGCAGGAGCATATGCAGATCCCCGAACATATAGATGTTGTTATCGAGTATACATATCACTGAGCACATTTTCATTGTTATCGAGCTTACATATTGCTGAGCATATCAATATTGTTATCAAGCTCAAGGTAGAAGACTGCTGCAACAGAACATACATATTGCCAAACACATTGATATCAAGTCAAGTGCGATTATAGGATAGTCTGATCGCCGCCTACTATTTCATGTTTTGGCCGACACCTCATTAGTTGACAGGGATATTCTGTGATAACATTAACATCTTTGGTCACATCATGTCTGAACGCCTAGACCAACGAAAGCCATTAAGTCAGTGATCAGGAGCAGATAGGAGATATCAGAGGTCCAATCAAGAGTCGTGAAGCTTTCAAGCTCCTTCAACAACCATCGACTATTTCTTCTGCACTTTCTAATGCAGATTATCATTTGCAGGCCAAGGTGCACAAATTCTCAGTTGTAATTAAGTTTCCACAGTGAATATAAAATTATTGACGAATTTCCTTTCGAGCATATTGTGTTTTGGCATTATTTTTTGTTGTTGCATAGTTGGGATATTTGATGGCGGTGAAATAGTATAACAATATTCTTTTTACCTTTTAAAACTTATTTAATTACGACAAGATTTAATCTAAATTAGCACTTTTGAGATGTCAAATAATGAGCAACACAACAACAACAAAATTTATATGGAAAGTTTTGCAACAGAGAACCACGACAAAATATTGCTTGTATTAATCTTTTTATGAATTTTGTAGGCACCAACACACTAGAGGCACTAACCCCTCAATTTGTGAGCACCAACTCACTAGATTTCTCTTTAAAAATTCTATTATAACTCTCTTCTCAATCTGCTATAATTTTTGTCTTGAATATGCTATAAGCTGATAAACAATTTGTCAAAATTTTTTTATCAGTATTTTCTTATAAATCTGCACATAATCTTCTCACAATCTCCTCATAAATCTGCAAATAATCCGGTCAAAAATTAGTCTGTTGTAAATGATGTATTTTTCTTTTTCTCCACAACACACTCTTCAATCCAACATCATAAAACTCTTTATGTACCTTTAGCAAGAAAGATGAAAAGACAACATTCTTCACCAAGGACACATCTTCTTCAAGGGAGGTGTCCTTTACAACCTCTTACTCTTTCATTAAACATAATCAAACACATTGGTTGCACTTTATAAACTCATACAGGTCACATCTCTTTCATAAATTACTAATATATCTGTTTGTTAAACAAATCATGTGTAGTAACCCCAACGGGTTATCCAACCTCCACTTGCAAATTTTTTGATGAGTTTGATTCTTAAAATGTATTTAGGGGTTTTTGCTTACTTCTTTGCCACTGAACAAATGATTTTAAATGGAAAATATATTGAAATAATAGACTGATTAATTAATTCAGAATTCTGATCTTCATAACAGCAAACACTAATGCCAAATTCTAATTATTTATTGCAACCAAATTAGTGAAGAGCATACTAGGGTCCCCATACTAGCCTGGAAATGTGCTTTTTATTTGATCGAACAGGTGAAACTGGCAATACAGGAGTACCCCGATGGTGACAATACCTTCAATGAGGTTATTTTGCATCAACTGCAATTATAAAAAATAATTATGGAAGAAATAGGTAGATCTGCTACAGTTTCCTCTAGGTGTGCAGGCATGTTCACCAATTTTGACAAATTTTCCACACTGAAATGCTAATAGGAACAATGTATGCTTATGAGAGTCTGAAGAACCACTTGTTTACTGATTACTGCTGTTGGTAATGATTTCCCAACCTTATTCAAACCCTAACTGCTGCTAATTTATTTATTTGACACCCCAGGTGCCTCCAATGTGTATGGCTTGCCCTAGGAAGCCACGTGGGGGCTGGAAATGGATGTGACAGCCTTCAATGGCCTCTAAAACCTGATGAATTTTCTGTCAACAATTTGATAATTCCGCTACAGGTCTGCACTTAATAATCCTTCAAATATATGCACAAACCCTTGATATTCCTCACCTTTTGGCCCAAAGAGAACTCCTGAATGAAGCTCTCATCAAACAATAATATCATCTGGTATCTCAGCCTCAAAATTGTGATAACAATGAAGATTGAACAATCTCCAATGCCCTGATATAGCTGAAACTCTTATTTCAATTGCACAAGCTCCAAAGACACCAAATTTGCAAAGACCAATGATCATTAATAATGAGTTTGAATTGCATTTGAGTGTACTTATACTCCTCATGAAAAGCCACTTTGCTTTTTAATGTTTGATCTTATCTGCTTTTGTTGCTTTCATAGTTGACGTAGGGAAAATACTTCAAATTGGGTGCTAATAACATTGAATATAACATTCAATGCAAATAACACTTTATCATAGCCCACTAAAATAATAACATTATATTATAATTGCACTTTTTAAATGTTTATGAATAAAGTAATCAATTTATTAATAATTAGAATAACATAACTCCACAAATAATCATTATTTTTTAATTCCGTCTGAACCTGGTTAACCATTTGTGTCTACTGTGCATTCAACTACCTTACTAAAAATAGTAAGGGTCCCTCTCTATCAACCACTGACTTACTATAATTAGTAAATCCTTGAAAACTTGATGAAATCAATGGTGCTAACGGTCGATATTGCAATTGAGGCTAGTCTAGGTGCCCTGCCAAATATAGAAATGCTGGATAAATGACTTACTATAACTGTAAGTGTACCAAACTAAACCAAATGAAGATAAGATAAATTTATTAATGTCCAACAAAAGGCTACAAAGGGTTAAAGGGACTGCCAAGTACAACAAAAAGGGGCCAATCTGTAGCAGGGACACCAAACAATTCCCTAAGAAGAAAGCAACAACTGAAACAAAAACAGAGAGAAGGGTCTAAAGGAAAAGAATAGAAATCCTCCCAAACCCAATTAAGGGTTATAAACATTTGTGAAGAACTTCCAAATTGAAGGATAAGCAATAGGACCAATCAGAACGTTGGGCCGCCTCAGAGTCATCCTGGAAGAGAAAGGGTGATGCAGAAAGGAGCCTGTCCTGGGCCTCACAGATCTGGAACAAGGTGTGGGCCCCATTCGACGCTTGGTACCCTGTGCTGAATGAAGCCTTGTGAAGAAGGAAGTAATGAGCTGACAGGGTGGGGGCATTGCAGGATGCCGGTGCTAGAGTGTGTGGTCCCGAAGCCTAAGGCCTTCTGGAAATTAAAGGGCAAAGCACCTCTAGTCTTTATATTTGAAGAAGGTTGAGAGTGACTACACCTCACTAAAGAGGCAGTATAACCTCCCTCTAATCTCGTAGTATAGAGGACAGTGAAAGATGCAGTGCTCCTCAGACTTGACCTCCCCAATGCTACAAAGCTGACAATTCCTATGCATTCTGTCAATATGATGTTCGGTCTCGCAACGGAGCTGATGTGAACCCGCTCTAAAGGAGCCAAGGGGGATCTTGAGGGAATGAGGCCAGTAGTGGGATAAGTCAAAAGGGTGGACAATGAGTCCATCCTTTAGATCTAGAGAGTTCTCTACATAAAAGGCCATCTTAGGGCGAAGGCCCCCATGGGGGTTAACCCAAATAGTGTGAATGAACTGCCTGTAAATGTCATCTCTGATGCACCTATTCAGCTCCTGGCGGGGGGAAGAAGATGGTAGGGGGCATTGAGAGAGTACTCGAAGGGAGGGGGGTGATCCATATCAATGCCAATAGACCCTGGAAGCAGTGATAGACTTTGAAGGGAGAGTACTAGAGGAGACAATAAAAGTAGTGATAGACTTTGAAGAACAATAAGGTAGGGGTATCTGTGACGCCCCTTGAATTAGAAAAGCCTCGAAGGTGGTGAAGGTACTAGACCAGATCAAAGATGGCCTTAAGCCTGAAGGGACGTGCCCCAAACTTTGCAAGAATAATGTTGTGTGGGATGAATTGCTTGCATTGGATGATGTGCAGGAGAAGAAGAATTTAAATCCGCTCAGTAGAGGCCCAATCCGAATCTAACAAAGAACCCCACACCATTGGACCGTAGAGAATAGTAGGTCTGATGAGTGTATCCATAAGTGTCATCTTGGACAAAGTGTCCTGAAATGGTGTCGAAAACATTGTCGCTTAACGAGGGCCAACAAACCATACCCTTATTTATCTGTGGTTGAAGGGTGGGTCTCATGGTAAAATAAGGCCAAAGAACTTGACCCCTAGATATGTGTATGGGGATGAAATCTCCACCTCCAAACCCTTGAAGAAGAAATGGAGGTGAGAGGTCTTAAGAGCTTTGAAGACCATCACCTTGGTCTTCCCAAGTTAATTGTCAAATGCTGCAACTTGCAAAAGGACACAAAACCATCCAATTGTCTCTACGAATCCTCTGAAGAGGATGCTAGAACAACATCATCCAGAAATATCGGAATAGAGATCAGAACGTGGTGAAGAAGGCAACCATCTCCAGGGAGAGTGCGGTCTTGAAGATACCTCTCTAGCTCGTCAATGTAGATACCAAAGAGAGTAGGCGACAAGGGGCAGCCCTGCTTAACCCCAATAGTGCTCCTTATGATGTCCAAAAACCCAGAAAGGGTCTTGAGACAGCCCAAAACCATCTCGTAGAGTCTCATGATAGCTTCCAAAAGAGTCTCTAGAATACCGATATCTCGAAGCCTCTAGAAAAGGGCCATCCTAGGGACATAGTCAAAGGCTTTTCGAAAGTTCACAAAGCAACAATATGCCTTCAAGGAGCGATGACACGCCTCCTCAATAATGCCCCAGAGACTCAAGATGTGATCCATAGTTTGATAATCTGGTTTGAAACCTGCTTGCTCCTTGGCATGGATGTGACAACGTTCCAACTCTCTTGATAGAATAATATGAAGAGGTGTGGCGTACAACTTGGGGAAGTTGTGTCCATCCATGATGGTCCTGTAATTATTTAGGTCTAAGGCAGGACTCGCCTTGTGGATTGGATGGATGATGTGGTGCGCTTAGGAAGGGAAAGAGCCTCCTGTTTTGCCAACTAGGACCCTCTAACCATCAACCTTAGCCTACGAGCGCCAATAATAGGCTAATCCAAACAAACTTTGATGCTCGTGAAAATAGGGACATCACATCATGCCTTTTCCTCTTTGGTAACTAATTGCTCCTTTTGCTGTTTGTTAACAAATCACACCCCTTTATCATATATTAATTACTTCTCAAAATCACACATTTTACTAATTGTTTCATCCCTGCTTGTTACATTGTAATGAATTGCATTAATCATTCTAACAATTATATTAGGAGGTTAGTTGTCTTCATAATGAATCAGCAATATTGAATTTGCTGTTTCATTAAGTTGATCTTGTTGAGGATATTTATCAATGTTTCTTATGAAGTCAGCCAAAACTATGTTAGTGATATCTCCATTCATATCTTTGTTTATAAATTTGCTCCTGTAATGTCCACTTTTTGAAATAGGATTTAATTATAATCAATTGTACTTGTTATAAACAATAATAATAAATCTAAAATATAAGAAAAAATAATTAAAATTAAAATTAAAAATATAAAAGAATAAAATTAAAATATAACATAATTAAAATTTAGCTAAGTTAATGAACGGCCAAAAGGCATGAAAAGAAAAGTTGTGACTCCCTCAAACATGAGATATAAAAAGGGAGAAGAGAATTTCATTTGAAAGGGGAGAGACGAAGGTAGAGGAAAGGGAAGATGTGATTCAAGAAATACTTAATGGAAGAGTAGAAGGAATAAGAAGAAAATATAGAAGTGTCTTCTTCAAAACGCAAAAGTTATGAAGGGTTATGATTCTTCGAAAGGGTGGTAATTATGAAGGGTTACGTCTCTTCAAAATGGTGGTAATTATGAAGGGTTGTGACTCTTTCAAAGAGGGACAGTTATGAAGGGTTGTGACTCTCCCAAAAGGTGGTAATTTTGAAAGGTTGTGACCATTGCAAAGGGCAACCATGATGAAGAGGCGTGACTCTTCCCCACATCAAAAGATATAAAGGGGAGAAGGTTTCATTTGAGGACATCCAAGAGATAGCAATTTGGGGAATAATATATTATTCCCAAAAGCAACAATGAAAAGTGGCGACTCAATTCTTATGAAAGGTGGTGACCATTTCACCAATAAAGTATTAAAAATATTTCATTTCAAGCTTTGAAGGACTTATCAATTATCATCCTTCGTCCATAATCATTAATCCTTCAAGAAATCAAGCAAACAATTAAACAATAAGATTAAGCAAACAATTATCAAATCCACATCAATTATTAGTCTATCTTGGGATCAAGGAAACACACAATTTAGCAATCAAGAATCACCCTATCAAATCAACATTCATTCAATCATCATCCACCATTATGTCAAACTAGCTAACATTATATCATCACTCTTCAATCATCTAATCATGATTACTTAATCATAACTATCCAATACCTTGAATCATTAAATCAAAGGAATTCATTCATTCAATAAATCATTCAAGAACAATCATCAGCAGCAAAAGAAATTACATGTTCAACAAAGAGTATTGACCAAGACAACATAAAGTAGCATATACGACAGCGCATACAACAAAAGGATTTATGTATATACTTCTAAATTGTTGTGGTATGAAAGAATAGATTTACATATGCATTTATAACTATATATAGATGGGAATACATAATGTTTATATTTGATTATGTACAATTAATGAATACTTGAATTTGATGTCTATATATTTGTCATTATGGAATTTTGCAATAATCGATCTTGTTGAGGGAAGGAAGGGTGTGCAAGGAGGGGGAACAATGTAGACAACAAAACTGCTGCTAATAAATAAATAATACTCTGCTAAGTCTTGTTGGTACTTGGCAGTGTAATTAGTTGTTCTCGAAAGGTTGTGTCAGTTGCCTATGGTTGATATTCTTAACCAACCGTCCAACACTATTTTTGTTTGGTTCAGGAACTAGTTCAAATTCATGATTATACTGACTTTACACTAGGTAATAAACAATCACATCTTTCTGCCATATGATTGTGTTGAATACTTTATCTGTTTTATATTATATGTTTTTGTTTTTGTATCTTTCTTTACTCCGCAATATGGAATTTTGCAATAATCGATCTTGTTGAGGGAAGGAAGGTGTGCAAGGAGGGGGAATGGTGTAGATGAAAAAACTGCTGCTAATAAATAAATAATTCTTTGCTAAGTCTTGTTGGTACTTGGCAGTGTAATTAGTTGTTCTCGAAAGGTTGTGTCAGTTGCCGATGGCTGATACTCTTAACCAACTGTCCATCACTATTTATGTTTTGTTCGGGAACTAGTTCAAATTCATGATTGTACAGACTTTACACTAGGTAATAAACGATCACATCTTTCTGCCATATGATTGTGTTGAATACTTTCTGTTTTATATTAAATGTTTCTGTTTTATATTATATTATATACTTTACTTTGCATAGATTAAGAGCATTCCCTTCGGGAGTAAACATTTTGGCGCCATTGCTTGTTGAAACTTGAAGATCTGTTCGAACAGAAACAAGCTAGATGGCGGAGTACTAGGCCAACTATTTGAATAGCAAGTGCTAGTAACATAAAGTGACGAGGAAGAAACATTGGCGAATCGGTTGATGAAAGGCTTGGTACACTTATGGGGAGTTTTGGTTGATTAGTATGTGCAAAGGGAAGCTTAGGAGTGAGTCGTCCTCGAGGGCATGGTATGCGACGAACTAACAATGGACCCTTGGTCTTCGATCTTCTTGGGCGAATTCCAAGGTTGTTGGCATATAATCTTATTGAATTGCAAGACCACCTTGAGGAAAGGCACCAAGAGCAATGTTGGCAAAAAATATTGCAATGATACAAAGAAAGGATCCATAGGGAGGAAGAAGAATCTGGGCTATTGACAAACAACGTACCCTTGACAATTAATGCCCCTATAACCAAATAAGGATTGACGTACCAAAAACACTCAAGAAGAGGGAGAGGCCTCGATAAGATCTCTTCGTTTAAGAGAGCAAAGTGAGAGGAGACAGTGATTATGAGAAATTATTGAAGGCTCGAACAGACTAGCGAGGAGTCGAAGTGTTCGTCAAAGTTGTAGTTAGGAGAGGGGAAGACCATGTACGTGGAGTGAGTTGGAAGAGATTGCTAGAAACCTACCATTGTTGGATGCCAAAGTAGATCTCGTCGACCTGGCACGTAACTAGACCGTGCACTTTGAGTCTACAAATAGGACCAACAAACCGTCCTTATTGTTGGTGTGTGACAAACAGGGAGAAGGAAACCTCTAGATCGAAGTTGCCAAAATTTTTGAAGTCAATTTGCACCGTATTAGGAACTTGTCCTTTGTGGAGGAACCGAGAATAGGGGGCTTCAGGTAGAAGACTTTGGGGAGGATAGTACAAAAGCGAGGGAGGCAGCCAAGGTGTAGAGGATGCAGAAGGTGGACGTGTAGAAAGCTTGGATGCGGCCGAAGGTGCAAGAGAGGCACATGAATGTGGATGAGAGCAAAATGGTCCAATTTGGTCAAATACACATGATATCTACCGAGCTAAGAAAATGGTGAACAACTCGGAGAAGCAAAACACCCTAAATCCACAAGAGACTGATCAGAGGATCTTGTACACCATTGCAAGACTTATGTAACAATATGGGAGGCTAACGATGAGGATGGCCATGATTATTGGTTGAATGCATTTCTTGCCACATTACGGGGAATTGCCATTGACTGGTATATAGAATGGAAGCAAGGCGACATGGAATGACCTCAAGAAGGCATATTAGGAAGAGTTTAAATTGCTGAGAGATGACATTGAAATTGTTGAGAAAATTTGTGACACAAAGCAATGGAAGAATGAGAAAGTACGAGCATACAATCGTAGGCCCAAAGAAGTGCTAAACAAGATGGAGAGCGAACCGGCCGATGACTTGAAGAAGTAGTGGTTCGTCGAGGGATTGATTCCCTCCTTGAGAATAAAATTGAATGTAGTACCCTTGTTCTCGTATGCCAATGCTTAAAATTGGGTGATGAACATAGAGAATGAGATTAAGACATTGCGGGGAAAGAAGAAGGTCAGAGATGATGATAGTCTGAAAGAAAGCAGTTACAGAGAATCTAAATCCATACAGGCCCTATAGAAAGATATGTTGTAGATGATGGACTTAAATATAGAGAATGATAGTACCAAGGAAAGTAAAGAATTGTGGTGCATTGATTGCAAAGTAGGTCACACGAAGGCCGCTTGTCTGAAGAAGTCATTCTACGACATCTGTTAGGTACTAGGACATTCCATTAAGGAATGCCTTACAACCTAATATCAAGGAGCTCATAGGTGCGCTTCACCCAAGGGGAACAAGCTACCCCATCGACCCCATCGCCAAAGCCACCTACAAACAACGCTTCACTTGGAGGGTATCATAACAATTGGTGAAGGAACAACCACAATAAAAACTATACATTGAGAAGCAAAATCTATTGCGACGTGAAGGGTAGACCTATGATCTAGTGCTAGAAGTACAACAAGTTGGGTCACTTCACTCGAGAGTGTCATAGCGAACAAAGTAATGGGAGTTCGCTATGCAAATGGTGTGGACTCGGGAATGATGAAGAGGTCGACTATCCGAAATGTAAAGAATTAAACATGCTGGATGTGAGGGAGCTGGATGAGGGAATATTGGTGATTACCAGACTCCGAACCAAGAAGGTAGCGTACCTTGACCCTCACATAGAAAAAGAAAGGCTTCGAGAAGCCAAGGATGACATTGAAAAGGCAATGGCAGAGGAAAGAAAGTCCTCAATCGATGCCACCAGTACTCCACTTCGGTTAGAGTCAGAGAAAATCATCATGAGATGGATGTTGGAAGCCATAGTACCTATGAAAGGTTTGAATCTTCTACAATCCATGCCACAACTGAAGATGACCATTACTAATGTAGTTGACAATGAAGTCATCGGCCAGGGACATTGCAAATTGGTAGAGAAGCCAACCTCTAACCTAGCCATGGATATGATGTTAACGATTGACATCGAGAGGAAGGCGACTGTTGTTGAGATGGAGATAATAGGAAGGAAGCTTACAAATACCATCCTCGATGGGAAAAGACATGGAAGAGCCTGGGTATGCCAACACTGTGGCCACCATCCTTCCACCTAGTTGGGGTTGACCAGAATAACATCAAAAATCTCAGCACGTTCATGGCACAGGTCACAATTGACATGCAACATTTCTTCTTGGACTCTGTTGTTATTTCACTGGAGAAGGCGTATGACACCCTCCTTGGAACGGGCTGGATGATCACCACCAAGGCAAACCATAATTGGAAGAAAAATACACTCTCCGTTGAGAATGATAGAAGGAAATATGTCATAGACCTACGAAACCAAGTGGTCTGTGAGGAATTGGCCTTGGACTTGGAGTCTGAGGGTGGAGACTTCAGGATAGAAGAAGGAAAAGTAATAGAACCCAATGGAAAAGGGGTGTTAGAACTCGGAGGGAACTCGGAGGAAGAGACAAGTTCTTTGAGCGAGCTGCTCCATTGGTAGATGGAGGACTATGAGGACTTCCACCTCGAGTGTAACATGTTGCAGATTAGGGAAGTTGAAGAAATTGGTACATAACGCAACCTTCCCTCGAGAATAAGAGTACAAGGAGGGAGTGGGGAGAGTAGATGATACACCTGCCCATCAGTTCGAAAGGGACAAGATGATAAAGGATGAGGAGCCAAACATAGTGAAGGTCAACCTAGGAGAGAAGAAAACCTGAAGGTGATATTGGTTGGGGATGATTGGAACCTCATACTCAAGGAGTACAAAGACACCCTTACCTGTACGTACATGGATCTAAAAGGGATGCCTCCAGAGATGTGCATACACGGGATCCCTCTCGTATTGGGCACACAACCTGTACAAAAGAGGCCATACCAAATGAACAAGAACTAGGTTGCCAAGGTGCATGAGGAGATTGAGAAAATGTTGGAAGCAGGTACATTTTCAAAGTGTAAACGAGCGAGTGGGTCTTATTGATTGTTATATCCCTAAAAAAGGAAGCAAACTATATTTGGATCTGTGTCGATTTCAGATGTCTTAACGCAGTCACAATCAAAGATCCCTTTCCAATTCCTTTTATCGACAACATATTGGAGGAAGTGGCAGGTTACAAGATGTACTCATTCATGGACAAGTTTTCAAGATATAACTAGATCAACATTGCAGAGGTAGATAAACTAAAGACCACGTTCGTGGTGGAAGATGGGGTGTACGTGTATAACATAATGCCATTTGGTCTTTGTAATGCCCCTACCACTTTCTAGAAGATAATTATGCACAAATTTGATAAAATGTCTATAGGGAATTTCAAGGCTTTCTTGGACGATTAGTCCATTTATAGTGGACAAGAAGTCCACCTCACCGCACCAAAGGAATGTATGGAGAGGTGCTGAAGGGAACGATTGGCTCTAAATCCATAGTATTGGTTGATGGTGCTGCAAGGAAAATTGCTTAGACACATTGTGTGTAAGGATGGATTGAAGATGAATGTTGACAAGGTAGGGGTCATTATTAAGATGGAGGCTCTAGAGAATGTCACAGGGGTGAAGTCATTCCTCGGGCACATAGGTTATTACTAATGGTTCTTCAAGAACTTTGCACAGATTTCATACCCATTGGACACAATGACTAGGAAGGGTGAACCCTTCATGTGGGATTAAGAACAAGAGGATGCGTTCAAGGAATTGAAGTTTAGGTTGGTGTGTGTGCCTATCCTCACATATCTAGATTGGTACAAGGAACTCGAGATACTTGTGGAAGCTTCCAACTATGCAATTAGTGCCACACTTTTGCAAGTGGGCGGGTAGAAATTGGACCATCCTATTTTCTTCACAAGCCGCCACTCTCCAAGGCTGAACAAAACTAGAGACTAGAACTGTACATTCATCCATACGCATAGGATACCATATGATAGGCAGAACACTAGTATCGTACATCATTTGTACGCAGAGGATATCGTAGTACAATTATGTATTCACAAATTGCAAACTACCATCAAGTTGTGCGTAGTGAGGTACAAGGCGGAAAGCCCATACGGTGGAAGGTTGAACCCGTTAGGTGCTATACGAAAGAGGGATATATTGCAGTTGCATATTGTATGACAAGTATAGGGTGCACCAAGTACAAGTCCATATTGTATGGCGTTGGGGAGCAGTCGTATGACATTAATGTGCAGAAGCAGTACGAGGTAGAGCAAGAAAATTGGTACTTGGTAGGCCAAAGTCCCAGAATGGTCAAAACGAGTTGCGGGAGCTCTAACAGTTACAACAATTATTCAAAAAGGGATAAAGCAAGAAAGACAAAGGCATTACATCACAATCAACCATGGCAACAATTGCAGGTAGCAACAAGAAGACTCGACAAGGAATCCAAAGAAATGAGGGAGTGACGGTCAACAATCTTACATTCAAGAGTGTGAGCGGCATTGATTGCCGCACCTGGTGGTAGGAGGCTCCAGATGGTCATCCCATGAAGGCCTCACTAAGAAAAGACAAAGTAAATGAGGCAATTCAAATGCCTGTCTTCAATGTAAGGGAATTTGAGCCAGTATTGTGGACCCTGGTCACAGGATACGACCAACATGCCAACCTATCCATCATACAGTTCTAGGGAAGTAGAGTTAGTATCATATGGCCTTGGGGTGTTTGCTAGGATATTTGGCATCCTACCAAGAGGGCACATAGTGACCAAACCCTTAAGAAAAATGAAGAAGGAAGAAAAACAAAAGTTATTGCAGTTGGTATGCCAGAATGATTTGACAAAAAAACAATGGGAGAGCCTATGTAGTAGTAGCTATAGCAAGGGAGTCAAAAAGAGCTTCATAGCTATCACAAAGTGGAGATGCCTTTTGTACTTGGTGAAGAGTCGTCTGAGGGGGGCCAATAGAGCCTTCGACATTGCAGTGTGGATGATATGGTTGATGAATGGTATCATGAATGGCACTGTATACAATTGGACAACCATGCTCTTATAACGCATCAAGGAAGTTTTAAGTGTCAAGCATAAGACATTTTACATGGGCCAACATGCAATCAGGCTCTTCTTGGAATCACTTCGCACGCATGTACCTACAGACAAATGGGGTCGGTTCCAACCTATCAATCGAGTAGAACCGAATAAGTCAACCATGTTTTATTGGATGCATTTCAATACACTTATGGTCGAAGATGAGTAATCTCCACCCTCAAAGAAGAAGAGACGACAGGAGTTGTAGGATAGTGAGGAGGAGGGTGTTGAAGATGAGGGCAACCTTGGCGAGGAGGAGGATATAGTGGCAGTTTCATCCATCGAGAGTGAGAGTTGAGTTAATACATTTCGAATGGTATGTCATAGCAATAATCAGGGTGAAGGGGAGATTTAGTTGGAGGGTACACTAGAGGACACATCAACCATGAGGGAAGATTCAGACGAACTTGTATAGCCATGGGTTACCATAGTTGTACCACCTCCTAGGTATGGTGCAAGTGTGAGTGGAGTGATCCAACCGAGGGTTTGTACAACAATGAGGGATACAGTGGGTTGCAACATTGCCTTTACACCGGCTAGGCTACCCTAGATGGCACATTTACGCTCACCGAGTATGGTTCTACGGATTCAACACCTAAAGGGTTACATGAGGCAACCCCAATGGCTATCACATGGAAGATGAAGCCTCCCCGTACCACAATTCTCAACATCGTACCAGTTGTTGGAAGTATTGTGCCAGTTGGGAGTACCATGCTAGGTGCACCTACTGTGCCAGCCAAGGAATCACAGGAGGTAAGTGTTTCGCTTGATAGTTTGCTGGGTAAGTTGGATATGGTACTTAGCGCACCCCCACCTCTATCACCATGTACAGTGGTAGGTGCTCACTTGGTATACAAGTTACAACAAGGAGGAAGGGTAGATTATACAAAGATGGAATTACATATTGAGTAGACAGTGGAGCACAATAGGAAGGAAGAAGGGCCTTTTGAACCATTAGCAGAGAAGGAGAAAGTGGTTATAGAAATTGAGAGTACTCATTTTGGACAGAGTGGGATGGTGACCGACGAATCCAACAGGAGGGAGGAGAACCATGTTCTGGTTTTAAAACCCGCCCCACAAGATGCTCTCAAGACCATGTGAAGATTTTTAACAGAGTGGGATGATATCACTTCAATTGCCCAAGGGGTTGCAAAGTTGGCAAGACAAGTGGTTATTAGTGGTCTATTGTAGATTGAGAGAGTTTTCTTGCCTTCATGATGAGTGGCTGTGAGGAGTTTGCACAACACTTCACACATCGTGGATGGCCAGCCACTAAGACACTTGAGATGATTGAGACTTGGCGTATGGTATATATAAAACACTATGTTTCGTTGCATTTCCGTGACAAGGAGACAGGGGGACGCATTTCGGGGATGGGATTTTTTAGGCCATTTTTAGGGGATGGGAACGAGGACGAGTATATATAGATATGTAAGTTAAAATATAGGGAAATTTCAACTATTCATATGATAACACTCATAAAGTTGCAAATGTAATCACATTGACAAACATTATAGTATCAAAGATTGAAAAGTACTTAGTAAAATACAATGAATTTAGTTCACATGAGTGATAAGAGAAAAAAATTAATATTAGTACTTAATTGATTCCATAGTTCATGTCAAATAGTCAATGTGCATATGGTATAAATAATTTTGCATGGAAGCATACAACAAAATGGCCAAAGGGTACAAGTTTGCACTATAAATGTCAAAATCAAAATGACAGTCACAAATGTCTGAAACATTGTAATAGAAAGTATGATGGCTGCCTCTAATTGGCGTTGGCCAACATGGCACTAAAATTAGAGTCTGAGCCACTGCAACTATGAGTAGGATATGCTAGCTCATGTAATGGAATTCTAACCAATCCCTTGTGTGTCTCTTCCTCATCAATCTGGGTTGCATCCTCTGGATCAACATCCCACCAAAAAGTCGGGTCTGTCGATTTTCCAAAGTCTAGCAATCCTAGAGTTGCAAAGCAATATGCACAGCCACTTATTTCTCTGCACGTCTAGAGGTCAGCCTATTCCTCTTGATGAAATGCATAAAGTTGTACGTAAACAATTGCTCTCTTCAGTAGAGGAACTAACAACCTGTGAAAGGAGGCAACACATAGATTAGTAGTTAGGACATTCAATTTTTAAATGTTCAACACTAATCAAATTAATTAATTATGTTAATTTATTACAGTGAAAGGAGGTGATAGAAAGCTTCATATACTCTGGTGCATCATTCCCATGCTATATCCACCATCCAATAGGATCATTTTGAGCTAATGTAATTCTATCTACTGTGGCCTCTGGTTCGCCGAATGATGAACCACAAAGATTATAAAAGTTAGTACATTGTGTACGAAGTAGGCCTGCCTGCTCTGTTGAATGCATTTTTCCAAGGGTCTTCTTAAACCTTTGTTTCACCTCTTTTTCATCACAAGGAGGTATCCTTATAGGTCTTGATGCATACTTTTTGGGATTGAGATCAAAGGCTGTCATATGAAATGGGGTGTTCATAGTGTTGCACCGCTGGTGCAACACTATATTTGGCTGCTAACCAGAAGTACTAGCAGCATTCCTTTTGTCTATTGTGGGAAATACCAAACATAGAGAGCCTATCCATAGCTGAATGTGCAGATTGTGTTTGTGATTGCATTGGCTGTCCCATAGACTGTTCCTCTGACTCCATGTGCAATCAATAACATACTACACTATCATTGTCTTTTATTTCTTTACAAATCTTGACCCCATGGCTTGTAAAACCCAATAATTGAGTGTAGACTCTTGTGTAGCTACCATTTAATGTTTCTTTGCAAATGTGATAAGCACAATCTACTACCTGAAGATCACAATTCTACTAGGGGTGGTGGGGGTGGGGGATGGGGGAAGGGGGGAGTGAATCAGTTTTAGATACAAACTTTTGATCCTCAATCAAATTTTAAACTTGTTAAACTTCAAACTGAAATCTGAAAGTAAATTTAGTTGAAACCAAACAAGATTTTACGTGGAAACCTAGGATGGGAAAACCATGGTGAGAAATGCTGACAGGATCTGCTGTTCTAGTCCAGCCTCACGATTGAAGAGTTTACACTATATTAGGGCACCAACCCAAGGAATCACCAAATCCCTTATGAGAGCATTAACTCATCTAAGATCAGAACTCAATGATCTGAGCACCAACTCAGAAATTCTCAGAGCACCAGCTCTAAGAATATCACAAAAACAAATTACAACTGATTTTTAACTCTGAAATTTCTCCTTACAGCTTTTGGAACATGTAAACAAGCAATCACAATCTGAATATAAACAGATTTCAAATATCTGCAAGAATCTCTCTGCAAACTGGATATGTAATATAAATTTGCAAATATAAACTGATTACTTTTCACTGTTATAAAATTCTATCAGCAATCTTTGAGAACTGGGTTACACAACTTTGAAACAGACTTGTAACAAAATTCAATGCATTTTAATACCTGATCTGAAGCACAACTAAATTTGTTACCGGTCATACAGCTCTTCCACTTGTAAAAGCATCTTACTGTCAGGTCTCAGAAATTCTTACAAGTCTTCTCCCAGAATATTTTATATGTATCTTTTACAAATGATATCTCCTTTCAATTTGAAACAAAAACTCCTATAAATAGCACACTTCATTTCATCCATTGCACACGATTCTTCACAAATCACACATTGCTGTTTATAATGATGTCTATGTAGACATAATCGATATTCAAAGATATGCCCTTAAAACCCACACCACATCTCTTTTTTCACCTATCTACCATTGTCACCTTTAAATAAAATCTTTTCAGTTTGTAAGCTAGTTGAAAAGGTTACAAAGTAGTTTCTGAGAATATCGATGAAAACTAAAAGTCTTCAATAACAATTAGTTTGTAACCATTTCTTCAAACTAATTCATAACTTCGACAAACCAATTCAACTGCAGTATTCAAACACATAACTGCAAATACAACCAAAACTGTTGTTCTCTTTTAATGATATTGTATTATTACCTGATATACAAGCAACATTATTTAAGATGAACTGAAATATTTTGACAGAAAACAGTCAAGTAATATTTCGTTGGTTTTATTAATTCTGTCACTGCAGACATTATTCCTTTTCTTGCTTTACCCATCTCTGATATAGGCAATCAAATACAGAGATGAAATCAGATAGAAACCTGCCATGCATTTATCAAACTCACTTGCAGAAAAGATATCAAAGATATATATTAGATTTTAATCCTTTTGAAATAAACAAAGTTTATATTCTGAACTTTACAATACCGTGCATACCAAAGTGAGTGCTGTTATATCAAGCCACAGGCTCTTCACATCCTTGTGTGACCTTGGGAAAATCGGAATTGGAGATGTTTAAATGTGCAATTCTTGGAATGGCTTGCTTGCAATTTGGAATGCTCTAAACATTCGGAACTAACATTATACCTGTGCATATCATGTTGCGTCAATTAACACAGATGTAACCTTCATTTCTTCAGTTCAGAAATCAGAATAAACTCTGTCCAGTCTAAAATAATGTTTGAATTGCACCAAAGTGTTCGAAAGATTCATGCCCATGAATGCTGAAAAGGTTTTTATAGTTGGTTTATGAAGTTGACCATAAGAATAGAGCTAATATTATTTCTTGCAGATTGCTGTATTTAATCATTGCTTCTTTTAGTATGGTCTCTGCCTAAAGTTAGTTTCTGTAACTTTACAAACGTGATATAAATATATATTCCATAGATTTGTCTTTTATAATTAGTTTAGTCTTTTGCTTGATATAGTTAAGTATGGAAGCAATATTTAACAAAGTGTTTCCCTTGTTTGACATCAATGACAATAACGCTAACAATACCCCGTGTTTTTTCTTTTCTCTTTGTCTAGCCGTGTTGCCAATTGAATAAGAGGTTTTTCAGGATTGAATGTGCCTTTTGCATATGGTTTTAAAGTTTTTGAAGGGCATTCAAATTGATTTTTTGAGGCTGTCCCCCTTCAACTGATTGGATTTCACTTTGCCCTTCCCTTCCAACATGCTTACCACTTTCATTATTTCTGTACATTTTGTTTTGGTTTAGTTTTTTTAAACTGGAAATAAAAAAAAAATCTCAAAAAATCATACATTTCATCACTAAAACTTATAGAAAATTGGAAAAAATGAAAGAGAAATTGAAGAATCACTTGCCTCTTTCACTCCTAATGCTGGTTGCTGCCTTAATACTCTCCTTTTTTGCTATTAAATGCTGGTTTTTTAAGTTACATTTAGGCTTTACATCCCGCTGTCTTATTGGACTGTCCTTGTACTCAATCATCTTACCAGCCACGTGATATAAGACACTACGTACATAAACAAGCTGCTGTTCTGTCTTAGAGGTAGTCTTGTTACTCTAGATGGAGTAGATGAAGTTGTATGTTGACTAGTTCCTCTGGTGTTAAAGGAACTACAAATCTATGATAAGTGCCAAATAGTCAATGTGCATCAATGATGGAGTCCCATACAATTTTCACTGACTTACTAGGATTTCTTGTGCCAAAATCTCTGTCTACTTTTTCCAAACTCATGTAACTCATAAGCTTAGCAAATCTTGTCCACTCATGTCAAATCAATTCATCATCTTTTGTTCTGTACATTGTTTGAATAGTCTGTACGAAGCCCCTCTTCACTTCCCTGTCATCTGTGTAGACACGTCTAAAAAGTCTCTACACATGCCATTTTAGGTTCAATACATATGTGCCCATGTTCAAGGGAGTGTTCAATTTCTCCCTTTTTTGCTGAATGATACGCTAATATGCTCATCATAAAATTGCAGGTTGGGGTCTCTTTGTTGAATAATGACGTTCATTTGGCCAATCATTTTATCAATGCATTGGTGGATCTCCCCAAGGCTAGGATTCTCAGATTCCAAAACTGTGGATATGAGAGGTTAGATTTTCCTGTAGTTTAAATGTGTTGGCTTTGTCACTTTTCTCATCCTCAACCTTACTTGTCTTGGAGTTGCTTTATTGATTTCATTCATGTCATCATCATCTGTTGGAAGGTGTTATGCAACTCAATCATCCTCTCCAATAGAAAGGAGTAGAATTCATATGTTGTTTTGATGGTTTTGATGAAATCCTTCTTGGAGAAGACTTGGGATAAAACATGTGACATGTGATGATTGTAGATAAATGTTTTTACTTTTCTTGCATTTGGTTTGCTCAGATTTGCTGAAGTCCTTCGAGCATTGTCCATAGCAAGCACACTACATGGTGTTTAGTAGATATGGTTGCAGGAGGCTTCAAACAACTCCTTGAATACATTTTGTATCACATTGTTGGGGCCAATCTCCTCAATGAATTCTCTGAGAAACTCAAATTGGAACTTGAAAGCAACCTTAAGTTCTACACTGTTTATCTATTTAGTTACAACATCTTGTAATCTGTTAAATGTTTATTCTAATTCTACTTCATGTTTTTAGTTTATTTTAATTTAGAACCTATCAATTCGATTGCAGTTGAAGCAATGATAATTGTAGCAGGTTTACTAAATGTAATTATTTGTTCTAATTTGAAGAATTTTCTTTTATATTTGGCGATTTCAGAATCTGAAACTGCTTTCTGATATTATTTCCACTAAAGTTGGTCCCTAATATATCTCTCAGAGGACTTATATGTATGATGCAGGTGACAATAGGAAGGGTTACACAGGAGAACCTTGTGGATATTGATTTGGGCAAGGAAGGTCGTGCTAATAAAGTATCTCGTCGGCAGGTGAGTTATAGCCATTCGAAGTTTAAAGTACCCTAAGTATCACTTTTTTTTAGTATGTGTCAGGCAACTTTCATTGATGATACAGTGCTCACCCGATTCCATATCAAATACATGAAGAGCCTTTTTGATTATATGTAATGTTTCTTGCATTATTTTAAATGGATGTAATGAATACATCTATATACAATGTGAGATTAATGCTGGAGGTTGACTTGCTCTCATATTTTCCTTAAACAGTATCTTTAGTTGTAGAAACTACAAAATTAAATATATGCACTTAGTGATGAGCAGTAATAATACTATGTCATGTATACACATTAGATACTCGTACCAGAGATTGCAGATAATAATGAACTGTTATAGGTCTGTTTGCTTGATTCATAGTTGATGTTTGATGAATGATAGAATGATTTCCTTTGATTTGATGATTTGATATGTTAGTGAATGATGATTGAATGAATGTGGAATTCATAAATTGAGGAGTGATTATCAAGTGAGTGTTGATTTGATGTATTGGTGAGTGATGATAGATAAAGGATCCTTGAATACTTGGAATGATTATCCTTTATACATTATTGGTGGAAGGGTCACCACCTTTCATAAGAATTGAGTCACGACTTTCCATTGTGGCCATTTGAGAATAATATATTATTCCCCAATTTTATCTCCCTTGGATGGCCTCCTCAAATGAAACCCTCTCCTCTTTGTACCTTTCAATGTGAGGAAGAGTCACATCTCTTGACCCTATCCGTACCATGCAAGGTCACACCTTTTCAGAATTGCCACTCTTCGAAAGGGTCAAAACCCTTCATCATTTTTGCCCTTTGAGAGAGTCACTACCTTTCATAATTATGAGCTTTTGAAAGAGTCACAAACCTTCATCATTACAACCCTTTGCCTTTGAAGGAGTCACTTCTTTATTCATCGTTCTCCCTTAATTCTTTCTTGATTCACACCTTCAAACTCTGTCTTCTCTATATACTTCTCCTTTAAGTGTGCATAGACTTTCCTTCTCAATTTGCATCAGCATATTCTTTATATTTGTATATATTCCTCCTTTATATCTGCATATGCTCTTCATACAATTCTGCTATAAATTCTTCTTACATTATGCCTTCAACCTCTCTTTGACGATCTTTCCTTTTATCTCCTCCTTTGTAGATCTGCAAATGTAAGTCTGATATAAAATCCTGCTCCCACTCATGCACTCTACAACTTCTTAATACAACTTCCAAAGGGTGGTGTCTCTTCCACTTTTTAATTGCTCCTTTACTAATCTTAATTTCTGCTTTTATTTCTAATTCAGGTCTGTTTCTGAATTCTTCTCTAATTACAATCTGATTATTTCATATTTCATTTTCTAATTTTCCTTGCTCTATCCGTGTCCTCTTTCAAATGAAATCTTCCCCATTTTATATCTTATGTTGAGGGAGTCACAACTCTTCACTACATGCCCATTGACCTTTTATTAAACTTAACTAACTTGTAATTATATTTTATTGTTTTTATATATTTTAGTTTTCTTAATTGTTAATTATTATTAATTTCTATTTTAGAAAGGAGACAGTACTATATATATATATATATATATTAGAAAGGGGACATTACAATATATATATATATATATATATATATATATATATAGCTGAAGCACATACGATTTCCCAAATGGGTTAAATATCACATATATTAATTAATTGCTTGAAAATAACTAATTAAAAATGCATTATCATCTAACTTTAACATCAATGTTAACATGCAACCATTGTAAATCATATCACATCATTATTGCATCCCAAAATGTATTTTAATGCCAACATCACATTTAATTAACATTTAATCAATATTTAACATTTTGAACATCATTAACCTAAAGTACGATTAGCATTGTGTATAGCATCATTTAACTCACATCGTATAAATCATACACAATACATCAGGTCCTCACAAGGGATTAATCACAATAGAATACATGCACACATTACAATGTAATTACCCAATGATTGACGGTCCAAGTACATCATAAGGCATGAAAGCATTAAACATGTGCTGAAGCAAAGCATAGATTAGGCACTTGAGAGCAAAGCTATAACATGGTAAACCAAAATACTAGTTAATATTAACAATTAATGAACAAATTATAGGAATTTAAAATTCTTCTTTTAATCGATATTAATAGAATTAAACCACTTTCATTTAACCATGATCAGGATAACTGCAAAGTTTGTTTAACTAAAGACAGGTAACAAGTGTACTTATTTAACTACCTTCACATGAAAATAAACTATCTAACAATCCAATTACTATTTAAGCTGGAAAAAATACTCAATAATTGAATTAACTAAGATTGCATAAATGAAATTACCTAATGTGGTGGAAGTATTTGTTCTTGCTCTCTTTCTACAAATGCTCCTGAATGTCATTCCAGAAGAGGGAGAGCATCATCAGAGGTTTTACCTCTCAACCATTGACCTTTCCGTCTTGACCTTATGGTCTCCCATACAACTTCCTTACAAAAGTGGCCCGAACCTACACGAGAGGTGCAGAAACAAGATCTAATCTTTCTTGCCATCGGACACTTGGTGTTTAGAACCCACAACTGTCTTAGCCAGTCACACCCTATAGACTTATTTGCCTACGAGAATGACCTTCCTAGCTAGACAATGCCCTACTAGTTCAAGTGACGGTACACTATTGCATAGCACCACCTTGGCCAAGGTTTTATAAATGCAAGCATTGTAATTTGTGCTGTAAGTATCACCACCATACTTGTATATTAAACCCTTAAGACTCATTCAGTCTTCCCCGACCTGAACAAGATTTACTGTCCAACTTGGCAATAGTGGTCCAATGACTTTAAGAATAATGACTCACTTGCATATTCAGAACATCTAAGGTTCATAACCAACTA
This sequence comes from Chamaecyparis obtusa, assembly GCA_027943335.1. Lineage (NCBI taxonomy): Eukaryota > Viridiplantae > Streptophyta > Pinopsida > Cupressales > Cupressaceae > Chamaecyparis > Chamaecyparis obtusa. Next base: position 1,326,495 of record BSBK01005860.1, read on the forward strand.
AGGGGAGTCCCTTCCCAACAGTTCACAGCTGTCATAATTCATTATTACCATGATTGATTCTATCTTCTTCATTTTGTTTTCCCTCCAAGGGTAATAAAATGAACCCTTTCCAAATGCTTTTATGTTTTATAACTTATATGATCAAGTTGACCCACCAGTTCAAGAAGATGATACAGCATTCTTATTGATGACACACCGTCATACTTATATAATGATCTGGGTTTACTTGACAAAAGGTTCATTCTCCATTGACGGGATTGCAGTTTCTTTATCTTTGTTTAGTTTATAATGGCATATCAAGTAGTGATTAAATATTACTCAACAAAAGGGAAACTCCTTGAGTATATCTAGTTGTGCCCATGTTTGGAGGCTAAGTTTTATGACCACTATGTATTTCTAAGAATTATTATAACCGTTAAGCAGATTCATAGTAAGTTGCAATTCAAATCTGATTTACAGATTCATAGTTAATATTGCCAATCTTAGTTGGCTTTCAGATTCATATCCAAATGCGGGTTTATAAAGATATATATGAAATTCAGATTCATGAAGATATATGGATTCCTATCCAAATGGCAGAATTCTCCAATAATAAATTGATTCATAACCGAATTACAGATTCATAAAGAATCACGGATTCGTATCAGAAAATTCAGATTCACAATGAATCCTTTCCTCACAATAAGAATTATGTCCCCATTATAAATCAGTTAATAAGTTTATTGTCTGGTTATACTCCATTAAAGGTTTGATTAACAAAATCTTATTCCATCAATATACATACCAAAATGGCTATTGATGCCGTACGATACTCACCATTCTGAGTGTTATAGATTCTCAATGATTGCAAACAGAAAATAACAGTAGACGGTTTCCCTGTGGACATTACAAAAGAGACACAATTTCAAGGTTCATTTCATTACTTATGCATGTAGAGGCTTCCATTCAAAGAATCAAATGAATAATTCAACTGTACTGGTTTATAACAGTAATGTGGAATTCACTATACTGAGATCAAATTCTTTCAACTTGATGATATGGACAGTCCTAATGCATGGCATTTAATGTCATTCCACATGATCAATAATGATGAAAACGTGGCACATTCTATATGTGCTTAATACTGGGCATGAATACATAGTAATTTATTTCTTATCAAATGCACATACATACATACATATATATATTCTTATCAAATGCACAGTAATATTTGTTCCTTGTAGATTGCATAGTAATATACTCCTTATCGAATGCAAAATAATTTATTTCTTATAATACTTGATCTAGATAAATTGAATGTATGGCGCTATGATGAATCTATATTATGAAAGATGAATCAAATGCTTTGGAATCAATTCACAACTTACATGATACTGTTCATCATGGAAATTAATTTCAATGAAGGAGAACATACCTGGTTCGCTTATGATTGAGGAAGACTTGATTCCACCTGATTACCAGCAGCTCAAAATTATTTCGTTGTTATATCTGATTAAAACTAAGTAACAGTGCTATGGAAAACAATCACCGCTCAATGGTTCTTCAATGATAGATAGAGCTTTTGTTCTTGAATTTCCAAATTGCCAGGAAGTATTCTCAAGAATGAAGATCGAAGTCATTTCTTGATGTTGTCCCAGATTGGTGGTTTTATATCTACAGAGAATAGGCAGTAATAAAAAACAACACAAAATCAATTTGAAAGAGCTGCATATATCTCAAACTCTGGAGCTAAGGAAGTTGTTCACCTGATTAATATACTCCTAAAGATTTTAAATAGAGGAAACTGGAAGTGAAGTAAAACTTACCCCGTGTTCTTGGTTTACGAAAAGAAAACATATATGCACTCAAAGAATCGAAACACATAAATCGACCCATCACCTTCCACATTTCCCATTAATAACACTTAGGAGTGACGATCTCCTCATATGTTTTGTGGCAAGGTTCCACCAACTTATTTATAATCACAAAGGTAATTTGACTTTTAGTTTTATCCGTAAGGTTTGGGTTGAATATAATTCATATCTTAATCAAATTCTCCAACTCAATTTGAATAAAAGATCGAATATATATAGACCTATATAGATATATAATGTTAGGATTAATGCATATTCATACTCTTCTTTATACACACACACACATGCATACACACATATAATTATGCTGGTGGTGATTGAGAATAAGATATTTCAACTTAAACTCGATTACTTATGTGGTCCAATGAACTTTTCGGCCTACATCTGAATAATATGAACTTGAAATTAATAACATGATTTTAGTTATTAAGATGATATGGTTATTATCCACACACACGCGACACACACACACACACACACACACACACATATAAACAGGAGATTGTTCCATTTAAATTGATAATGGAGACGCTTAGGGTAAATTCTTTTTATAACTATCAAATTCTTATTGAAGAATATTTAATTCATTTTAAAATAAACGACGAACAAAGAAAGGACATCCAATCCTTCCCTAACAACAGGTGACCAATGATCAAACCTAACCCTAACACCAGAAGACCTTATGGCCAAGATACTTAATTATGGGTTTATGCGTGGATGGTGATTCCAACCCTTCACCTTGCGTCTGCACCTTCTCTCTCTGATGATACTCTCCCTCCCTTCGCGAGGGTGATCTTCTCCTACATCCGTTGATAAATAAGGAATTAGCCATGCTCACATTTATTTCTCATTAACATTTTAAGCAAATAAAATCATCTAGTTCATCATCAAGTCAAACACATTATTTTTCCACAATCCATGAATTGTTGGAGATTGTTTCTGGCTTCAATTGTGTATCAGTTTTTGCAAAATCTGATTAACAATTAAAGCCAAAAATAATCTCCATCTCTAAGTCATCAGTATACGACATTATTCATCCCTGAATTTAATATCCCCCTTTTATCTATTTCGGGACACCGATAATCTTATTCCACAATTCTTCACTTACTATGTCAATTAGATGTTTGTAAAGCAAGTAATGGAAGATAACTTATGAAATCTGATCTAACTTATAATGTTCTCTAATAACAGATAGATGTGATTTTGTAAGCAAGCAATGGAAGATAAATCTGCATTCTGATTTTCTTATAAACTTGTATTACAGCAATGTTTAATTATGATGCTGCTATGTAATGTAGAAAAATATAAACATAGTCTTATGCTGTATCTGATGTATCAATTTTATTATGCAATGACGATGGCTGCGTGTACAAGTAATTCTTGCACTTCTCTCAATAAGGTAAATTTTTGCAATCTCTTGGTAAGAGACTTGATTACTTGCAATGCTGAAGGTGCTGTGTCTGATGTAGTCTTTAATAATACGCAGTTATTGTCTCCAACGTATAATTGCTGTTTCCGAATAATACTTTTCACCCACAATAGATTATGTGATGCTGTTTCTAATATTACAATATAAGCCTGCAAATGGTGCTGTCTCTGATAGGGCAATTTATACTTGCAACCTCTGAATAGTATATACAGCTGTTGCTCGATATGAGCAATTCCAATTAAGGAATATGAATATATAAAATAAGATGTATTCGATGATGCTTGAGAGAATAAGTCGATCACGTCTATATACTTGCATTTACCAATGAAATGATATAAGAATGAGACATGTCCTTTCATGATATTTGTTTGATGATGCCTTTTCGATTATGATTTTTTAACATCATAATCATTTGTTACTTGTAAAACAATGCTTGCAAATGATAATGCACTTGACTTAGCCGCTTGACTGGGCTTAGTCGATGGATATATTCATGCCATAAATGACTGCGATATTGACTGTGGTAATTGCTGATTATTCTGATAACTGGAATGCCGATAGTAACTATGACTGTTCAATGCAATATGTAGTGACAATGGAATTGTTATGTGATCTAAACTATGACATATGGATGCTGCTATGAATGCTTGCATTACGGTATATGGATACACATATGCAAGTGTGAATATGTAATTATGAATGATGCTGAATTGATGGATATGTCAATGTAGTGGATGGATGCAATTTATTGAAATGCAAACATGAAAGGTGATTACATAATGATGGGTGGACTCAGCCGACCATCATGTCACCAGTCCTTCATGTAGTGTGTATTTCCGCTGTGTTGGTGGTTGGCTGCAAGGTTGGATTGTCCTTAATTGGATCCCCATCCTTGTCTGCGTCAGGTGGTATCAGAGTTTGAAGTTCTTGAGTGTGTGGACAGATCGCCGAAGTTGAGGTAGTTTGCACTAGGACCTTGGGTTGGGTTGATCTGGTGGTGATTTGTTGCCTTGGATTTACAAAGATCTTGAAGATGCCCCAGGGAAGATTGGACCCTAGGGCGATTGTAGATCTCTCTGATGTTGTGGAAGCAAGGATTTCTGAGAAGGTCAGATCGGATGTCAGATCTAAGATGGAATTGATGAAGAATGACATGATCGCTGAGATCATGAGGGCTATTGCTGGTATGCCGAGGAATCTTTGTACTGATGATGGCTATGAGGAAGATGCTGATGACTTTGAAGCTGCTGTATCTAGTGGAGATGATAGAGCCGATCAGAGGGATAGATCTGGTGAAGACAGAACTGGTCGGTTGCAGAGATCTGGAGCTCGGTTTAGTACTAGTTACCGAATGGAAGTTTCTAACTTCTCTGGTACTTTGAGACCGGACGACTTGATTGATTGGATTGGTGAGTTAGAAGACTTCTTCGAGCTTGAAGAAATTGAAGATCCTCTTAGAGTGAGGTTGGCACAGACAAAGTTGAAAGGGCATGCTGCTCTTTGGTGGAAAGAATTGCAGAGAGAAAGAGAAGATGAAGGTGAAATGAAAATCAATCAGTGGAGGTTGATGGTGGCTAAATTGAAAGCTAAGTTCATACTTGTTGACTATGAACTTGAGTTGTTTAAGAAGTTACAAAATTTGAAGCAGAAAGAATTGACTGTTGAAGACTATACCGAGGAGTTCTATAAGTTGACTATTTGGTCTGGACACAGAGAACTTGGTAAGGAAAAGGTAGCTCGGTATGTGAATGGCTTGAGATTCAATATTCAGGATGAGATTGGTATGCTGAAGATTGATTCGGTTGAGGATGATTATTAGTATGCCCTGAAGGCAGAAGATAAGTTGAAAAGTAAACAACATGGTAATTCCTGAGGGAAGGAGAAACATGATAAGCCGACTGCTGAAGATGAATCGAAACTTGTTGAGCCAAGGAAGAGGACAGGTAAGGTTGCTTCTAAAGGTAGTTGTTTTCGTTGTGGTGAAGGATATAGAGCTTATGAATGTTCCCAGAAGATTGGTGATCGAAGAACTGCTGTGGTGAATGAGAACATATTGAATGAACTTGAGGTGGAGTAAAAAAAACTTGCTGGTTCAAAGAATATTGCTCGGAACTTAGGTGGAACCTTGTTAGAAGAGTAACTTGTTCAGAACTCGGTGCAAGTCAGGAGGTAAACTCTGTAATGTGATCGTGGATGGTGGTAGTACTAATAACCTTGTAGCTGAGGAGATGGTTCAAAAACTTGGTTTGAAAAGAGTGAGACATCCTTGTCCTTATAGGATTGGTTGGTTGCAAGATGTTCATGCTTTGGAAGTGAGGGAACAATGTCTTGTTGATTTTCAGATTGGCCAGTATAAGGATCAAGTGTTGTGTGATATTGTGGATGAGTAGTTGTCACATATTGCTCGGTAGACCTTGGAAGTATGATTGCAGGGCTGTGCATGATTGTGTCAAGAATGTGTTTACTGTTGGGAAGGGTGGCAGGAAGTTTTCTTTGGTCCCTTTGCAGAATAAAGAACTCGGTAGGAGGAATCTGAGCTTTGGAAGCCGAGTTGAGTTAAAGGATCCTGGAAGGGTTAGATATCAGTATGGAGAACAAACCTGTGGATTGTCGAGGAAAGACTTGAGAAGGCAAAGAAAGCAAAAGTGGATCCGGGGTAAGAGTGTTGCAGACTTGGGAGGACATGTATGTGAAGAACCAGCTCGGGGTTTATGTGCTGAATTCCGTAAGATGTTCTTCCAGTCTTTAAGAACATCTTTTCGCACCTAGGATGTCTGATGTAGGAGCATCCTGGGGTAGTTGGCAATCCTGCATGTTGGAGTGTTTTGTGTTGCTCGGTTGTAGTGTTGACCAAGGGGCTCGATCGTTGAAGTGTGACTTGGTCACTGAAGGAACTCGACAAAATTCTAGTGCTCGGCATAACCTGTGCTCGACGATGCTTGTGGAGCTCGATCAACGTGCTTGTTCGGCGATGCCTGGCTTGCTTGGTTGTTTTGCCGACGCTTGCCAGTTTGGCTTACCAACTAGAGTTCTTGTGGATTTCATGGGCCGACTTGATGTATTTAATGTGTGTAGCATGTGTTGCATTCTCCTATCTAGATCTAGAGGCCGACATGGAGAACTAATTATTTGTAAGGCTATTTGAGAGCCGACTTGTATTGCATTTAATATTTGTTTGGTTTAGGAGCCTACTTGGGGCTTAGGAGTTATTTCTTTCTTCTAGCCGTTTTGTGGCTGAAGAAGTGTATTTAAGAAAGGTCTGGGATAGGTTTGTAGGAGGATCATTTAGCATGGAGTAGCGAAGAGGAATGATATTGAGCAGAGCTAGTAGCTAAGTGTCGGCTTGGAAGACAAGGTTGCTTGGTTGCTTGCGAGCACAAGTTTAGATTCTTCTTGGGGTTTCTACCAATTTGCTGCAGCCTGTTGTTACAGATTTGGCTAGCTTGGAGTTGGATCTTGTGAGGTCTTGTAGAATTACTGTTGTAATTGTTTGTATTCGGCCGTAATCTGGAAGGCCTTACAGCTGGGCATGTTGAATGAAAATAATATGATTTTTCTTTGTTGTGTTATTCCGCTGTGTTGGTGTTTGGATGCAAGGTTGGACTGTCCTTAATTGGATCCACCATCCTTGACTGCATCAAAAATTTATCAAAGATTTTATCATAATCCTCCCAAGTAGCATTGTTCTCTCCATCTTGGTCCCACTGGACCTTGCATTGAATAACCTCATGGTTATGTAAGCGGAGCTTACGTATCCCAAGCACCTTGAGTGGTTTGGTCATGACCACACTTGGATCCTGCACTTGCAAGGAGTTCCTGTCAATTATGTGCTCAAAATTTGCTACGTATTTCCTTAAATATGAAACATGAAAAACATTATGTAACCGGTGAGAGTTGGCGGTAGAGCAATTTTGCAGGCTATACAGTTGAAAAGTTATGTAGACACTAAATGCACATCTAGGCAATTTGAAATTGGGGAGAAGGTTCTCCTAATGGTCGAATCCCATAAAAAGTTCCATCAAGTTATTGAAGTTAAGTTCTCAAACTTGATGGAGCTTTTCTAGGATTTAACCCTTAGGAAAATCTTCTCCCCAATTTCAAGTTGCTTGGATGTCCATATATTATCTGCAACTTATTAGCCTTAACTAATTGTACTCTGATCAATTGTACTTGTTCTTCCAATTTTGAGAGCATTTCAGATTTGAGGATTACCCTATCCTCTAGCTTATCCCAGCTGATAGGTGTCCTACACCTATATAATGCTTCAAAATGCGCCATCTTGATGGCTGATTGGTAAGGGCTATTAGAGGCAAACTCTACTAATGGTGTGCAGTCTTCTCATTTTAAATTGTTGGTCCATGCACTATACCCTTAAGAGATCCTCTAAAACCTGTTTCACCCTTTCCATCTGACCATCTCTGTCCAAATGATATGCTGAAGATTGATAAGTCATCCTTGAATGCTTGGAATGATTTCTCCTTTAAGACTTTATTGATGAAAGGATCACCACCTTCCATACCCTCCTTTGAGAGTCAACCTTTAGCAATTATCACCCTTTGAAAGAGTACAACTCTTCATCATTTTTGCCTTTTGAAGTTGTAACTTCCTTATTTTCTTCCCTTTCCTTTTTTGTCTTTCATTAACACTTTCTTGATTCACACACTCCATTTTTTTTTTCCTTCCTCCATATCCTCTTTGTAATGAACTCTTCCCCCTTTTAGATATCATGTTTGAGGGAGTCACAAATCTCCATTTCAGGGCTTTTGACAATTTATAAAACTTAATTAAATTTTAATTATATTAATATTATATTTTTATTATTTTATATTGTGGGTTCATTATTATTTATTGGTAAATCCTATTTCAAATTGGAGATATTACAACCATTGTAATTGGTTCTAGTTTAGTGAGCTGACCTAGTTTCAAAACAAATCCAAACTCTCCCATTTGGAAATTTGTTGAAATGGCACAACAACTTCTAGGTGTTGGGAGTTATGTTTGGATTTGTGGTTAATGCAAAGTTAGATATTCAAGCTCATACATTTGAGTGAAAGGCAATTTGTGCGATATCTCTACACAAGGCATCAAATTCTGTCCTAGAAAACATGGTAATGGCATTCTTGGCATATATCAAAGAGCATGGAAAAGTAAATCAAGCATTAGGCCGTAAATCAAATCATCCTTTGTTAATGAAAAGATCTTGAGGGATGAACCTCCCTCCATTGATTTTTCATTTTCAACCTATAGGGGGTTATCTATTTTTATCCATACTTGAAGAACAACTTGTGTTCTCTACACATAAGAGATCAAAAAGACAGTTGGAAATGGCCTTTCATAATGAGTCTAGAGAGACCAGTGATCAACACATGGTGAGCTGTGTCTATGGGAATTGATTGGCATTCAGTGTTGTTCGTTCACCATGTTGGCAACAAATGGTGAAAGCAATTTATGAGGCTTCATAAGAGTACAAGGGCCTAGGTTTTGAGAAGGTGTGTAGCACCTTATTGGAAAAAGAGGTGAAATTTGTTGAGGAATCATTGAAGTATGTAAGCGATTGGTGGGTTGAAACAGGGGTATCCATTATTTTTGATGGATGGAAAGATGAGAAAAATTGGCCATTGATAAATGTTATTGCAGTGTTTGCTAAAGAGGTATTGTTTTTGATAGCAGTGGATCGTGAAGGGAGTTGGAGGATGACATGTTTATTGTTAACATTCTTTGTCAAGCCATTGAGGAAGTGGGCCCTCAAAATGTTGTGCAAGTTGTAATAGATAATTTTAAAAGTTAAAGTGTGGTTGGGTTATTGGTTGAGGAATGTTACTGACATATTTTTTTGGACATCTTGTGCCGTCCATTCCATCAACCTAATGTTACAAAAAATTGGCACCAAAATTGTGTTGGAAATGTTGTCATTGATGTCAAAGGTCAAAGAGAGATTGTCATTGATGTCAAGTCAAAGGTATGTGAAAGATTGTTGGTTAGCTCATTGTTGTTGGTGTCAAGAAAGATGTCATGAATAGTTTGTTATACATTCTCAATAAAGAGAGTTGGAAGACTGAGAATTTAAAGAGGAGCAATTAAATGATAATGAGCAAACTAATGCAGTGACTAATGTAATGTCCAGTAATGCATTTGTAAACAGCAAATAAACAAGAGGTTTGACAAATATATCTCCACATAATGCTTTAAATGAATGATTAAGACAATGCTTTATTGAACACAAGATAATGACTTCATTAAAAGTTAAAAGTCAATGGATATAGAGCAGCAACTTCATAACATAACAGAAGATTGTCAAAACAACAACCACAAAAGAAATAGTAATTGAAAACAACCACAGGAGTGCTTCGATTACTAAGACAAACAGTGATATGGCAATCAGAAGACAGTGGCAATAATAAGGTCTACTGCAGCAACCCGATTTTGTTTGACTGTTGACAACCTGCAATCAATAAACAGAAGATAACGTTGATGATTTTATACGATTGGCATGGAGCAGTAAAAAGAAAAATATTTAATTCAAGAATGGTAAGATCTATTAGCAAAGAAGTACGATTATCAGAAGGGCGCTTAATCATTGTTAACAGCATATTAATACAAACAAGATTCTCAAGAATTAAATGTTGCAAGATTATTCTCAGCATATTAAAGAGACTAAATAGCAATATATGGAATAATGATGTTTTGTTTGAATAATGAAAGTGTAATGTCCCCATTTTCATGAGCATGAGAGTTTGAGGGATTAGCCTATTATTCTGACCCTTGAAGGCTAATTATTGTGGATAGAGGGTCTTCTGATGCAGAGGCTTGCTTAATGGAGGTTCTTGTCTTCTCCAGAATTCAGTATGTTCTAGTTTGGTCTTCGTTTGGCTTAGATTGGACTTCGTTTGTGTTGTCAGGATAATTGTATGTACGGGTTATTATATTAGTAAAGTATTATGTTACTCTCGGTCGTTAGTGACCGAGAGGTTAGACAGTTACGTCACGACGTTTCGGTCATGGCCCTTCGGGTACTTTATATACTCTCTCGGAGGTTGGACATGAGATATGATTGTATGATCATTACGATGTAAATGTACTTGCCAGTATGGAATGATTAATGAAAGTATTTATTATTCTATGATACATTCTGTGTTTATTATATTTCCTGTACTATGTCTGTGCAATACTAAGTTTACCCCAGCAGGTAAACATCTGGCGCCGCTGCCTAGACGTACTCGGGAAGAGAGTTGAGGGAAGGATTTATGCCCAATGTCTTAAATAAAGATAGAAATAAAAAGGCACGAGATGACGAAGTGGAAGCTGCACAGAAGGCTTTGATCTCCGCGCAACAGCGTGAACGTCGGTGTAGGCTGAGGCAACTTGCCAAAGACCAGCTTGCCGGAGGGTTGCCCGAAGGGAACCCCGGAAGTGGTACGGAAGGTGTAGGGGCCGACTGGGAATCGTTCATCTCGCCGGAACATTGGAGAGTGCGGAGTAGAGAAGAACTACTCAAAGAAACACGACTTAGACAAGTCTTGCTTCAGGAAGAGCGAGACCAGTTTGAAGACTTGAACCGCACGTGGCGTGCGGAGGAAGGGAACTACGAAGGTGAGCGCATTGCCGAAGGCACACAGGGAAGCACAACCGAAGGCACACGGGAAGGTACGATCGAAGACACACGGGACGCGCAGGCAAACCCGCCATTGGAGCCAACGACTCCACACAATACGGTTCCACCTGCTACACAAATACAAGTACCATTAGTAATCAGCCAAGGGAACGTGGGCGCCAGTTCTAGCACAAGCGGTGCAGGAGCACAAAATCCACCGAGCACGCAACAACCAAAATCAGCCCGACCAACCATGGCGACACATAAGGAAAAGTTGCCAAAATTCCACGATGATGGAAAGGACGATCCAGTACAGCATTGCCGTACGTGTGAAACCATTTGGGCAGCCAATGGGGTGACTGACCAGAACAAATGGATGATGCAGTTCCCCGCCACACTGAGAGGTGTGGCCATTGACTGGTATGCGGATCTGGATAAAATGAACATAACCACATGGGATGACCTGAAGGGGGGATTCGAGAAGGAATTCCGGCTACTACGAGATGATAATGAGATAGTCTCAGAGATTTATGGAATGAAGCAAGGGAAGAGGGAGACCGTACGAGCGTATGGCCGTCGGCTAAAGGAATTAGTCGGAAAGATGGAAAGCCAACCGGCTGACGGCCTAAAGAAGAGGTGGTTTGTCGAGGGCTTGAATCCTAAGCTACGACGGAAGATGAAAATTGTGCCTCCGACATCATACAATGATGCATACAACCGGGCCATGGACCTGGAAAGCGAAGATAAGACGGCCAAAAAGAAGAAGAATAGATCTTCATCATCTGAAGACGATATGTCCGAAGAGGAGAGTGGCAGTGACGAGAAGCCGAAGAAGAAAGTCACGGCCCTTCAGAAAGATATAGAACGGATGTTAAAAGAGTTTAAGACAATGAAGGGGACAACAAGCAAGGATGATGAACTGTGGTGCACGGATTGTAAGGAGAGCGGCCACACGAAGGGTGCCTGTCCCAAGAAGGCATTCTGTGACATCTGCCAGATTATGGGACATTCTACGAAGGAATGCCCATACAATCTGAAGGCGCGTAACCAACAAGTGCTCTATACACAAGAACAACCATCCACATCAGGGGGGACGGAACCAAACAATAATGCATCTTCAGGGGGTTACCGTGGCAACCGGCGAGGTGGAGGGAACAATAATAATTCCACCCGAAGCAAGGTCCAGTATGACGCGAAGGGACGCCCAATGATCCAATGTAGGGCATGCAACCAATGGGGTCATTACGCAAGTGAGTGTAACAATAGTGACGCCTCTCAGCAGCTGTGTCGGTGGTGCGGCCCTGGGGACCATGAAGATGCTAATTGTCTGAAGTTTGGCGTAGGGGCCAATCTTATTGATATTGAAGGCAACACACGGATTAAAGAAGCTATACTTGCTCTTACTTGAGGGCAAGCGAAGGAAGCCCGCTACCCCCATCCCCGAACGGAGAAGCAGAGAATGGCGGAGGCAAGGGAGGAAATAGAAAGGGCGATGAAAGCCCAACGGGGAGAGACACACGAATCATCCGGACCCTACTGCACAGACGCGGAGAGGAACATTGTATGGCAGATGCTTCAACTAGAGGTGCCTGTCAAGCTGGAAGACCTCCTATACACCATGCCTCAATTGGGAACAGTGCTGTTGGGTAGAAAGGTTGATAAACCCAAACCGAGACACACGGATGCTTCCGTACCGGGAAACTCGGTGACAAATCCAATGTTGCTCGCCGTCAACAATGGCAGACATCCAGCTGTGGTGGAGATGGGCATCTTGGGCACCATCCTAACGGATACTAAAGTAGACGGTGGATCTGGGGTAAACGTCCTCCCGGAGGACACATGGAAAAAGCTAGGAAAGCCCACTCTGTGGCCACCTACGTTTAATCTGCTAAGTGCCGACCAGCACGGGATTAAACCCCTCGGCACGTTGATGGCACAACAAGTCACTGTGGGTGCACAACCATTTGTGCTCGACTTTGTGGTCATTCCGTTGAAACAGAAAGGGTATGATGCCATACTTGGAAGAGGATGGCTGGTGGCAGCGAAGGCAAACCACAACTAGAAACGGAATACACTCTCGATGGAGAGCGGAGGCAAGAAATTTACTATTGATCTCCGGTCCTAGTTGGTGAGCGAGGAACTTGCCTCTTCCTCGGGATCCGAATCCGAAGGGGAGAATGACCCACGAGACGAAGGCAAAGAGGGGATGGATCCGGATGCCGAAGGGATACTAAAACTCGGAGGATACTGTTCGGAGGATGACACAGACTTATTAAATGGATTGTTCCATTGGCAGCAGGAGGACTATGAGATGTTCTCACCCTCCTGCAATGTATTAAGCGTCGAAGAAGAAGAGCCAGATCAATATCCTCTAGAGTACGGGGAGTATAAGGAAGGAGAAGCTACAATGGACAGCGTACTTGCACATCAGTTTAAAAACAAGGAGGCTATGAAGTATGAAGAACCGACGGTGAAACCTTTGAATCTGGGTACAGAGACGGATGAGAGAAATCTGAAAACCATCGCCACAGGAGACGACTGGAATCCTGTGTGGAAGACTGTAACCGTCAAACTCTTTATTCTCCTTATTATGTACGGGAAGGAGACTGTGGTCCTTGTAGAATTTATGGTTCCAAGCTTTTGGATCGCCATTGAAAACAGACTCGGCGACAAGGAGAGGGAACGACTACACACTCTGTGGACTCTCGACGAACGGATACATGACGGCAGCAATGGGACCAAATTGAAACTTTACCCGGAGAGGATGGATCCGAAAGGAGGGACAGAGCAACCGAGAGGGACTCAACAGGCGTTCGTACGGGTGACCAGAGAAGCCTCCGGACAGAGAATTGAAAAACACCCGTACGGCTATGCATGACCGTACGGTGGAAAAAAAAATGAAAAAAAAATATATTAAAAAAGAAAAAAATGAAAAAAAAATATATTTAAAAAAAAAAAAAAAAAGGAAAAAATATATATATATATATAATAAAAAATTGAAAAAAAAGCAATTGTCATTGTACGGAACTGTACGACACCGTACGACAACTGAAAGTGCAAGTCAAAACCACCGTACGATGTTATAAGGTGCCGTACGGCTATCAAACAAAAGCTTGAGTTTTAAACTATCGCACAACAGTCACACCGTACAGTACAGCAAGGCACGACATTGCAAGTTAAGCGGACCGTACGGCAATTAAGACTGTATGCAATCAAGGGCCGTACGGCGCCAGTAGGACGAGTCGAAATTGCAACGTACACTCACGTCAGTACGACAATTATTGTAGATATGTCTGTATGGCGGAGGGAGTGAGAAGGCACCGTACGGAGTTGTATGGCAAGTAAGTCTTTGGAGGGATTTGAAATACAACGTACGCTGCTCCCAATACGGACACATTTTCGTATGGTCAGAGGATAAACCGTACCCTAGGGATCGTGAGCAACATTTCGTCCAGCATTAGCAACCGTACAGTTAGAAGAGATTGTTCAGCAGTAGCAACATCGTCGTACGATAGAGAAAAGGGAAAATAAATAAGAACAAGGAAGGACTGGCAGCAGAGCAAGGAGAAGTTTAAAAAAAACAAAAAAAAAATCGACGACAAATCAAAACAGTTTAAAATTAGTAACTTATGGTATCGAAGGGAAGGGCATAATGAGGTAGTAAGGAAAACATAAGCACTTTACAGAAAAGAGTGTGGGATCAGAAGAAAATCACAAAATGGTGTGTTCCATAGACTTTTGTGTGGGTTTGAGAGTGCTAATTTAGTGGGCTCTGCCCCAGGACCCCGCGGGGGCGTTGCCCCTCGACCCCGCTGGGGGCGTTGCCCCCTAGACCCCCAGTCGGTTTAGTTATTAGCCCTTGGAGAGTGTGACCTGTTGATGAGATCGGAGCTGCTACAGGCATGGAGTGTCTGCATGCCGGAGGTGAAGAGAGCACTGGAGCAAGTCTTTCAAGAGGGGTACTACGCTTTGAGGCACTTGGAGTAGGTGTTGGTTGGACGTGAGACTGTCTTGGTGGATGAATAGAGAGCTCGGGAGGAGCTGACCACCCAGTTGGAGGCAGTAGAGCAACACTTGGCTCAGCGTACCCAGGAGTTGGAAGCAGAGAAGTTGGCACGGGTGGCTATCAAGGTTAGATTGGCTAGGGAGACAGTATGGTGTTAGCAGAGGCTATAGCTGAACAACATGTTTTGGAGACAAGTTTGGTGTAGGCACGGGAGGAATGGGATGTGATGGAAAAGACTTACTGGACGCAACATTGATGGGGAGGGCAACACTTCATCTTTTCAGGGACGCCCCTCTGCCTCGTCTCAGTGATTTTCTTCTTCTATGTGGTGTATTTCATCTCCCTGTTGTTGTAAGTCGTCGGAGACGACTTGTTTTTTTGGGGGGGATGATGTTGTCAGGATAATTGTATGTGCGGGTTATTATATTAGTAAAGTATTATGTTACTCTCGGTCGTTAGTGACCGAGAGGTTAGATAGTTACATCACGACGTTTCGGTCATGGCCCTTCGGGTACTTTATATACTCTCTCGGAGGTTGGACATGAGATATGATTGTATGATCATTACGATGTAAATGTACTTGCCAGTATGGAATGATTAATGAAAGTATTTATTATTCTATGATACATTCTGTGTTTATTATATTTCCTATACTATGTCTGTGCAATACTAAGTGTTTGGGCTTAGTTTCATATACTTACTATTTATAGTAAGTTTGAGGTTGATAGAGATGGACCCTTACAATTTTTAGTAAGGCAGTTGGATGTGTAGTGGAAACATTGGTTGACCTATAGTTTCGGACAGAACAGAGAGATAACAAGTGTTTGATGAGATATTAAAATTATAAAGGCTTTAATGATTTTTTATTAATGGTCATATTATAAATTGATGTTATTAATTAACTTTATAAAGTTTGAAGAGGCCAAGGACAATATCATTAAATATATCATTAAACCAAGGAGGATATAATTTAATATTATAAAATCATTTGTGCATCAAAAGGCAAATGTATATAAGTCATTAATGTGACTTGTTGGAGAAGCCTCAAGAAATCGAAGCTCATGAAAGAATTATAAAATGGCCAAAGTGAAAATGGATTGATTATGCTATTGACAACTGCTTTTGATAATGTGTGAAGAGAAGATTGGAGACAAGGGTTTCAGATTTCAAGCTTGAATAATTGTGAATTCTTCTAAGTTCTTCAACATAGTGAATTGGTGAAGCACCCAATGAATTATGCTAGGCGTTGGCTTCATCCAGAGGCCAAGAATGAATTTATTGTTGCAGAATTAAGGGTTTGAATGCTTTGTTATTTTCCAGAATAGTTTGCAAAGGTTGAAGAATTTCTTTATTGCAGATCCCAGCCATTGTATGGACTGTGTTTGGTATTTTCAGACAGTTGTAGGCCATTTAGAGGCAACGACATTCATTTAGAGTGTAGCGTTAGGGAGAAAAGAGGCCCGTTTTGACTTGGAAGTGTCTCCATTCCATGATTACTTGCATTGAGAGCTGCTATCCACTTTTGGGAACCATTATATCTGCGTTATCATTCCAGGTACTGTTGTAGGTGATCATTTATATCAGATTGTGGCATTGTTTGGAAATTTATTGAAAGCCAAGAGTCTTGGGTAAATTCATATTAGTATTGTCCTAGAGTTTGCAAGCAATAAGGAGTATTTAATTGCATGCCATATCTTTGATGTAATGTTATAACTTAACTGTTCATAATCAGCATAATAGCTTTCATGCCAAGTGTTTGTGGAAATGTCTATTGGCTGTAAATGCACATTTTACATGTAGAAATCATATGTATGCATTCAAATGGTAAAAAACGATTGCATTTGTATTTTAGTTCTTTGCTTGGATTTCGTAATAATCATTTGCTAGCATTTAAACTTTATTTGAAGCTATTTCAAGCAAGCAAATACAATCTGAAAATAAAAGACAACGAGATAGAGGTTTCATGCAAGGTGTTTGACAAAATGTCAAACATCTGAAAAGTAAAGCAATTTTGTGTTTGTTAGAGTTGGAACTAGCAAGGGTTCTTATAGTGGTATTGGAGCTTGCATGCAAAGTGTTTGACTAAATGTCAAACATCCAAAATTGATAGCCCAAATCAGATTTGAGACAATATCCTAGTGTGGGGATATTACAAAAAGTCAACAATAAAGACATAGACTAATATAATGGTGCAAAAATGCTCAGCGATACTAAAGATGGTGCCGAAAAAAATAAATCAAAGATTACATTTTATTAAAGAAAATCTCTCACTTATGTGCTAAGTTACCAATTCAGGTGCGGATTCGGATGCGGATGCGTGAAATTTTTTTTTGAGGGGATGCGGATGCGTGTATATATATATATATATATATATATATATATATATATATATATATATATATATGATATATGCAAAGAAGTGCTAGAAATCTGAAATATAAAAAAATAAATCATTTGATAGTATGAATCAAATTATCAGAATAATGGTACTTAACCATTGATCAAGATTTAAGATATTTCATATTTCATAGTTCAACAACTTTAACTTAGAACTTCATAGACACAAATATTCAAATTGAAAGAAGTTCAATAACTAATTACAAAATCAAAACTTAGTTCATCATTCAATATTTATCAATCAAGAGTCAAGACACAAGATTCACTAATCAGATTCAGAATCATAAGGATTCTCAAGAAAATCCACATTCTCATTATCTCCAACTGCTGCAAGTTCAAGATCATTTGAACCAAGAACGGTTCCACTTGTGCTAGATGCACCATGTGTCATGGTATCATCACCATCATCTGTGATTGTAGTAAGATCATGAGGCATTGCATCCAAGTTTGCACACTCAGGGGCTACATCCCAAAGCTTGGTTGACCCTTGTATTCATTCTCGTTACGTGACAAAAGACGCAAGTTGGTATGAATGTAAACAAAGTCCTCAGCTTTCTTTGAGCCCAGTATGTACTCCAATTCCTTTTAGCAGCAAAAGAACTTGCAACCTAGATAGTGTTTACAAAATTAAACATACAAATGAAAAATAATTTAAAGAATGTTAAACACTAAATTATAGAATAAAACTACAAGTTGTAAACAAAAAACAAAAAAAAAACTTGTGACGAAATCTTGATTGCAAGACCTTGTAGATGCTTGTATGGTTTACCGTACATGTACCACCATGTGATAGCTCCCATTTTATATTGGTCCTTTATTGCAAATGGAGAAATTTTTAAACCCGAAGCAAATAAGCCAAATTCTTGCCTTACTGTGTCGTGCATTTAATCATCTGGGAAGAGCCTTGTAAAAGCTTTGTAGCACCCATTAGCAACTTCTTTATCCGCATATGGTGCAACTCTTCCTGGCATACCAAGTACTTGCTCACTATAGTACCTCGGAGATAAGGCATATGCGAGGAGGTGCAATGGGGTAGTCATCTTCTCCCAACGATGATGAATGATTGCTTCCACCTAATTGCATAAGGCTTCACATTCCGTGGGGTCATTCTCACGTTTTTGTATGGAAACTTTTACCTTCTCAACCATGGTGTCCATGCCATCATACACATCCCCCAAGCAAGGTGTATCTATATTGGCAAAGCGGAGCATGGTCATGATAGGTTCAGTGAATTCCAATACAAATTGCACACGAGCCCACCAATTGTCATCCAAGACCAAAGCCTTGACCTTTTCGGCTCTTTTTGAATTCGAAGCCTTCCATATACACCACTGGTTAGAAATAACCATTTGGCCTAATGCCGTTTGCACCTTGACAAGTCGTCTCATAACAATAGTATGAGACGCAAAACGGGTCTTAGCAACCTAAGCATAAAGCAAGTTAACAATATGTCAATAAATAGTAAGCAAAGTTATATAAAATTTGATAATTGAACACGAACATAAAATTTATTCAAATTAAATAAATAAATGAAATTTACTAATTTAGTAATTACAATTTGAATTTACCTTCAGCAGCTCCAATTTGGAGAATGATCTAAAGATGGATTGTGACATGCGGTGGTTCGTCACAAACATTTGTATCTCCTCCCCCTCTTGGTAAATTTGCTTCACCCAATCTATTTAAGTGCCAATTTGTTGCGTGATCAAGTTAAGTGAGTGTACAGTGCATGGTGTCCAAAAAATATGGTCATACCGACCCTCAATCAAAGCACCTGCACCCCTACAGTTTTTGGCATTGTCCGTAACCACCTGTACCACATTCTCAGTACCCACCATCTCTATGGCCTCAATGAGAATTCTACAAATGAACCGTGAATCCTTCACTTGCCCTTCACAATCAACAACCCTCAAAAAACATGACCCTTTGGGGGACATTGCAATCACATCAATCAATGGTCAATTTTTTGTATATTTCCATCCATCCATCAGACACTATAGTTCTACCCGAAGTTTTCCAAGAATTTTTAATTGGTTGAAGAGCCCTCTTTGTAGAAGTCCTCTCTTTTTGCAATAGAGTGGTACACACCTTTTCATACCCGAGACTTACGTAATCAGCTGGGGCTTTATTGATGGCTTCCACCATTTTCTTCCAATATGGTGATCTTACCAAGTTGAAAGGAAGACCATTGGCATAGAGACAACGTGCAATGACTTCATCAGCAAGCTCTGTTGCCTCCATTTTAAATGCGTTGTCCAATGGGCCTCTTTTGCGGGCTGTAATTTCTACTTCTTCCTCTTCCTCTCCCGGTGCAGGTACTTGCAAGAATGGATGTTTGGAGGATACAATTGGTTCAGTGGGTAATTGCATTTTGTTGTTTCCGGATGCAGGTTGATAAAAACTTTTTTTTGATCTTTTAACCAAATTATCAGCCTCTTCTTGTTCTTTTACAAATGAAGTTGTCTGTGCATTAGACATCCCCTTCCCACCCGTGCCTTTGCACATTGCAATACCTTTTCCAGTAGGGCCCATAAGATGAAGTTTGACCCGGGAATATGAGCTATTGAATGGTTTGCCTTTGTTACTTTGACAGTAATTACACTTCCAAAGATATGAGCCACCTCCTGAAACCTGTGATACTCTTGTGGTATGTCTCCATAAAGGAGATCCTACATCAATATAAAAATTATCGGCTCTTTGCCCTACCATTGAATTTTGACTATCGGTTGCACAATACAGTCGATTTTCTTGCTATAATAAGAAAATAAATAAATATAATTTAGAAAAAAACTATGAACATCATGCTTACGAGTGCAAAACAATGATACAAAAATACTAAAATAGGTAGCTAAACTTTTTTCATTATTTCTTTAAAAAAAAAAGAAAAAAACTTTAAATATTTCTTCCCAAACTTGAAAAAATTCATCAAAACGTCAAAAAAATCCACTAAAGAACTCAAAAATGGGATCAAATGCTTACCTTTGATGCTGAAAAGTCCTCTGTGGAAGCTATTTCTCACCCCACGAACAGTCCTCTTCAAAAATAATCACCTTAGCTTCAAAATCGAAAATGGAGACCAAATGAGAAGCTGCATACAAAATGAGATGGAAAATGTTTGAATGGCCTCTTTTAGGGCTGTTTTAGGGTTTAGGAGAAAAAGAATGATAAAAATATTGTAAAAAACACATGTTTTAATGTGTTTTCAAGTTGCTTTTTCACCCAAAATGATGTTTGGGCCTGCAGATGCCTGTGGATGCGCTCGGATCCCATAGGATGCCACCCGGAAGTGCATCTTGGGCCCCCGGATGCGTTGTGATGCGCTGTGCCTCACAACACATCCGGGGGCCCAGGATTCGCTTCCGGGTGGCATCCATAGGGCACCCGGCTCAGCACTTGAATCTGCACGCATCCGCCTCCGCTTCCAGGGATGGATGCTACACATCGGCTACTGAGCTTATGTGCAGTGATTAAAGAATACGCACAGTAAGTTTTTACAGCGATCTTAGTAAATGAAGTTATCAGCAGCAAATGTTAAAGACAGTTTATTCTGCAAAGAATGAGGACTTTATAATATTAAGGTAGCTCATTAAAAAAGGGCAATGATAATGTGTTGTAATATGGAGCGCTTACATACTAAGGCAGCGACTCTGTAAAGAGGAAATTCTATTTATTAAAGATAGCGAACTTGATTTTGATATGAACAACGATCTTGTAATGGTCTGCAATGGTTGACGTGATGAAACCAAAGACGACGAGTAAATAGAAACAAATGTAAGGCAGCATACACAGAAATTACAGCGATTAATATTCATGATAGATGGTATCAACAGCACATTGATCTCCTTGTCAAAAAAAACTATCGCAACAATAAACATCAGCGGTATCAACATAATAGCAATCAGATATCGAAGATCCCATCGATGAAAAGACAGCTATTGAATTAAAAATGGTTTGTCTACATAGTAAATTGATACTACGGTTATGAAGGTCCGATAATAATTATGGTCATAAGTGAAAGATAAATTGTAATAGAAATCCATGATTAATTACTCAGTGAAACAGTGATTAACAAAAAGGGCCAGCGACCAAGGGAATGGCAATCACATAAATACTATATGCACTTTAAGTCAATCATATTAGTATGTAAGGCAGCAGTTCATTTGCACAAAAAAAAAGGAACAACAATTAATATTTGAAAAAGTGTGATTAGAATGATAACAAATTATCATGGAGGGGTGCGATTTATACCAAATTAATTAAAAGTTACATTCGATTCATTAAAAGAAGAAAGGGTGCAATCTATGAATATGTTGGCCAATATAATAAAAGATTTGTTAAAGAGAATCTCTCCAAGAGTTGAGATTTGTTTTAAAATGGTGTAATTTGTTCTTTAAAACAATAATATATTAAAAGGTATGTTTCTTAGAAAGAGTCACTCTTTTCTAGATAAAGGAAGAAGATATAAATAGAGATTGAAATGACGTGTGGAGGTGTGTGTATGGAGTGTAGGTGATATAAAAAGATAAAATCATCACAAGAAGATCATATGAAGAATTACGAATAGTATTTTATGCAGTTCTGAATGAAGAGATTGTAAGATGTAGATTTGTATGTGTATGTCTATGAAATAAAAAATACTTGAGAGAGAAGTGAAAGAATGGATTTAATATTATTCTGAATTTGATAAGTACAAATCTTTGTGAATAATTTATTGTAATTATGAAAAGAAGATAAATGTTGTGATTGAGTTAAAACAGATTTGTTTATTAAATGACATAACCATTCAAATGGTTGTATCTATTTCAAGAGGTGTATCTTTTCATGACGATACGAAGATATAAGAGTATCATGAAAAGATGAATTTGAGTGCATATTAAAAGACAAGTCAAGTACATACACCAGATCTAGAAGGCTATACATAAGAAAGATTATTTCAGATTTGAAAAAAAGAATATGAAGAGATTATAGCAGCGTGTGGAAGAGAATCAAGCACACACAAATGTTGATGAGAAGCCATTCATAAAGATTATTTGTGGATTTATGAAGACTACATAAGCTCAATTGTGAATACTTTTGGAAGAGGGTTTCATTCAAAGGTGATGAAGACTTTGGAGCTGTATTGTGTGAAGTTTTAATGACAGTTTTATGAAAAGATAATAATCAGATTTATGGCAGATTTGTTATCAGCATTATAGCAGTTCTGTGAAAAAGATTATGACAGTTTGAAGGAGAGATTGGCGTCTCTCGCTAAGTTGGTGCTTAGCAGTGGGGGTTGGTGCCTCCAGTAGGTTGGTGCCTACAAATTGTGGGAGTTTGGTGCTTCCAGTGAGCTGGTTCTCATAAACTTATGGGTTGGTGCCTCTAGTAGGTTGGTGCCTACAAAGTTGTAAAAGAAGAATTATATTAAAGCATTGATTTGCGTGGTTTTCTCCCGTTAGGGTTTACACGTAAAATATTGTGTTATGGTGTTCCCATGTGCGTGATTGTTGAAATTTAGTGAATTATGCTATTATGATTAATAAAGTTTAAATCGGTAAACTTTGTTGTTACACTGATTCACCCCCCCATATAACCATGTGCTCTTCAAATTGATTGGATGGAATAGGTGTATGTTGAGGCTAAAGAGGTCCAAATGTTCATTACCAACCACCATATATCACAAGGCATATTTAGATCATTCTAGAAATCATAGGTGCCGAAGGTAAGTTAAATAATAAGTATGTTTCAACTTAGTAAACTTTTTAATTTTAATTTTTGCATTGCATTTTTTAAAAATTTGATTTTCAAATAGGTTACTGAGATTTGTTATTGCTTCCAAAACAATTGTGTTGAGATGACTTTTGAAGGTCCATGAGGCACTTTCTAACATGGTCATCGGACCAAATTGGTCCATATGGAGGCAATATAGCACTGTAAGGGCATCAAAGGTTAAACAAATGATCCTAGATGACATTTGGTGATATCACGTTGAGTATCTCCTTAGTTTCATTGAACTTCTAATGAGCATGATCCATCATATTGAAATGGATAGGCCTTGTTTGAGTTAGGTATGATCGTGTTGACTCAATGATTGAGAAGATGAAAGTCATCTTAAATACAAAAGAGTAAGATCTTGAAGAAAAGTTCTTAAAACAACCACACAAAATCATTGAAGAGAGATGGAAAAAATGACCACTCTACATCTTAAGAGCCTTTGCACTAAGGCCCAAATGTTATATGTTATAGTGCTTAACTTCTTTTTGTGGCAACAAGATTTGCTCCATATGGAGATGTTGAAGTCAATCAAGGGTACAAGGAATCACTTTGTAGACTCTTAATTTATCTTGACATAGAAGATGCTGTAAGGGTTGAGTTCATGAGTTTTGCATGCTCCAATGATTACGGTCTTGATGCTTTTTGGGACATGTATATGGTCGATGCTCATAGTTGTTGATTCTTCCATGGTCAATCATTCACACAGCTACAACCTCTTGTGATTAAAATTTTATTGCAATTATTTTTTTTAAAAACAATCTTTTATCTTTTAAGTTCTTTTTATAGTTTGATTTTAGAATTTAAGTTTTTAAATTTCTTGTCTTAACTCTCTAATTGTCTTAGTAGGTTGGTAGTTCATGTGTTGTGATGCACTCACCGCGCATCACAACGCATCCGGGGGCCCAACATCTATTTAGATGTTTTTTTGCCAAAAAAAACAACTTAAAAGCACATAAACACGTGCTTATTACATTTTTTAGTCTTTTTTTTTCCTCCTAAACCCTATAACGACCCTAAAAGAGGCCATTCAATCATTTTGCATCTCATTTTTGTTTGCAACTAGGCTCTTTTCTCATTTGGTCTCCATTTTGACATTTTGAAGGCAAGCTGATTATTTTCGAAGAGGATTGTTCGTGGGGTGAGAGATAGCTTCCACAAAGGAGTTTTAAGCATCTAAGGTAAGCATTTGATCCCATTCTTGAGTCCTTCAATGAATTTTTTCAAGTTTGGGAAGAACTTTTTCAAGTTTTTTTCCTTTTTTTTAAGAAATAAAGAAACAAGTTTAGCTATCTATTTTAGTATTTTTATATCATTTTTTTACACTCGTATGCTTGATGTTCATATTTTTTTTCTAATTTAAATTTATTTAATTTCTTATTATAGCAAGAAATTAGATTGTATTGTGCAAGAATGGCTGCCACCGGTACTCAAAGTTCAACGGGAGGGCAAGCTGTTGATAGTTTCAAAATTGATGTAGGATCTCCTTTATGGAGACATACCACAAGAATAGCACAGGTTTTAGGAGGTGGCTCATATCTTTGGAAGTGTAACTATTGTGAAAGTGACAAAAGGCAAACCATTCAATAGCTCATATTCCCAAGTCAAACTTCGTTTTATGGGCCCTAGTGGTAAAGGAATGGGTATGTGCAAGGGCATAGATGGGAAAGGGATGTCTAATGCACAAATAGCATAGACTATGTAAAAGAACAAGAGGCTGTTGATAAAGTGGTTAGAAGGTCAAAAAAAAGTTTTTATCAACCTCCATCTGAAAAGAATATAACGCAATTACCCAATGATCCAATTCAATCCTCCAAACATCCATTCTTGCAAGTACCTACACCGGGAGAGGAAGAGGAAGAAGTAGAAATTACCGCCCGAAAAAGAGGTCCATTCGACACCACATATAAAATGGAGGCAAGAGAGCTTGTTGATGAAGCCATTGCATGCTGCCTCTGTGCCAATGGTCTTCCTTTCAACTTGGTAAGATCACCATATTGGAAGGAAATGGTGCAAGCCATCAATAGAGCACCAACTGATTACATAAGTCTTGGGTATGAAAAGGTGTGTACCACTCTATTGCAAAAAGAAAAGACTTCTGTAGAGAAAGCTCTTCAACCAATTAAAACTTCTTGGAAAACTTTGGGTATAACTATTGTGTCTGATGGATGGAAAGATACAAAAAATCAGCCGTTGATTAATGTGATTGCAATGTCCCCCAAAGGGGCAATGTTTTTGAGGGCAGTTGATTGTGAAGGGGAGATGAAAGATTCACATTTCATTTCTAGAATTCTCATTGAGACCATAAAATTGGTGGGTAGTGAAAATGTGGTCCAAGTGGTTATAGACAATGCCAAAAATTGTAGCGGTGCAGGTGTTTTGAGTGAAAGTCAGTATGACCATATTTTTTGGACACCATGCACCGTACACTCTCTAAACTTGGTCATGCAACAAATTGGCACTCAAATAGATTGGGTGAAGCAAATATACCAAGAGGGGGAGGAGATTCAAATGTTTGTGACGAACCACCACATGTCACAATCCATATTTAGTTCATTCTCCAAATTGGAGTTGCTGAAGGTAAATTGTACATTTGTAATTAGTAAATTTAATTTATTTATTTAATTTGAATAAATTTTAATATTTATGTTCATGTTCAATTATCAAATTGTATATAACTTTGTCTTTGCTTAATATTTATTGACATATTGTTAACTTGCTTAGGTTAATGAGACCCGTTTTGCATCTCATACTATTGTTATGAGACAACTTGTCAAGGTGCAAGCGACATTGAGCCAAATGGTTATTTCTAACCAGTGAAGTATATGGAAGGCTTTGAATTTAGAAAGAGCCCAAAAGGTCAAGGCTTTGGTTGTGGATGACAGTTGGTGGGCTCGTGTGCAATTTGTATTGGGTTTCACTGAGCCTATCATGACTATGCTCCGCTTTGCTGATACAGATACACCTTGCTTGGGGGATGTGTATGATGTCATGGACATCATGGTTGAGAAGGCAAAATTTTCCATACAAAAACATGAAAATGATCCCACAAAATGTCAAGATTTATGCAATAAGGTGGAAGCAATCATTCATCATCGTTGGGAGAAGATGACTACCCCGTTGCACCTCCTTGCATATGCCTTATCTCCGAGGTACTATAGCAAGGAAGTACTTGCTATGCCAGATAGAGTTGCACCATATGCGGATGAAGAAGTTGTTAATGGGTGCTACAAAGCTTTTGCAAGACTCTTCCAAGGTGATGAAATGCAAGAAAAAGTGAGGCTAGAATTTGGCTTATATGCTTTGGGATCAAAACTTACTCCATATGCAATAAAGGTGTTGTCGGGTAATTTGGGTAGTTAGACGGTTGGTCCGTCCGAAGGAGTTACACGGGTGCGATGGTTCGCCTCGCATCCCTTCAGACATTATATATATATGTACTTGTTCCTTTGATAGGGACTCGGTGATGATGTACTGGAAACTCTTGATAATATATGAATACAATGCCCTTTTACATTCTATGTTGAGTACTTATTAGTCTGTATGCAATTAATGTCTGTTACCCCACAAGGGTAAACATCTGGCGCCGTTGCCTAGACGCACTCAGATGGCGTGCAGACACAATAGGCTTATCGGTTGGTGAAATTAATCTGGAAGCAGACAACGCACGTACAGAACTATATGAAGGAGAAGACAACCAGACGAGGGGATTCAAAATCCTATTTCAGGTGGCAATAGAAACCTATGTCCGCCGAGAAGCCACCGGCAAAGAAGTTCCAGCAAGTGCCGTGTGGGCCGCGATTGAGGCTAACCTTGCAACCAACTGATTGCTAAACCACCTCCCTCGCTTGGTAGCACAGGCATCGCTCGCACAACGCGCTCGCCTGGAGGAGATTGCCTGAGAGGAACGACGTCAAGAAATCCTCCACGCATTCCATGCACAGGAACACCTCCGCCGTCAGGAAGAAGGCAATGGCAACCGCAGGGGACTTTGAAATATGAAGATGAACCGAAGGGAGAAAGGAACACAGAAACAATTGTAATGCAATTGACAATGTTGTAAATTGACATGTATAAATAAAATAAGTGTTCTTTTTTGTTTAAAAAGCAATGTTTTGTCTTCAGTTTTGATGCCCAATCTTTTAAACAAAGATAGAAATAAAAAGGCACGAGATGATGAAGGTAAGGCCGCACAGAAGGTTTTGATTTCCGCACAACAACGTGAACGCGGATATAGGCTGAGGCAATTTGCCCAGGACCAACTTGTTGAAGGGTTGCCCAAAGGGGACCTCGGAAGTGGTACGGAAGGTGCACAGGTCGACGAGGAATAGTTCACTTTGTCGGAGCATCAGAGAGTGCGGAGTAGGGAGGAACTACTTGAAGAAACATGGCTAAGGAAGGTCTTGCTTCAGGAGGAGAGATAGGTTAGAGGGTTTGACCCGTACACCAAGTGCGGAGAACCAAACCCAAGGAGGGGACGGTACGGTCAAAGGTGCTATTGACGCACATGCGAACCCTCCGTTGGAGCCAACGACTCCACATAATATTATACCACCAGTTACGCAAGTGGCACAAGGGCAAGTGCCACTGGTTAATACTGCACAATAATCAAGGAAGTGTGGGTACGAGTGCTGGCATAGGCGGTGCTGGAGCATCGAATCCACCGTGGATAAAACAAGTAACCATGGCCGCGAGTAAATAGAAATTGCCCAAGTTCGCGGGCAAAGCAAAGGAGGATCCTGTTCGGCATTGTTGAACTTGCAAAACTATATGGACCGCCAACAGGGTTACGGACCAGGATGAATGGATTAGATAGTTCCTTGCGACATTAAGGGAAGGAGCCATCGACTGGTATTCGGATGTAGATAAAGCAGGCTTGACGTCATGGGACAACGTGAAAAAGGCTTTCCAGATTGAATTTCAGTTGAGTGACGACAATGAGATTCTGGCTGAAATTTATAATACAAAGCAAACGAAGAATGAGTCGGTTCGAGCCTGCGAATGGAGACTAAAGGAACTCATTGGGAAGATGGAATCAACCCCGACAGACGAACTCAAAAAACGGTGGTTCGTGGAAGGACTAAAAACTTCCCTCCAAAAGAAAATGAAAATTGTACCACCCACGTCATATAGCAATGCATACAATCGTGCGATGGATTTGGAGAGTGAATGCAAGACCTCCAAGAAAACTAAGTCTTCAGATGATGAATCCGAGGTGGAAAGTAGTGAGGGAGAATCGAGTAAGAAAGTGCTTTCTCTACAGAAAGATCTTGAGAGAATGATGAAAGAACTTAAGGCCACCAAGGGAAGCTCAAGCAAAACTGAGGAAGATGCTGTGTGGTGTACCGACTGCAAAGAAGCAGGACACACTAAAGGTTCTTGTCCAAAGAAAGCCTTTTGCAACATCTGCCAGATTGCGGGACATTCCATTGAAGAATGTCCCTACAATTTGAGGGCCAGGAATCAACAAGTGCTCTTCACCCAAGAGCAACCCTCCACATCTGGGACCAGCGGTCAACAAAATGCTGCATCATCTGGGGGTTACAGAAATAACCGATGGGGAGGTAGAGGAAATAATGAGAACAATAATAACCGGCCTTGGATCCAGTATGATGCAAAGGGGAGACCTATGATACAGTGTAGAAACTGTAATCAATGGGGACATTTTGCTCGGGATTGCCAGAAAGAGGCTCCTGCTCCACAAAAATTGTCGGTGGTGCGGACTGGGGGACCATGAGGAAGCTAATTGCCCGAAGCCCGACTGCAACATCGTTGACATGGAACGAGGGAGCACTGAGAAGATCTTGGCAATCACGCGTGCACAAACCAAGAAGGCCACGTATCCTGACCCTTGGACGGAGAAACAAAGGGTGCTCGAGGCGAAGGCTAAGATCGAGAAGGGAAAGCAGGACCGAAGGGACTCCACAAATGCCGACACTTCTACCCGAGCCATGGCAGAGCAAAATATCTTGAAGTAGATGATGCAACTGGAAATACCGGTAAAGGTCAAGGACCTATTGGAAACAATGCCACATTTGAAAACGACCCTATACTTAGGACAAAACGTCGCAACAAGTGCATTTGAACGGACGGAGGTTTCGGGTGGCTTTGCAGCCGACCCCATGACATTGTGAATAAATAGTGGGCGGAACCCTGTAGTAGTGGAGATGGGTATCTTGGGTACCATCCTCACCAACACGATTGTTGACAGTGGATCTGGGGTGAACGTTCTACCGGAGGAAACTTGGAAGAACCTGGGGAAACCAACACTTTGGCCGCCAACCTTCAACCTACTAGGGGCCGACCAACACGACATCAAACCCCTCAGAACTTTGATGGCACAACAGGTAACCATCGGAACCCAACCGTTGATCTTGGACTTTGTGGTAATTCACCTGAAGCAGAAGGGGCACGATGCCATCCTAGGGAGAGGGTGGCTCGTGACTACCAAAGCGAACCACAACTGGAAAAGAAACATTCTATCATTTGAGAAAGGGGGAAGGAAGTTTATGATAGATCTCACAACGCAGATGGTCAGAGAAGAAAGGGCATCCTCCTTGGATTCAGAATCGGACGACGGAATAGATGAAGGGGAAGGAAGTATGGAGCCCGACGCGGAAGGGTTACTGAAATTGGAGGATGATACAGACTCCATGGACGTCCTATTCCACTGGCAGATGGGCGACTATGAATTATTTCTGCCATCCTGTAATAACTAGAGATCGAGGAAGACCGGAACGAGTTCCCTCCAGAATATACAAAATACAGAGGAGAAGCTTGGATGAGAGAGAGACTTGCCCATGAGCTTCCCGAGGAACCAATTCGGTACAAAGAAGCAAAGTTGAAAGAGATAAACCTCGGAGATGAGCAAAATCCGAAAACTGTCCTAATGGGGGACAACTGGAGCCCTGTATTGAAAACGACAGCCTTCAAGATTTTTACAGAATACAAGGATGTGTTCGCTTGGACCTACAAGGATCTGAAGGACGTACCTCCGAAATTATGCGTGCACTGCATTCCCGTGGTTCCTGGAGCCCAACCGGTGCAGAAGAGGTCGTATAGAATGAATAAGAATTATGCTGCAAGGGTGGAGACTGAAATCGAGTGGATGTTAGAAGCTGGGATCATCTTCTGGGTTGACACAAGCGAGTGGGTTTCCCCAATTGTCATCTCCCAGAAGAAGGAAGCCAATTAGATCCGCATCTGCGTGGATATCAGATGCCTCAATGCAGTAACAATCAAGGACCCATTCCTAATCCCCTTCATTGATAGCATATTGGAGGAAGTGGCTGGCCATGAGATCTATTCTTTTATGGATGGGTTTTTCGGATATAACCAGATATCCATTGCAGAAGAAGACAAGTTGAAAACAACCTTTGCAGTGGAGGAGGGTGTATACACATACAATCGGATGCCCTTAGGCCTTTGCAATGCACCAGCGACCTTCTAGAGGATTATCCTCCATATCTTTGACAAGATGTCCAAGGGGAACTTTAAAGCATTCTTGGACGACTGGTCCATATTTAGTGGGCAGGAAAAACACATTGCAGCCTTGGGGGAATGCATGGAGTGGTGTCAGTGAGCTCGTCTGGCACTCAACCCAAAGAAATGTCGATTTATGGTGCCGCAAGGGAAGTTGCTTGGGCACATAGTCTACAAAGAAGGATTAAAAATGGACCTTGACAAGGTCCAGGTAATAGTCGAGATGGAGGCCCCCATCGACGTAACCAACGTCAAATCCTTTCTCAGCCATATTCGATACTACCACCGATTGATAAAAAACTTTGCCCGGGTTTCATACCCAATGGATAGGCTCATGAGGAAGGGTGAGCCGTATGTTTGGGCAAAGGAGCAAGGGTAAGCCTTTGAGGATCTAAAAACAAGACTGTTGGCCGCTCCTATTCTGGCATTTCCTAACTGGGACAGGGAATTCCATGTACACGTGGATGCATCGAATTATGCCATCGGAGCCACTCTAGCTCAGGAAGGAGGGAACGGACTCGATCATTCCATCTATTTTGCAAGCTAGTTGTTGTCGAATGCGGAGAAGAATTACAGTACCACAAAAAGGGAGGCCCTCAGAATGGTTTACTTTGTCCAGAAATTCAGACATTATCTACTAGCAACGCCGTTCACCTTCTATGTGGACCACCAAGCCCTTATGTACCTCGTTAATAAACCTATTATCCAAGGAAGAGTGAGTCGGTGGCTACTCTTACTTCAGGAATTCACGTTCAAAATTGTAGTACGGCCAGGACGTAGCCACGTGATTGCTGACCAGTTGTCACGAATCAAGTCTGGCGAGCCACCTGTGGGAATAAATGATGACTTCCCAGACACACTTGTTTCATATTGCCGTACTCCTGAAGTGGTACACGAGTATCAGGGAGTATTTGTCCACGACTCGATTCCCCGAGGACATGCCTTCGGGAGAATGAAGGAAGTTGGTCTTGAGAAGCAGGACCTTTCAGCTAATCAATGGATTGCTATATAAAATGGGTCTAGACCAGGTGCTGAGGCGATGCGTGATGGAAGAAGAGGTATCAAGAGTGCTGAGGGAAGCCCATGAAGGACTTGCTGGAGGACACATGGGTCCAGATACCACGGCCAGGAAGGTGTTGTTGGCTGGCTTATGGTGGCCAACATTATACAATGATGCTAGAGAATGGGTAGTTGGATGTGACACTTGTCAGCGCGTCGGGAAACCCCTCAAATGAGACTTTATGCCCCTTAATCCCTGCCATGTGCAAGAAATATTCGAAAGATGGGGATTGGACTTCGTTGGGCCTTTCAAGGCCAATCGTGCCTGGTGTTGCCAATACATTGTGGTGGCCACCGAATATTTGACAAAATGGGTCGAAGCCCGTGCATTAACCGATAACTCTGCCATAAGCACTGCAAAGTTTATTTACAAACAAATAATAACAAGGTATGGCATTCCGATTCAGTTGACAAGCGACAGGGGTGGTCATTTTGTCAATCATGTCATTAAACTCCTAACTACAAAATTTAAGATTTTCCACACGCTGTCAAGTCCCTACTATCCTCGGGCGAACGGCCAGGCCGAGGCGACGAATAAAATTTTGTTGGGAGTTATCTATAAGTCATGCGGCGTTGAAGGTGAAGATTGGGAAGAGAAGTTGCCCTCTGTGTTATGGGCCTATCGTACTTCGTACAAGGTAACCACCGGGCAAACACCATTCCAGCTAATGTATGGACAGGAGGCAGTGGTTCTGGCTGAATTCATGGTGCCTAGCTTGCGGATAGCTCTGGAGAACAAGCTCGGCGATGTGGAGAGTCTGAGAGAGACTTTATGTCTTGAATAAACTGGACGAGAAAAGAGCACTGGCACAGTGGGCCACTGAAGTAGCACAACAACGGAGGAAATTGTGGCACGACAAGCACCTCCGGCGGATGCAATTCACACGAGGACAGTTAGTACTAAAGTTCAATGGGCAAAACAAAATTAAACCTGGGAAATTCAAGGTTAGGTGGCTAGGCCCCTACAAAGTTTGAGAGGTTGCAGCGAACGGGTCGGTCAAGCTGTGGTCCCTCGACAGACGAGAAATCCCAGATGCTGTCAATGGCCCGAAGCTGAAAATTTACCATCAGAGGCCAAAGAGCCCGAGCCAGTAGCAACTGTGCAATTTAAAAAAAAAAAAATTAAAAAAAAGAGTAAAAAAATGAAACAGAGAGCATCGTACGGTCGTACGACAAAAAAACAGAAGATCACTGTGTGTGGTTGGCCATACGGTATATAGCTCCGTACGGTCAAGTCATCGTACGACCAAAATGGAAACACATTGTGCTGTAGAAGAGGATTTCAAAGAAAAGAAGACCACACGCACGCAATAGAAGCCTAGCCGTATGAAGCTAGATGATTATCGTACGACACAAAAAAGAGACAAGACAAATTGAGAAGTTGACCGTATGACACCACAAGCAATGTACAACCGTACGGTAAGAGCAGCAACAAAGGGAAACCACTGTATGGTCGGGAGCCAGCAATAAAGCCAGTTGCCGTATGACAAAAGGAAACCAGAATGATCACCGCATGGAGAAAGGGGAACGCTGCCATACGACATCTGTGCCAAGAAGCCAGACACCACACGCAAGAAGTTGTCACCGTATGGCCCCAGCATCCATCACCTGTACGACATTAAGAGGAGGATTGAACTGCAAGTTCGTACGATTTGAAGAACAGTTCGTACGGTGGGATGAAAATCAATAATAGTACTTGCATTCCGTACGGTACGTAAAGGAAGCTAGAGGAAGACGAAAAAAAAACGAAGGGTTCGTACAACAGTTGAGAAACGGTTATATTTTCATTCCAAGCAAGGACGAGAAACAGTTATGGAATTGGCAGGCAAACGAACTTGGAGGAGAAGGTTGGAAGAGGACTCTGGGAGTAGTAATCCTAGAATGAGCAAAAATACATAGACACTTCATTCTGGTGCACGAGTTGCAGGTGTAGGTACAGGAAAGAAGTTACAAATTCAGAGGCCACAAATGGTGGCTGGGGGATCTCAAAGAGATGACATCACAACACAGACCATTGCTTTCGAGGGTTTGAATGGTCTGGAATGCTGAAGATGGTGGTATGAG
Organism: Chamaecyparis obtusa; assembly: GCA_027943335.1. Lineage (NCBI taxonomy): Eukaryota > Viridiplantae > Streptophyta > Pinopsida > Cupressales > Cupressaceae > Chamaecyparis > Chamaecyparis obtusa. The sequence goes on from BSBK01005860.1 coordinate 1,360,127, forward strand.
AGCGAGGATACCCCAGAAAACCTCCTGGTCAAGGACAACCTCTCGAGGGCTTAGGTACAATGGGTTATCCAAATGCCCATTTTCTGTATCAAGGATTTTGAAGGCCCATTGCAGGCAATGATTGAGTCCTTCGACAAATTTTCAAAACAGAGCACCCTTCCCTACATGAACCACTTGGTGACGGTTTCCTTCATTGCATCCGAGTTTTACCGAGTGTTTGGGTTGCCAGCTAAAGGAGTAAGGGTTGACATGAGGCCGTAGAAAACGAGTGCAGAGAATAAAGATTTTTATATTCGGCTGGTTTGTAGAGATGATCTCACGATTGTGGAGGAGTCCCTCGAGAAGTTGTCACATAATTGAGGCATCAAGAAGACCTTCATCTGAGAGGGCCATTGGTGATGCCTTATGGACGTGGTGAAGAGCCGTCTTACAGGGTCCAGCCGCGCTTCAGATATCTCATTCCGGCAGGTTACTTTGATGAACCACTTACTGGGCAGCATAATGTATGATTGGGCTACTGTACTCGCCGAGTGGATGTATGCTTTTATGTCGCTTCAACACCGCACGTTCTACATGCCGCACTATGCCATTGGGCTCTTCTTGGATGCGGTCGAGTGGCAGATTCCATCCGCCATACTGTCACATGAGGTTAAGGTGGGCTCTTTGGCTCAAGGCGAGCCTCCCATCATGAGATGGCGCCACTTGGATACACCGGGCAGATAGAAGGTAGTCGCTGGCTCGAAACGAGTCAGATAGGAGTTGGAGGCCAGTGGTGAGCATGGAGATACAGATAGCGGCCGTGGGGAGACATCAGAGGAGAGTACTTCAGAGGATGATGATGAAGAAGTGGAGGTAATTTCAACCACCCCGTTACTGTTCCCTCGTCCCGTACTCTCTAGTGTGGCACAAGTTGCCTTGGTCTCTGATCTGTCAGCCATTCTGGCATTTGGCCAAGTTCGAGCCCCCGTTCAGTTCACTCTTCCTGTGGTCACATCGGCAAGAGTTTCCATCGCGGCTGCGCCTCCTGGGTCAGAGACAGTGGATAGCAAGAGCATACTTCCCATTCCTATACAGGATACAGTGGCCAGGGACGTGGCAGAGGAGATGGAGCGGTCCCCACAAGGGTAAACAAGAGGACCAAAATAAAATGGGTGCTATCACATGGTGGTATATGTATGGTCAACCATATAAGCATCTACAACCTCTTGCAATCAAGATCCCCTCACAAGTAAGTTTTTTTTTGGTTTTTGTTTACCACTTGTATTCTACAATTTAGTGTTTAACATTCTTTAATTTGCTTTTCATTTGTATGTTTAATTTTGTGAACACTATCCCAGTTGCAAGTTCTTTTGCCGCTGAACGGAAGTGGAGTACATACTCCTATATCCATTCAGTGAAGTGCAACCGGTTGGGCTCAAAGAAAGCTGAGGACTTCGTTTACATTCATACCAACTTGTGTCTTTTGTCACGTAAGGAGGATCAATACAAGGAAGGGTCAGCCAAGCTTTGGGATGTAACCCCTGAGTGTGCAAACTTGGATGCAACACTTCATGATCTTACTACAATCACAAATGATGGTGATGATACTATGACACATGGTGCATCTAGCACAAGTGAAACCGTTCTTGGTTCAAATGATCTTGAACTTGCAGCTGTTGGAGATGATGAAAATGTGGATTTTCTTGAGAATCCTTATGATTCTGAATCTGATTAGTGAATCTTGAGTCTTGACTTTTGATGGATGAACATTGAATCATGAACTAAGTTTTGATTTTGTAGTTCAAATTGCATTGGAATCTTGAACATGAGTAATTAGTTACTGAACTTCTTTCAATTTGAATATTTGTGTCTATGAAGTTTTAAGTTGAAGTTTTTGAACCATCAAATATGAAATATCTCGCATCTTGATCAATGGTGAAGTATCATTATTCTGATTCATACTATCAAATGATTTATTTTTGTATATTTCTTGCACTTCTTTTCATATATATATATATATATATATATATTTAAAAAAAAAAAAAAAAACTAAAAATAAAATAAAAATATATATATATACACACACACATCCAAATGCATCCGCATCCCCTAAAAAAACATTTCACTCATCTGTGCATCCACATCCGAATCGGTAACTTAGATTTTTTTTGCAGCAAGAATAGATTGAAAAAACGTGGGCTGCTGTAGTGTATTGGTAGAATGAACAAATATAATTTTCTCAAAAATACAGCGTTCTGGGTGAGAATATTGATGGTAGGAATTTGTGAAGATAGTTTTACTAGGTTGCATGGGTACTCGTACCCACACCCCTGGGGCACGTAATTGGTACACGTACCCACGTACCGGGACTCAGTGGGTACTTGGCGGAGAGCATCATAGCTAACGAACTTGATTAAAATTTCTGATTTTTGTTTCTGTTTTTTGTTTGCCTATCAGCTTATCAGCTTTCTGTTTATCAAGCTTAATTCAATATGTAATCAGTTTGAAACTTTGATGCAATACTGATTAATAGTAAACTTTATCACTATTCAAGTCAAAAGTTTATCATTTGCAATATGTTATTTTTGTTGTGTTTTTGTCATGTGATCAGTTTCCTCTGTTGTTTTCAGAACATAATCGAACATCTTTTAGAAGAATGTCAAACCTGTTCACACCTACCGTACGTCTTCTGCACAAGAGGTCTGTTATTTGGCATATGCAGTGTGGAAGGTGGCATAAAAAACATGTGTCAAAACTATCATGTGCGCTGCTGCAGTATAAACATCTTGGCAGGTAATGCTCTAGGAGCAGTTCTGCCGTCTCTTGTGTATCACTTGTCTGAAGAGACACATTCTCTTAAGACATTGATAGTTATCATAACTATCATTGGACTGGTATTATTCTTTACACACGTGTCACACACAGTCTCTAAGTATGAGACTGAAGTAATATTGTTTGGGTCGATAGCAACTGACGTTTTTTTTTCGAACTCATTGCGGGCCAGTGAAAACACTTTTCAACAGCAAATATGAGAGGATTCTGTTGACTTGTTTTACAAGCGGCCTTATTAAAAACGAATATGGGGAAAGGCGTTAAAGGTCTTTTGTCTCATGCACAAAAACAGAGTGATGTTTTGACAGGAGGGTGAGCCTGCATACGAAAGTGCATGCTCATCTAAACTGGGTATCGATTCAAATTAATCAATAGTGGCAGTTGAAGTGGGCATGTAGTGTGGGTTGTTGAGTAAAAATGAGGACACTCTTGAGACACGGGGACTGTAGGAGTTCGAACTATAATTCTGTCACTTCTTCAAACAATTGCAGAAACCTCACAAAATATCATTGCCAAATACTCTTTCAAGCTGATGTAACAATGAAATCACAACCTGTAGACAAGCTGGGGAAATGTCCAACCTGTTTTCCTCAAGAGTTTTTGTTCTTGAAGAATAGATCTGCTGCAAGCCTGGAAATCAGAGCTCCAAACAAATCCTGGGATGACATAATAAACTTGGATGATGTGAAATGAAACCCTCCAACTTTTTTTCCTCCCTCTAGTTCGAACTTGTCTAGGATTTCTTAATTTTATTTTATTGACTTTATAATAAAATATTTGCCTTCTCAAATAAATTGAACTCCATAAGGCATTATTGCTCATTATTAAATTGGTCCCCCTCTTATTGAAAAAAACTTGTAAGTTATTTGCCTAGGGAGATGGGCCCATGGCCTTATTATAATTTATCATAATATAAAGCTTAGATACCAGTGCGTGCAGGTTTGGCCTAGAGGCGGATGTGGGTGCCTTTGGATACGGATTCAGTGGCGGGTGCCCTGTGGGTGCCTGCTGGATGCACATCCCAGGCAGCCAGATGCATGGGGATGCCTCCCAGAGGCATCCACACACATCCGAGTGCCTGGGGTGGCTTCCAGCAAGCACCCGGGCGCATATATTTATCTGTGTTTAATGAAGCAACTTCATGGCTGGGTGCTAACATCAGGCAGAATTCCCTCTTCCCAGCTGTTATTGTGCCCTGTTCTTCACCAAAGTGCCGGATGTAAATTGTTTAGTGGGCTGGGGGCTACGCGCCACCCTCTTAGTCAGAGAATTGTTGCCCTCAAACTGTGTATGGCTGCAACTGCGTTGCAGCTTCCTGAGCATTCATGCCACAAATTCAACTCACTGAGATATACAAAAGTGACCGCCAAGGCAACATTTATATTTTCACCTTCATGTTCGATCCACAATTTCCTCAGGAAACTTAGCCTTGCCACCCAACACTCCTCTTAACGCATGCACAACATCTGATAAAAACTAAACTCTTTTCTAATGTTCAAGTGCCCAGTTTATTTAATAATAACAATTTGTTTTTGGTAATGATGTGGGGCTCCTCTTTTAGTTTATTTATTGTTAAAATCTCCCCTTCTATGAAGACTTATGGCAAGCTTGGTCTTCCTCATTTAAAATCACTTTTTTTTAAAATTTTAAATTTTTATGACTTATTACTTGCAAAGTGACTTTAATAACACATGTTATTATTATTTATTTAATGAAGTGAATTTATTTATTAAAATGATTTTTTTCACTTATTATAATATATATATATATATATATATATATATATATATATATATATATATATAAATATAAATATATATATATATGTGTGTGTGTGTATATATATGTATATATATGTATGCATATATATGCATCCAAACGCATCCGTATCCCTTAAATAATTTTCACGCATTTGTGCACTCGATTCTCGCATCCACATTCGAATCCGTACCTGAATCGGCAACTTAGATATAAAGTGGTAATATTACTCACTTTAATATTAATTTATATAATCCCAACTTAGGAAATATTTAAATCTTTCTCAATTTATTCATAAAACGTTATTTTGGACTCAGAACTGGAATATGACTGCCCCCTGATCATTTATGATGCCTAAGTCTGACAGGCCAAGTGACAGTTCCTCCTAGAAAATAGGGATCCACCCTCAAAAGTAGGAGACTGTCTCCAATCAACTGAAATTGCTCAAAATAGATCTTGCTCTGCTCCACGGTCCTCCGAGTGGTCAATTGGTCAACTCACAAACCTCCCTAAACAATATGACCCCTCCCTTAATTTTAGGAGATAGTCTCAAATCATCCGGAATGGCCCGTAGACACCCCTGTAACCAACTTTCAGCCATTCCCTAAAAATTAGGGATCCCTCCTTAGAAGTAGGAACTGCCATCTGAATGTCCGGAACGGCTCATAGAGCCCTTGGAAAGCTCCATAAAGCTTTGACTGAGTCCCCTATCCATACTGTTGACCTATGGAAACTTGGATAATAGGTCAACCTCTGCCTGCCACCTAGGAAGGGGACATTACATGCATGGATGGTGGCACTAATAAATTCGCACTACCAGGACCAGAATAATGGACCACTAACTAGACACCAAAGGTTCACACTTTTCTGATGTGGTGGGCCAGGGTCCAGTATCATTGTGTTTAATGTGATGATTTGGTGATGGTTGATGAAAATAGGGCAAGAGATGAGGCAGTTACCATAAAAATTCAGATTGACTTAGGATTAGAAAGGTCAAGCAATCTTTAGCAAAAGGAGATACTTCCAAAGCTAGAATTTAAAAGACAATTGCCTAGCATAATGAGTTGCTCAACAAAGCCTATAATACCTGCTCATGATAGTAGACATGAGGGTGACAATTGATAAGTTGAAACCATAGTTCCAGGACTCAGACTCGGCAAGGTCAACTCGACTCGTGACTCGGCTATGACTTGACAAAATGAAAGACCCTTGAAATTTAGAGATTTTTAATGATTTAAAACTTGTTTCATGCACCCATTATTGAATAAAGCTTAACAACACTAGAACATCATCAAATAGAAGCTAATTTGATCACATACATAAACATACATCCATCACATAAGTACATGCAAGGAAAATATATATATGGCATGTAATAGTTACTAACTATTACATGCCATATATATATTTTCCTTGCCTATACATATGTCTTCAGCAAATACAAGATCCTTGCTCGGGAGTAGAAAATCATGTGAAAATATTATTGAAATTAGTATACAAAATAACACTAAGACAATCTCTACTGTATTGTAGTTGATTAAACTTGTAATGCACTGTTTTTTGGGCTATGCCTTGCATCTTGCACTAGCCATAGCTTAGTGATTGATGCAAATTTATTGCATTAATCATAGACTGTTGAAGTTGGGGGCTCACAGACAAGCATTGCAGCTTTTTCCTCTGGCATATCAGAGTAAGTATAATACTATAAACTATTGTAGCTTTAAGATAAAGAAACCTCTTTTTACAATATGCGTAGGTCATGACCCGCCGAGTCATGGTGACGGGTCATGAAAACCCGCTAGCGATTGCATGGCCTGTGACCTGCCTGAACTCGCATGACTCGCTGCAAGTTATTGAACATTGGTTGAACTTGAAACACTCATTGATGGCATGTGAGAAAGAAAATATGAATTTGCAAATTGAACCATAAAGTTGAAGAGTCAAGAGAAGATCCAACACCGAGGTTCATTGTATTGGAACAATTCGCACATCACACTCACATAGCTGACGATACTTTTGTTGTATTGTATGTGCTTCTGCTATTTTACTACTTATTTTACTTTCCTAATAAGCCTTAAAGAATAAGCGAGGCTAAATGGTTGTTATCAAAGTGCTAAGAACTAAAGAAATGTAGTCATAGTAAGAAGTGAATCTTTGTTAATTTACAAAGTTGCCAGTTCGGATTCGGATTTGAAATTCGTTCAAATTTTTTTGGGGGTGGGTTCGAATTCATTTTGGGTTCGTCTGCACAAAATTTATGTTATATATATATATATGGATATGTATATGTATATGTATGTGTATGCAGCAGCAAATAAGACTTAAGTTCATACACCACTATGCTAATAGTAAAGCAACATAGAACAATACACCACAATATATATATTAAAGTTTTAGTCCAAATTACATATGTTTTACCTTTTTGACCTTTTTAGTAGCTAATTTTAGGGTCAGAGAGTTGGATTGACTAAAATAGACCAAAATAAACTTTTAAAAAGTAAAAAAAATCCATTTTTTTGACCAAATTTGGCCTAGGTCCTGCTGCAGGTTTGCAAATTCGCAAAAAAAATGGCAAAATTCATGCCAGGTTCATCTGACAGAATTTGGGCAGACTTTGAAGGTCTGCGGCAGACTTTTGCAAGAATATGATAAGGACCAGACTTTTGCAAGAACTGGACCAGACTTTGGGGTTGCCAAGGAAGAATTTGGTAACATACATAATTTACTCTGGAATATCTTCTTTCATCCAATGGTATACTCCTTGATTTTGGGATTCGTAATAATAAAATATCAAAACCTAAAAGAGTGTAATTTTTCTTCTAATGTTCTCTGTTGTCTATGTTGTCTTTCTACAAAAGAAATATATATACTTTGAATTTTTTTAATTTTTGAAACTTCTGAATTAAAATTTGTTGATTTTTCTACCCCAGGGCCTCTTATATGTATCCTGACCTAGGGCTTTCTTGAGAGTTATTTCCCATCCATGGATCTGCTGCTTGGCTTAGCATCTGAAACCATTCAGCTTTAGACAGGCTGGCTTTTGGAGAAAGCTCATTGCCTTCTTTCCTTTGTTTTATCTGCACCTGTGGGATTTTTCTTGGATGGGTTTTTCTCTTCAAAGTATTTTTTGCTCAACTTTCTGAGTCCTATTAACCTGTTTTTTTAACTCATGGACATTAATATGGTTTCTTCCTCTCTTTCTTCTTTCTTTCTTGAAACATTCTTTTGTGACCCACTGTTAATCCTAGCAGGTTCCTCCAACTGCATATCTATTGGCACTTCCTGTGTGAGTGCTAAGACTTGGATCACGTCTTCTGTATTCAAAGGCTTGAGATATGGTAGGAGGAACCAGCTCTTAGTTTTATCTATTTCCTGTACAGTTTCCTCAAACAAATTGATATTAGCAGAAGATTTTGATGTTTCTGAATGTAAGCTCCAGTTCAGTTATCAGCTTTTGACTTGTCCAAGCTTCTTTATTTTCTGCTCTGCTTCCTGCATTTTATCTTTGAGTGGTTTGTACTGGGGCTGAGGTTGGTGGACTAGAGGTTTTCACAAACAGCTGGTTTGATTTGATTTATCTCTGCTTGACCACTTTTAGCATACAAAGGACACTCCCAGATGGCCATGCAGATCTAAATTTTGCATCTGGAGGTGATGTTTTCATAGTACCATAATTATTCAGTTAATTTTCCACCTAAGATTCCCTTTTTTGTGACATTGTGGTCATTGTTTGGCCAGTAAATTTGGCTGGCTTATACCCCAAGAGTTTGTATACTGATGCAGACATTTCTGCAGATAATCTCGTGAGATCTGAGAGTTCTCCCTTGCTGTTGCTGCCTGTAAAGAGTGCTGACATAGTATGTAAGAGGCCATGGACATGCCACTTTTTGATGATGAATCAGAGCTGAAATTAAACATGATTACAGAGCAGAATGGTCATGGAACTTTAATATAATGTTATTGATGCATGATTTCATCTCATCTTAGACACTAAGAACTTAAAATATTCTAGATTTTGTTTGGATGCTTAAGCTTAAAATTAAACTTATTGATGACCTTCACAACACGACCTAGAAGTAACAGTATATATTGTTATTAAGGCTAAGGCTTTTTATTGTCATTGTAAAGAAGCTTGTAAGATTTTTGTTTTGATGTTTATGCCATTTTTCTTTCCTAACCGGTATACAAATTTGTTTTTGAAATTTCACCATATCAAGCATTTCAAAAACTACAGTTTTAGGTTTGGATACAGAACTCTATTGCAAACAATTTATAACAATTTCGTTACATGCTTAACTCTCATGATTTTAATTCTTTCTGATGTTTATAGGCAACCATAAGGCTAAAGGAAGATGGATTATTCTATCTAGAGAACCATGGGAAACGTGCAATAGCTGTAAATAGCCGTGACATTATGAGTGGACAGTGTATCAGACTGGGTTCCAATTGCTTGATAGAGGTTTTTCATCTCATCCTCATTATAAAAGAATTATTTGTTTTAGAAGACTTCCAAATATTTAAAAATTCCAGTAACTCCAATAATACATTAGTTAGCACTTACATGTTCCACGCTACAATCTGTTCTTATGTACATTATCTGGCTATCATTACAGGGAGGTCTTGCAAGTCTAAGGAGACTATTTTTATGATTGCAAGTCTAAATGCTGTATATTCTCTTTAGCTACAACCCAGGCACCTTCATATTCAACATAGGCTTTCCCTTGTGATGGTTCTTTTTGATGTGATTGTTAGTAATTTAAGGGCATTAATATTTGTTTATTTCTTTCAATTATTTACTGCAACTATCCTTTGGGTTTGCATGCATGGATCATGACTGGTAGCTTTATGTCCATTCTTTTTCATCCTAGATTTATTTGTGTATCATTTTATCAGGTGCAAAGTGAATGATTGCATGCATACTTTTATTCCTGCTTTTATGAATGCAATATAGTAGCATTAAGTGCACATGCATTTTCAATGCCATTTGTTTCTTGCATAGTTTCCTTACCTGAATATGAGTTTGTTAATTGACTAAATACTGGTTTAGAAAATCATCATACTAGAAGAGTTTAAGAATTTGAGGATCATGTAAGAGAAAATACAAGTGGTTTTGATTGACCATGTTAGTGGGAAGATATTAATAAGTAAATCCCATTTGAGTTGAAAACTATAAAGATGCTAATAAAATATTTATGGGTAGGATCAAGATCATTAAGCTAGTCAAATCCTCAAGTTTGATGCCAATGATTCAACAATGTTGCTAGTTTCATGGTGTAATGTGGAATTTTAAAAACTTAATATGACACTAATACATTAACTTGAAATAAAAAATGAGACTCCAAATTTTTTCAATTCATAATGTTAAATAGAGGTACCTTGGGATAGAATTGCATAGGAAGAAAATATAAATTGAGATTTTGGGCCAACTTTGTTTCCCATTATTTTGGTGACTGATTTAAAGATAGTTACAAATGGGGCCCCTAATATAGGTAACTTTGCGTATAACTGTGACACAAGGTTTGAATTCGAGTTTGTGTTTGGCAGCAATAAAATTAGGATGAAGCTCAGCAAGGGGAAAAAGTTCCAAAAAAAGCAGCATTCAATTCATCTTATATAAATTTAGTTTTTATTAAAATATAGGTAAACTAATATATCCACAAAATTATCTAATTTTTTTTAATTTGAACTCTAAAAGCCTAATTCTTTGTAATCTAAGTATTTATCTTATTATAGGTAATATATCTACAAAGTTACTATTCTCCACCGAGTTTCAGGGAGAGGGACGGCAGGGGACAACTGTTAAAAAAATAGGGGAATTTTAAAAATATAGAGAAATTTTAAATATGATAACATTGATAATTCATGCATCATATACATTTTGTAAGCTTAATACATAGCATTAGTTTTGAATTGAGAATTCATATGAGAATTGACACAATGGCTTTAGTACTCCATTTTCTGCTTGATTCCCAAATAAAGAAGCAAAATTTTTGCATGAAATTATGATCATCCTTTGCAGAAAGCATCTCTGAGCCCTTATCCTTCATACTAACCATACCATAAATTCACAAATGTTCAACAAAATCTGGAATCCAGTGGCTCCTTCCAATTGGAGAGCAGACAATGTTTTTGGGAGTGTGTGTTTTGTTTGAATCATTCTCAATATACCACACGCAGAATAAGACGATGTGAATAAGAGATTTTGCTCTGACAACTCAAGATGGCAATTTAGTCATATCCCAAGTTTAACAACAATTGACACTGATTTCTAGTTTGTGAAGGGTATAGAACATTGTAGCTGGAAAAGGCACTGCTATTTCAAATCAGGAAGTTCAAATTTTCAAGTAATTGATAACCATCCCAGCATGTTAGTGAAATAATCTGATATGCATTTTTCTGTAGTCATTGTGCAAGTCTTTTCTAAATTAACTCCTACACAAGCCAACCAATCAACCCCTTGGTTGGACGATTACTTTATAACATGCTTCGCGATTTGATTGTCAAAAGCAATAGCTTGCAGATGTCAGTTACCATGGCAGGTGAAAAATTAGCCCAGCATTTTTCTTTTGCATCCCTGAAACGTTTTCTGTGCTGCTTTGAAAAGGGTACGCGTGCGGGTACAGCCAAATCTGTCCCCATACTGTCCATGGGATGGGTGCGGGGTTAAAACTTTAGCGGATGCGTCCCTGTGGAGCACAGAAAAATTATCTATTTTTTTAAATTTTTTTTTAACTTAAATTAAAAGATGCTTAGATTTTTCTTAAAGTTTTTTATATTTAACATTAGAAAATTACCAAAAAAATAAAATAAAAAATAAATAAAGTCTATTTAAACTTAAAGAATGGGGTCACCCATGTAGAGCAGCAGTTGAAACACTTCGTTAGTGAGGCTGCCATCAAGGTTCAAACCCCCGTTGGGCCGTTGCCCTCGTAGGCTTGTGCCTATGCTGTGCAGTGTGCTTGCAGGTTTGAATTTGTGGACTGTTTGACTGCTTAGAAGGCTGCCATTTACCAATAAAAAAACCCAAGTCCATTTAAAGAACATGTTAATTAACTATTGAGTTTTATTTATGGGAGAAAAATCCAGCGAAAGGAGAAAGGCCATAAATTTAAATATATCATAATTAAATACTAATTTTTATAAAAAATAATATAAATTTATAATATTTAATTTTTTTATTAACATCAAACTCAATATTAAAATTATAAATACAAATATAAAAAGTAAAATACAGACAATAAAAAACTGTAAAGTTCTACTTCTCAACTACAGAGGAAGTGGTGCTGTGACCTTTTCAGAGTTGTGCAGTTGTTCAGAATGGAATTGTAAGGCTGCGAGTTGGTCAAACTGTCAAATTCTTAAAATGCTGGTTATGAAATCTGTCGAATCATCGTCCTCTATTTGCACCTGTAGAAACTCGTCTGTAGATAGAATACATTGTGCCCTAGCTGCTAGTAGGAGGAAATCAATCTTCAGCAGTCAATAGGGAGCTAAAAATCAACATGCCTTCTCTGGTATAGATTTATTCCTAAGTTACCAGATTCGCTCCTGGAAGGTGGAATTCAAAATTCAGTTTGCTGCAAAGTCGGATTCGGTTTGAATTCGCTCAAAATTCAGCCACAGTCAAGTAAATTCGCTCAAAATTCTCTCAGGACCCTGTAAGAATTTTGGACGAATTTGGAAGGCTTTTGATTTGGACAGAGGAACCCAAACCGGATTTGGGGCGAATTTGACTGAAAATGTCATTTTCATTGACTTTTTCATAAATCTTTTTTGCCAACTTAGGTCTATTCGACCCTCCAACCCTAAAAGTGACCACTGAAAAGACCAAAAGGGTTGTTTTATATGTGATTTGTGCATTTGTGAATGAAAAGAAAAACTTCTTGCCTCCATTTGTGTATGAACTTATTTGCTGCTGCATATATATATATATATATATTCAAATCTTGTACGGACGAACCCAAAACGAATCTGAATCCAACCCAAAAAATTTTTGGAGAAATTTCAAACCCGAATCTCGAACCCTCATCTGTACCATAATCCGAACCGGCAACTTAGATTTATTCACAAATTTAAATGAATTTCTGCCGTTGTCAAATGTTTATTGAATTTTGAACCTCATACTTGAAGTTCAGTACATCTTGTGACACAAGTATAGCATGAGACATGAATTCTCCATAAGCACTAACTAGATTATAATTGATGCAGATGAATTTAATAATATTCCATGCATTAATTAATATCCATATGACATCAATTATCTCTATTTATCTTTGTGATCTAGGGAGTAATGAGCTTCTATGCATTGCTTAGTGCCAACCCATCATCTCTGTTTAAATTATCGGGTGTTTTCCAATCTCTATTGCTTCCCCCAGTCTCCTATTCTTTTAATTATCCCTAACTAAATCTTTTGTTTTATCCATACAAATTTCATGTGTAGGTGTATGCGTGTATTTTGCTGAGCTGAGCTCTTATGCAACTGTGATGAATGTTTGCACAATATTATTTGTTTCCCTGATGATATTCCTCAGTTAATTGAAGATGTCATGAGATCGGTCGTATTGAGCTTGTAATACCTTTTTACCTTTTGGAATGTGCCTGCTACATCTCCAAATGCATCACCACCACTGGCAGAAAACAGAAAGTCAATGACAAAGCCTTATATAAGGCCTATGTTTTTATCAGGACATATTGCAATCATATTTTTCTACGGCCTATCAACTACCTTCCTTTTCAAGGTATTATATAGTCTAACCCATGGATGTCTCACATGTTTCCAAAATCACGTAGGGTAAATGGCTAGATGAAACAGTGAGTTTTATAATGGTGGATAATGTATGTGAATTAAAATTGTCAGAGACCAAAGTTACCGAGGGATGAGAACTGGTAATGGTGTACCATTTTCAAAAGAAGTTGGAGATGGCACTTCAAAATGGCAACAATGGACACACACACACAAACATGCATTCTATTTAGGAACACATGGTTAAATGCCTAAAAATGATTTTTTTTCAATGAATTGAAATAGATGTCAATGAAAGCAAAGATCAATTAGACCGACATTTGCTAATAATAATTAAGATATAAACAATTAATTTATAAACGGTAATCACCTGGAAATGGCAGATAAGAGGAGGGAAATGCCGTTGTTTTTAGAAACATGGTACAATGCTCCGCGCAATGAATATATTTTCAATCAGTCAATAAAACTGCAATGGATGTAAACATTTTACAACTTATTAGCTATGATACCGGATTTGCACCCCCTGCCCCAACATTTGGAAGCAGATGCCCGGGGGGGGGGATGTGCTTCTAGTACACATCCACAGTCTGTGGAAGTGCACCCAAGGGCATCCATGCGCATCCACATGGTGTGGATGAGCAGCCGGGGTGCATCCGGGTGCCTGCCCCCAGAAAAAATGTTTTTTGACTAAAAAAAACATTTTAAGTACTTTTTAATTTTTTTTTCCACAAAATCCTAAAATGACTCTTTATGAGGCCATTCATTGTTAAAACAAATCATTTTGTTTGCTATTTTGCTCTCTTCTCATTTTGTTTTCTTATGATGATGATGATGATGATGACATCCCTACACATGGTGCATCTAGTGCAAGTGGAACCTCTTTGGGTTTAGATGATCTTGAACTTGCAGTAGCTAAAGATGAAAATCTAATAGATGATGAGTTTTTTGATATTTTCAAATCATAAGAAGGTAGCCGCATCTTCTAAAATAAGTAGAGAGCAGGTGTAGGTACCTCATCACACCTAACTCAATTGTTGATTTAGATTGCCACTTGTTGGGCACAATATATTGTAAGAGTTAAGTGGTAAAAATTTGTAACCAACATATTCTTGGCAACTCCGTTGGGGTACAAAAGGGCCAGTACCTTTCTTGTTTCAAATATTTAATGGTACCTTCCTAATAGGAAGGTTGGCGACTTTGTTTCATTTGAAGATCTCAAAAAAATGGTTTTGTGCCAGGCCCAACCAAGGAATTAATTCAAAAAAAGAACTACAACTTTTCAAGAAATAATAACTGAAGATGACCAGATTCTTCATTTATTTTGGGATGCTTTTAGAGAAAGTATTTGTGAAGCTAAAAAGAAAAAGTTAAACTCATTTGAGGATTATAGGTCTGCATGGCTGTTAGTGTGCATCAAAGATATTTCCAACTTCAAGATCTTAAACAAGGGACTCACCAGTCGCCGGTCACAATAAAGAGAGCAAAAGAAGAATTGGGAAATGAAGGGTCTTACAACTTCTCTGTTCTTAGCGAACGAGACCTTGTGGCAGCATTGGTAGACCAATCAGTCCTTTGGACTCAAAATCAGCAACAAGATAGAAGTTTTCATCATGTTGAAGGTAAGAAACTTGAATCTTTCCCTTCATCCATGAAGACGGAGCAAAGAGAGCAAATTTTTTTTTTCTCTTGAAGAAGAGGTGTCACCCGATGAGAACCAGATCATATTTGTTGCGAGCTGGTTCCTAAAGGGCTCAGATGATGACTTCCGGTGTGGAATTGAAGATTAAAAAAGCCACATCGCCAAGGTTGGAATTGAGGTATTCGCTGGTGCCTCTTGGTGACATGAAGGAAGGTATGAATCATATTACACCCACTGCTTTATCTCCCCCTGAGTTAGAAGTTTCCACCTTTGATGTTTTTAAAATTGGTCAAGAAGAAGAAAATGGTTTTCACAAGGCTATAGAAAAACCTTTAGATTATGGTTTGGAAATGGAAGTTTTTTATATTTGATGACACCAACCTGATATCTGTTGAAGTTGAGAAAAAGATTGAAAATTTAATAGATATGGAAGAATTCAATCAATCAGGTCTTCATGTGGTGCAGCCCAAACTCTCATCTTTCGGTTTCCTTGACCAAGGAGGTGGTAAAGAAAAATCACACGGGGAGATAATGTGTCCTATTAGTTATAAAAACTCTTTGCCCGAAAAAGATGAGATGCGGATTCAAAAGGTTCCAGTTTAGACTCTTTCTTCTTATGCTGATGATTCAATTTTTAAAAATGAAATTGAAGAACATAATGATACGATCTTAGAATTTGAGGAAAGTATGGGCGAAATGCATTGTATTTTCAGTAATGATTCTTCAGCCATTAAATTTAATCCTATGATTGAAGAATATAATCTTTAGAAGTCGCGATCAGTAGTACTAGTTGCACATGTGGAGATTGATTTACCCAATATTGTGAAGTCATAACTAGATCAGAGCATTCGACAAAGGTTACACATGGAAATGAAGGCAAGATCATGATTCAAAGACCTATGATGAAAAATGGCTCTTTGGTTGCATGATGGTATGTAAGGGCTTCTTACACCTTGTGAGACTCCATTGGACTTGCATGTTATTTCTGAGTTTGCAGGCATTGCATGAACATACATCTCTTTTGTGGAGCGGGTACTATTTCTCACAATCTATGAATGGCTTTGCGTGATTAGTTTTGAACATTCTCTGAGGTAGGGTCTTATGACCATGTACATATTTTGGTGGTTTTTAGTTTAGCTTATGTTTCTGCTTTGTCAGTTTTGGCTTGTGCCCAGTTCCTCTCTGCTCTCCTGCTTGAGTAACTCCCTGTCCTCTGCTATTTCTTTGACTCTACACCCAATGTACAAGGCACTAGCCCCCATTCTAATCTTTGTTCAAAGTTCTGGATTCTCTTTGTCCTTCCAGTCCTTGTCCCCCTTCAGAGCCCGTTACCCCAAGTTTAAAACTCTAATATGCCTCATTAACATCAATCCTATCGACAGATTAAAAATCAATTCATTCCCATGATTAAGTCGGGTTGTCTAGTTTTTATCCATGTCTGGAAACATAAAAATTCCCAATCTTGTCCCACAATTCTTATGTGTGAACTCCCGAGTCAACATATTATTGGGCATTTTGTAACTTTGAAATGAGTTCCAAATTTCCTGTTTTCCGCGATTCCCTAACATTGAAGGTGCTCTATCGGGATGTTGGGCCTTCTCATCCCGATTGCCGAAGATGTAAAGGTTCCAAGGTGCGAATATCACCTGATCCTCCGATATGTCTAAGGGCAGTATTTCCATTTATTTCCGACCAAGTTGTAAGGCTCAACTTTCCATGCAAATCTCTTCAAATTTGACATGGTACAGTTCCTTATATGTTGAAGTATAAAGGAATGAATTTACAGAGGTGGCAACACGTTTTTCCAAACGAAATTACTATCATCTGCCGTTCAAATTAAATGAGTTTAAAAGCTTGTTTACCAAGAAAAGTGGTGGTATTCCGAGTTCATTCCTCTTTGAAAAAGATCAACCGGTCCTCAGAATAGTGCTTCCAGAAATTGCAGAAGAGTAGAACGAGGAACCTACGCCCATGGCGCAACCAGATTTGATTTGGCCTGAGTTAGACCAGCTTGATATTATCTCTAATTTACGCTATTTGGCATGGAGGGAAAAGACCAGTTATGCAGAATATTGCAGGGACATCTTCGCCTTGGAAGAAGTGAACGTCCAGCTTCATCAACTTTTCTTGGAAATTCAGTTGGAAGGTGAACGAGCCCTTGCACTCTAGAAAGGATGTTTTCCCTTATGTCATGAACCATAATTGATGCAATAATACATATGTATACTTAATATCATCTTAAAATCAATAATATAATATTGATCAATATATATAGAGAAGAATTTATTAATATTAATGCATATTTAATATTTGATAGCTATCAATATATATAATCAACTGATAGTTATCAATGAAATATTTGTAATCAATATTATTGATCAATATAACAAATAAATATAATTAATCAATATTAACATTAATATTAATATAATCACTTAATCTGTATTAATCAATTATTATAATCAATATATAATACTAATCCATGATCAATGCAGTTAATAATAATATTAACAAATTCATTAAAGCAATGACAATCCTATATTATAATAGTCGATGGGTTTAATAAATAGCAATGAGTCGTTAATAATAGACTCCCATGAAACATGACGTTGGCATGGTTAGAGTCACGATCCGTGACCTTGGCTTAGAAACATATTAATACCAGCAAAGGGAAAGTGGTGTACGGGGGAGGAAAAATATAAGATGGACAATGGAATGATATTGTTTTCTTATTATCACAAGAGTGAATTGCACGCCGGAGATAAGTGTCCCGATGCGATGAGTATATATATGCAATCGTCACCCAACTTGATATTGTGAAGAGTGTAGAAGGGTATGCATGACATGTTGTTTACCTCAGTCTCTGTTCAGTGGAATTTCTAGTATCAATCACAAGAAGTCATCAAGACTGAGCTACATACTGGTTCTTCACCTCTCACTAAAAGATCGTGGAAGACAGAGAATAATAAGCATCCAACATACGGATTTAAATAAGGGAAAAGACATTGAGACTATCAGCAGTTTGGGAAAGACCAGACATGTATGTAACGTAGACTTCCTTCCTAGCAACTTTGAATATATATAATTAGACTATATATATCTCAGATTATGAGATACCATATTATAGGATATTCCCTTAAAATCCCATTCCATCGAATAGGAAATGTACACAAGAATAGGAAATCATATATAGAGTATTTTTATATAAATAATAATGGATCAGGAATATATACATAGATTATTACATATAATATTACATTTAAATATATATTAATAATATTGAATCACATATATATAAACTATCTAGATAATAGAATATCTAAAATATAAAAGATATTTCTGAGTTACATAAGAATTATATAGATATCAAATGTATATCTGAAATATATATATTTATATATAGTTAGTTAGATAGATATGCATATAGATATGAAGTATATATTTGAATATTCTATTATATATTTTGAATGAATATGTATCGCTGAAGACGGAGGGTCATAATTGACATCCTTCTGAAAGTATCAATAGTTCTGTTATTGGAACAAGTAGCTACCCTGACGGTGAGTAACAGAGTTGTCTATAATCAGTAAAATAGAATGCTGTTGTGTTATAATTAATAGCAATTTCTCTATGTTCATAAGAAATTAAGATAATCAGGAATCCCAAACATAATATAAAATTGATCTCTATTACTTCTTCAAACACAAGAATGGAAGGCAGAGGCTACCAAAGAGGGGCAGTCTAAATCCAATAGGGTAGCTTCCAAGTTAGGGTAGGGACCAGCCCCCTCTTTAACCTTGAGAGCTTGAGCTCGAGATAGGTTAAAGGTGGAGTTTGTAAACTTTGAGGGAGTCTATCAATGGTCTCTAAGCGCTTTGGTTTGCCTCCAATGTCTTCTCCCTTCTCAAGGATTGAAGTAATAATAAGGTCAGTCTTGTGACATGGATTGGAAATAGCTAAAATTCTTAATTTGTTATTTATTCTTTAGTTTTACTCCAAATGGTAATGTTAAATTATTTGGGGACATTACACCTTATTTTAGCATGCATGAAATCTTAGTAATTTTTGGGTTGGTAGAATTGTTTCCGTTTTAAAATTCCTTTCTCGATACCGGTCATTTTGAAGACCGTTACTTTTGTAATTGAAACAGTTTTAGCTCTGTTTGTATATATAGGCCTTGGGGAGGCCAAGGAAAGGGGCTTTTTTTCAGAGGGGGAAATATAGTAAAGAAATGACAGAGGTATAAATTTTGAAATGTAGCAGTTTTTGTTGGTGGGAATAAATCGAACTTTGTGTCATGAAATTCTCTGCAATTATCTTGAATAGGAATGTATGTGTTCAAAACTGTGTATTTGTCATATTCTTCCTTACTGTGAATTAAACTGTGTTATGACAGTATTCGATGGTATTTACCTACTCGAAATGGTTATCATGCTTTCATACCGGAAACTGTGTTCTGCGTTGAGGAGGATTCTTTGCCTGTTCTTTCATATTAGATTATGAGTGAATTGAACTTTGTGTCAAATCATCTCCTTTCAAGTATTGTCTGAAATCTTTGTTTTCATCTGTAGCGTACTTATGTTTGGATGTTAATTTGCCTTTTCTCCTTTCCGGTTAAATACATACCCAGAAAATCAAAATTAAATTATAAGAGGGAGCTGTACCTCTAAAATTTAGAGGAAGATCATTTGTTTAACAGAGATCTCTCCAGTTGTTGGGTTTAGATTTTGTCTTTCAATTCTGGGCATTGTGAGTCATTTTTAAAAAGCTATTTTAGAAATGCAAAAATCTGAACTAACACTGTCATCAGGTATTTTATTGGACCGATGAACAACAGTATTTATACCATGCAAATGCTGCTGTCTAGCAGCCTTATGCTCCTCATCCTTGATTTAGACTGAGTTAGTCAGGGTTGAACTTAGCTCTTTTTTTTCATTTAAACCAGGTTCGTACAGAACTCAATAACAGAGGACTTTATTGATAACATACATTTGCAAACATTTTTGGACATGGTAACATAGATTTATGTTATTTCTCTAGCAATGAAAATCTCCTCTTTACATCTTAAATATGTGTTAGGAAAATGTGTTCTCATGTCTTTTGACATATATGTATCTGTATTCTTTTTACGAGTTTCATATATAGCCAATTCCATATTAAGGGGCGTTGAAAATTAGCCATAACTCTATCTGATACTGTATCCATGACCATGCAAACTGTTCAAAACAGATAACCTAGTTCCCTGAACTATTGCTTATGTACAATTCACTTGTATCTATGGTCAGAAGGTTCTAGTTGGAAAACAAACCAAAGCAAAATAAATTCTATAAGATCAATTTCAATACTAGTGTTAGATAGAAGGTTTAACCATTTTTCCTTTATATATATCTTGCGACTAGTTGCTGCCCAACATTGACAACAATGGCTTGAGATTCTTTTTGGAGCCTCTTAAATGCCAAAGATTGTTTTTCAGCTTCTTGCAACTGCTTCAGATTTTTCATTTTTCTAGTTCGATTTTAGGCACGTTGGGACTAATTCCACATCTGCTAATTTTGACTTTATTGTCTCTAATCTAAGAATACACAGTGGGGTTGCTACAGTTATATTTATTGATTTAATGATGCATTGACAGGGATTGTTAAATGCTTCCACCTCCATTATTTTACGTTGTAAATTCTGAAATTGAAAATTATTGGCAAGAACTGTTACAAGATTTGGATGGGTCTGGTTGAAATCTGTCTTTATCTGGATACTTGCCAGATTTGTCTGATTTGGTTTTAAGTTCTCAATTCCTATAGAAATTTTACCCAATGTTTTGAAAAATTCTCGATTTCCAATTTTGTTTGGCTTTTAGAACAAATTCAAATTTTTAGACAATAAATATAGGATAAATTAGTTTGTAGCTCTGAGTAGAACTTCTTTGCTTCATGTTAATGGCTTGTTAATGGTAATTAATGTTTATCCTTGGAGCTGTCAAGTCAAAAAGTACCTATCTGGTGCTCGGCATGGTACTTAAAAGCTGATGGGAAGTTGTGCAGACCTATGGCATCGGTACAAATGGCTTCACCTTAGCCCAACATGATTCACACGTATGCCAATAGACCAACCACTCAATTACCTGGTTGTATGTCATAGATCATCCTGTAGGCGTTAATTTGTGGGGCAATCTTTTGTCTGTTCATGCTATATGTCATTGCACCATCCAGCTAAAGCTCTGTGCTTAGAATTGATCAGTGTTGCTAAATTTTATTGATCTGTTTTCATACCAAATACAGAGAAATTGACCTCCTAATCTTTTGAGTATTTTTCATTTCTCTACTCTTTTTCAAGGAGTAGAGATTACAAGTTACCTATTACTTTGAATAATTTATACCTTGCATTGAGAAATCTTGTAATTGATTATCATTTTATTTAAAGCTTGTAGCTTGACTTTTGTAGTACCAGTACCCAAAACTTTAATCAAATTTCTCATTAGAAATGGCACCAACTTCATCCTAGCTTATATTCACCATTTTTGTGAAATTCGATTGCAGGTTGGAGGAATGACTTTCATCTTTGAGATATATAAGAGGCAAAGGGAGCAATCAACAAACTGATCAAAAACACTAGGCCAGAATGCATACATAGTACATGAATAGTTCCATGTTAAGATTAATGGAGCATGACGCATTCTTAATCTTTCTAAATAAAAATATGCTTGTACAAAAGCTTCCAATTTACATGTATTATATTAGTGATGTTTCTATTGCTATCAGTTTTAAGCTTATCTTCAAATATCATGTAATTTATTACTATTTGAGTTTTTTTGATGCAAATTTGTTGACAAAGGATGACGTTTGGAACTTTCCTGACAAATGAAAGTGTTAGACATCTAGGCCATATTTTACGTCTACCATGGATTTTGAAATCCATTTTTTAGGTGATTAAATCTGCCTCTAATTGGTGAAGGCAGTATTTGTTGTAACAGTATGATAATCAATTCAATGATATGAACACAAGCCAAAACGTGAGATTTTGATGCATTACTTTCAACTGTCTGAGGAATTCTAATGAATAATGCCGGCAAGGGTCCTGATAAAGTTTCACTGATACAGTTATCCAAGTAAATTTTTGTTTTCAATAAATTTTTTTCTTTTTCTGAATCACTAGTACAGCTGTCTTTACATGATTGATCTTGAGCTGATAATGTCACATGCATTCAAATATGCCGAATGTCCTCTTCGTCTATATTCTATTATTTTTCTTTTAAGATAGGGAATTATCCACTGCCTATTGTATAAGCTACATGATTGCGACTGGAGACTATGTACGTGCGAAATTTGATTCATTGTCAAAATACGAGACGAAGATGTTTGGTAAGGTACTTCACTTTCATTAATAATAGTTTAGAGGGTTCGAAGCAAAAAATAATAGTTTAGAGGGTTCGAATCAAAAAATAATACTTTAGAGGGTTTTAAGAAACCTGCACCTCTTGAAAAGTGTATTAAAACGATCTAAAAACTATTTTAAATGTATGATTGAAATGGAAGACCAAATGCTTGTTAAATATAAATTCTTGCAAGAAAAATTTATATTAGAGCTTAATAGGGCTTCACATGTCTACATTCTAATGGGATTAGGTACCAAAAATAAATAGCCTGACTTAAACAATGTTGGAATCGTGACTTGGATTAATCAAACACTCAACTAAAAGGAGCAATATATCATTAAAAAATTAATTAATTAAATGAATGCAATTTTTTGTTAACTTTCTTGTAATTAAGTAATTAATGTCTACAACGTAACATACATCTTCATCACTAGTAAGCTCACTAGGGATGGAGTTCCTTGTGTTTTTATGTTTTTTCTGATTATGGCCATAGTTGGCCTTATGATAAGTCTCTTACTGTAGTTGTTGTTTATGATTATGATACTTAAAGTAGCTTAGATGTTAATGCTGTTGATAGCTCCAAGTGGCCTCTTCATAAGACTTAAATTAGGTTAGATGGTTTCTTGGACATGAATTCAGAAGTCCTAATTTTTTTTGATTGTCCTGCTCCTAGTTGAGTTTTGATGTTTTTGATATTCGTAGTTTGCTGTTAATGTGCTACTACTGTCTATCTTGCTTTCTTTAGGCCCTCTAGGTTATTGTGTAAAGGTACAACATCCTTGTTTTGCTGCTTTTAATATTAAAAATATATCTCCATCACAACAATAATGTACCACAGAGCATTTATGATCTTAAAATTGATTATCTTTTCCAATGAGCCATTGTAGGTTATTGTAAAGGTACATCACCCTTGTTTTGTTGCTTTTAATATTAAAAATATATATCTCCATCACAACAATAATGTACCACAGAGCATTTACGATCTTAAAATTGATTATCTTTTCCAATATGAGCCATTGCTAGTATCTAAAATTCCAATGATTTAATTGATATTAATATATAATAGGTTTCAAATCTTAAAATAGTAATGTTGATATATTTGCAATCTAAATTCTCACATGACAAATATAGTATGACTTTCTATATATATATATATATATATAGAAAGTACACATCTACGATACAACATACATTTCCATCACCATATTGAACATTTATGAAATTTAAAATTGACTTTCTTTTCTAATAGCTTATTGCTAGTATCTCAAAATTCAACAATATAATTAATTATTTTATAATAGGTTTTAAATATAAGAAAAGAGTAATGTTGATATATGCAATCTAAATAATAGTGTGTTCACATGACAAATATGTGTGTATGCATGTGAATGTATAAATAATGGTATGTATATGTATGTATGCATATACATGTATACATGCAAACATACATTCATTTATGTATGCACATGTGTGCACACATATTTGTCATGTGAGCATATATGGATATATATAGATATACATACATACATACATACATATATACACATGTACATACATATATACACAGACACGCAATGAATGTGTTTGTGTAAGCACATATGTATGTATGAATATAAGAATGCATGCATGCATTTGTGCACATGTCTATATCATGTGAAGCTAGGTTTTTTTTAAAATCTTAACCATTGCTATTCATGAATATGGTATCTACATATAAACGTACATTAATACTTGTGTAATCTTGTGTTAAGTTGGGTTCATCTTCTTACTGGTAGCCTATCCTTATATACTTCTATCTTTATACTTAAGATATGCTTCTATACATTTACTTTACCTCCATGTCCATTATATCATGTGTTTTTGATATAGGAAAACAGGTTTTGAAGGGTGCCTGAAACCCTTTACACATCGAAATATTTTCCACAAAGCCCGAACAAAAGATACAACAGACCAAAGGTGAAATAGGTCATCAACCAAAATAAGGTGACCAGGGTGGCCTCGCAGATAACACAGTACACATTTGCCACCAAATAGAGTTCAATAAAATCAATTAGGACCCCTTAATCCCAATAGAGTGAGATCTAAGAAGTCGATCAGAGGATTGTTGGGAACGTTTGCATTTTTTACCTTTAACCTTTGTCCAACCTTCCTGTAGTAGAGAAGCCTCCTCCTCCCAATCCAAAGCATCGACATTTGACCCAACTAGAGAAGCAGGCAAAACCACACCAGAAACATTGCCCACTGGAACCCGACCAGCAGAGGGAGCGGCAACAGCGGTAGCCACATCCAACAACGAATCAATAACCTGGTCAGACGGAGCAGGGCTACTGACGCCATCAGCAACCACAGACGAGGGGGAATCTTTAAGAGAAGAGTTTTTAAGAACAGAGTAATGCTGAACCAAAGCCCCAGACCACCAAGGTATTTTCTTTGATTTCCTCAATTCCACAGGGTAGCGCGCAACAATATGTCTAGTCCTGGAGCAGACCCTACAACGGAAAGGAATTCCTTCATAGTCTAGAGTCTGAATCTAGGAACCATTAGGGACCTCAAGTTTGATCTTCTAAGGGAGGCCCTTCGAAGTATCAACCACCATGAGAATGCGGGCGTAAGTAGTATGCAAAATATCAGATGATTTAGAATCCACCATTTGGAAGTCACCAATGACATCTCCCATAGCTTCAAGAACCGAATCTAGCCACAGGTGAAGGGGTAGATTCGGAAGCCTGACCCAAAGAGGCATATGAGAAAAGGATTCAGATGCAGGATCCATTATATCATGTGTTACCCATGGACATCATCAACATAATCTGACTCATACTACAAATAGGGATGTCCTGAAAACTCGGAAACGTGTCCCACTAAGTGTCCCATAGTATTAATGTTTAAGTGTTGAGGATTTGTTTGACTTCAACTCTCATGTGAATTTTCAGTTAAAATTATTTAACACAAACCTTATATGTTAAGGTTCTATAATGTATATAAGCATGATTTATCTTTGTTTTCATATGAATATTTAACATTTCTCTATATATAGCCATCTCCTTTGTCCCCTAAAATGATAAAAACAATCCATCCCGGAAACCTTTTTCCTTGTCACCCCATCCTGAAAACACAGGGTAATGTAGATTATATACACCACGTAATTATCTTTAGCCAATAGACTATATTGTGTGGGGTTTTCATCCCAAACTTGTCTGATACTGGTAAACCATTGTTTCAGGCTAAACTATAGTTTCAGACTAATTTATGGCGATGGAAGTGAATTTTGTATTCAGTTGGCTGCAATTTGTTGCTAGCCATAAAAGACAGGCATTGTTGATCAATAATTTGTTCGCGACTGTCGATTCAATGGATGATAGCTTGTTCGCTGTTCTGAGTAGTGGTGTGCCCCAACAGATGATGAATGTTGGATGTGCAGAGATTTTTGATCAGGAAGAGCACGGGGATGTGAATTTTTGACGCGATTGATAGCAGATGTGTTGAGGGGAAGTCGGCCCGGGTTTAGCCTGCAAGGTGTGATTTTCCGGCTCTTCCATAGACCTCGGGCTTGTTGAGAGAGCGCCGAAATATTCTTTCTTTACGCATGAAAATTGTCAGAAGGGAGAAGAATTTGGACGGAGTACAACCGAAAGTGTTACGAGCTGTAGCAGCAAGGAAAAGGCTTTCAATTCCATGTAAGACCTTAGGTAAATTACTTTAGAAGCCCAATCTTGAATGATTAAATGATATTTTCATCTTGTCCCATCTTTTTCCCATTCTTCAGTCTGCGTCTTTTTTTTGGATCTGGATGTGGCTCTTAAATTTGCTGTCCAATATGTACACTTCCTAATTATAATTTCGTTATTATATTTTCAGTATTTTCCTCGTAACAAAGAGCATCTGTTTGGTGTTTTAGCAACATTAAATTGATATCATATTTGCTTAAAGTTAAATGTATACATAGATTTTTCTATATTTCACCATGCAATCCATTGGTTTCCCTTTAGATTGCTTCCAAACGATTTATGCTAGGTCACTACTTACTCCAATCTATATGGTGTGACCACCAAAGTCCAACCAGTTCTAAAAATCAATTCTCATATCTTATTGATACTCTATTATATCCCAAATTGGACTTCCCTAATATCCTACATTAGTTATGGTACTAAAACTACTTTATTTCAATGATTTCAGATGCTTCAAATTCTTCAGCTTTGGAAGGTTCACCCTAGTCCTAATAGATCGCTTAAAGAGGATATTTTCATCGGAAGCTACTGTTGGAGATCTAAAAAAGAAAGAAGGCCATTGAAAGCACATGAAATTATATCCCATTCAAGCATTTCATCAAACAACTTCTATGCAGTCTCTATTCCTCCCTTTTGCACATATACCGTAATCATGGCGTTCCATGAAACCACATTTTTCTCAGGCATTTGGTCAAATAGGTGACATGCACATTCAAATTTTCCCTCCTAGATATAACTTGCAAGCATTGTGGTCCATGAAATGACATTCTTCATAGACATTTGGCTAAATAAAACACAAGCTTCTTCGATCCTCCCATTCTATCCATAACCAGATAACATTGCAGTCTAGGAGATCACATTTCATTGAGGCATTTTGTCAAACGGATTGCGCGCATCATCCATTCTCCCATTCCGTGAATACCTAGAAACCATTGCCGTCCATGTGATCACATCTTGTTCAAGCATTTTGTCAAACAATTTGTGGGCATCCTCAATCCGATACTTCTTGGCATAATTTGTAATCATTGCATTGCATGAAGTCAAATTGCTGTTTTAGATTAAAGTAAAAATAGGTTTTGAAGGGGCCTCGAAACCCTGCACAAATATGAAATTTAAGCTAAAGCTTTAAAATTCCCCAAAGAAAACAACAAGCCAACCAAAGAAAAAAGGCCAGCCCCCCAAACAATACACCTCAGACCACTACAAAAGATTAGACATTGGAGATCGACAACCTAGAATTAGACGCAACCATTAAGACTTTTCTTTAGATCCCAACTTATGGGACCAGAGTTTCATGTCAAAATAAGGGGTAGATCAATTGGATTTTTCACCTTTACCCATGATCCATCCTTCTTCAAGCTTGACAGCTTCATCCCGCTACCTTAAGGACTCCAGAACTGAAGACCCAACACTCTGCAAAGGATCAGCCAATAGAGTGCCCCTAGAAACAACAACAAATAAAGAACAAAAACCTTGACACTATCTAGCATAACAACAACAGTAGTGGGATCGATAGGAGTAGACACTTCAATCATTAAAGGGCTAGTAGAAATCCCATGAACAGAGCAACAACATCCAGAGAGATAGCCTCAACCCCACTCTCCTTAGGAGCAACAGTAACTGACAATGTCGTTGGTGAACAATCCAGAGGGGAAGAAACATGAGAATTCAGAGCAACCACCTGGGAAAAACTCTACAGGGATGAGGATTTTTCAACCATATAATGCTGGGAAGAGGCACCCTTCCACCAAGAGGTAGAATGATTGGATTTACCAAGATCACATCTAGCCGCAACATGACTTGTTTTAAAGCACCTTCTACACCCGAAGGGAATTCCTTCATAATCCAAATGATGAATCTAGCTACCCAAAGGGGAAATAAGGTTGACCTCAATAGGAAAGCCCTTAGAGGCATCAATATCCACCAAAATTTGGGCATAGGTGGAATGGAGTATGTTAGTCGATTCCACATCCACCATCAGTAAGTCTCTAAGAGCCATGCCCACTTCCTCAAGGAGAGGATCTACCTAGAGATGGAGAGGGAGGTTTGAAAGCTTGACCCAAATAGGCATTTTTAATTAAAGTATCAAAAGATGGATTGAAGTCATCATGCCATGGCTTCATCATTAGCACATGCCGATCATCCTAGCTAAAAAATGCCCGCAAAGAATACGATTCCTATCCTCGGCAACTTCAAACTTAGCTACAAATATTATTTAGCCAATGGAAAATATGGATAGGTTCAGTTATGATAGGCTTCCAATGTTTGGAAATCCAAGCATGAAGCTCTTGAAGGCTTGGCCAAAAGCCCCTAAATCGACAAATAGTCCCATGGGCTAAAAGAATAGATGTAGTACGTTCGATCTCAACCACTGTTTCCACCCCTAAAGAAATATCAATGGATTTGGAAACATGGAAAGACTCAAATACCAAAGAACCCTTCTTCGCAACCCCAATCGACGAGCCCACAACCAACACCGTAGAGCCCAACAGCTCAATCATGGGTGCAAAGGAAGGCACCAACATGGATAGATATTGTTCAAAACATATTTATAATTTTATTAGTATTTTAAATTAGATAGATCTACCAATCATTATTAGAATCTATTTAATAATATTACAAAATAATAAGATTATTAAATATTATTTTAGTCGTACTATAAAGATGCAATATAATTTTGACAAAACAATATAAAACCAATATCATCCCAATAATATTGTACAATGCTATTATCCAATAGAGTTGTAAATAAAACTAGATTATACATTTTAAATAAATTTGAAGAAAGTTAACATATTTTAACTCTTCAGCCTATTGACCAATTCTTTCATATTTAAATAAACTTGATAAATAGGGTGGCTACAAGAAGTTGAGTCCCACTTTTGGGTAAAAAGTGGAAGTGTTTTCCCTATTTTATAAATTTATTATCAATTGATGTCAAAATTTGAGGCACTTAAAGATTGAATGTCAAACACCTTCAGTAATAGAAAATGTAAGTGCCCAGAGTCTACTTTTCAAATATGTAATTTATTTCAATATTCACATGGTAGAAATTTCTTTTTAGTAGGCATGTTTAAAAACCACTTTTTCAAAATGCTTGTTTAAGGACCATACCAAACCTGTGTATGACCACCATATTTTGACCTAAATAAATGAACTTTTGCAAATCCTTTTGGGGAAAGATATCTAAGACACCAAAGATTGATGCACATATTTTGCTTATTTTTCATTAAATATTTTTTTAATTAATTTTTAATTGACTATAAAGTACATTTTCAAAACCTCTGGTGTACAACCACCATAAATTGATGAAAATTTCACATTTCACATTTTTTTTTTAATCTTCAAGAGAATTGTATGTAGATTGATGTCATATACTTTATTTTTCAAAAAATTAAAGAAAAAGTTATTAAATTTTCAACGAACCTCACTATTTTACATTTAGGTACCATTTTTAATTAATAAATAATGAAAAATAGTAAAAATAATCATATCACTATAAAATTAACATTTATGAAATCAGGAGAGAGAACTCTAATGGGTTTTCATTTCATCAAAAAATACGATCAAGAAGACCCTCTAATACTTATGACAAGACAAAAATATGACATTCTAGTGGCTTAGACAAATTTTTGGAGGTTAAGGCATAGACTTGGTCCCACAAAGCCTACACCAAGCCTATCCTGAACCAAAATATGAGGCATAGGTTTGTTTCCCACTCATGTTTGAAGAAACAGGGTGCTCGTTATTTAAAATTCAAAAAATGGGTGCTCATTTCCATTTGGACCATTGTGTATGAAACAGGTGCCCGCTTTCGATAAACAAATGCTTGATTTAGAAATGGGCGCCCATTTCATTCAAATAAGGGGTGCCCATTTCTAAAAGATCCATTAGGACATAAAACAGGCCCTCAGGGACAAAGTTCAATGATTGAATGCTTATTCTATTATTATTTCACTATCTTGATATACATACAAAATGCTCTCATAAAAAGTTCCCTTTTCTTGTCTTGTTATAGATTTGACATGTTGAGAAATATTTGAATTCAAAATTTGGTGCAAACATGGGATCAAATAAATGAAGAAAGAGGCTAAGGAAGGTTTTGACAACTTAGGAGGTTGCAAAAAATAGGGAGGAGGAAAAATGTCAATGAGAAAGAAAAGAAAGTATTAGAGAAATGAACAATGTTGGAGCTTCAAGTTCAACAATCATTATAAAAGAGGAGAACATTGAGGCCATCATAATGGATGCAGAGGTTGAAGAAGAAAACACAATACAAGCGAATTTAGGTGCATCTTCTAATCTAGTATTGGATACAAGTACTTCTTCACAACCTTGTGTTTATTCCCATGATGAAGTTGGTGGATTTATAGAAGCGTGTTACTCTTAAAAATTTTCAGATTTTCTTCATGAAAATAGATTAACAAACTTTGCATATCAAACCCCAATTGAAAGTCAAACCCCAAATGAAAGTCAAAGACCAATTGAAACTAAAATTGAAACCCCAATTGAAATTGAAAGTTAAACAACAATTGAAATCAACAATGTGGATGTAGACATGGAAACACTAATTGAGAAAGAAATGTGTTTGAATGATAATGAAATGCACGAATATTTTTAAATTAAGAGTGATGTGCTAGACAATCTTTGTGGCTTGGTTTCAGGTAGACAGATTAGGACATATGCTAGTAGATTGTTTAGAGAGTTTTTCGATAATAAGAAATTTGGGCTTGTTGGTAAACAGATTGTTCTTTTTGGATTTAACTCTTTATTTGCCTAAAACCTCTTAAGAAACAATGTGAATACAAACAGTTGGAAAGTTGTTATCTCTTCAACTAACTTTCCTCTGAATTTTAATTGGTACAACTCCCTTATGTAAAAGATATGCAACGGATTTTGTTTACTCTAAATCCTAATAGGGTATGTTCTTGACCAGAGAACATAAGAGGCAACCAAATTAGCCCTTGGTGAGAAACTAATCTAGGCAATGATTTTGATCCTAAACCCTAACCAACTTCGTGATTTCATAATACTTAGGAATTCGCACCAGTGGAAATGCAACAATGAATCCTACTTGAATAAATGAAAATGCGGTGAAACAACATAGATGAATCTAATCTAAAATAGGACATATGAGTACTTTCCCAACCTCCAAGTAATGCTCTAATCACTATAGATTAGTTGCACTAAAGAGTAGAAACAAAACTCCATCCATTTTCTAATTTCAATCCAACTTAAGGAAAGAAAACATTCTAACTTACAAAAGCATGGAACAGTAAATAAATGGCACAAAATACATTCCAGATTGACTCCGCAACAAGATGTATTTCACACCAAAAATTAGCCGACCTTTACATTGATTTTCAAAGTGTTACATATAGGCTTCAAGAAATAAGCCGTTACAAAATTTGCCAAATCGATTCATATTCTACAAAGGTCGGTAAATGACAAGTGGCCATTTACCGACTATACAATATATATCCAAAAGGAAAAAAGGGTGAAACTTATTTGTTCTTTTCCGATTTCTTCCCCTTCTCCAACTTAGCCTTATGAGCTTTAGTGGCCGCAAGAATTAGAATCATCCTTTCAGAATCAGGAATTCAAACATTTTTAGCTCTTATGAGCCAAGGAGCATGATCTTTCTCTATGTGTTTCACATCGTCTGTTCAGGATTGCGTCTTCTCCATGGCTCTGTATATGCATCCACCGAGTTGCTGAAAATCAGGTATTCTATCAAGATGAGACCCAGATAACTCTATAAGTTGGTCCAAGTAGTTAGAGAATGACTTCTGCATATTGGTTATATCAATCAGGCTCTTTCCATCTCTGTTAGTTTGTGACTCGGAGTGAAGACTTGTCAGATATACAAAGATTTTACTTTTCTCTTTGGTGACCTCTTCATCGGTCGCTTTCATCTCCATCTCTGCCTTGATTATCATCTCCATTTTGAATTCTACCCCCTAGAGCCATTCGATCAGGGGTTCATCTCCTTTCTGCAATATATTGGCCTTGATTGCATCCTTAGTCTTCATTGCGACTAGCCAATGTAGTAGCACCATGCATTCTTCACATATCAACCTCTCTGCTATGAGTGTCTGCATATGTTCTTTGAGAGAATCCTTCTCTGCTTCCAACTTCAAAAGGACATTCCTGAGTTGCTCGATGGCTACCAGACCTTCAAACTTAAGTCATTCGATCCACCTCCTGCCAACATGCCTGAAATGCCTATCCTCTTGCAATTTGGCAATTATGGCTTGATTCTCGGCTACACTAGGATCAACTATTGCCGGAGAACTGGGTAAGCTTGCTACAGGAGTGACCAACTACTTGATGAAGTTAGTCATTTCTTTAATCTCCACCTTGAGCCGAGTCTTAGTGACTTTGAGTTCTTCGAGCTCTTCCTCGATCAAGACATTACTAGACTTCCACAAGTCTACTTTTGTATCATGGCGGGCGAGCTCCATGTCTAAAGACTGGAGTGCAAAGTCCGAAGTAGTAAGATCTTCAATTCTGCTGTCCTTTAGCGGGTTGGCAATTTCCATAGTCAGGTGTCTTGTGTCTGGATCTCGGCCAAGAGTGGCTAGAGTCCTGGTCTTCTTACCCTTGCTTACAATTGAACTTGACTGCATCACTTGTGAGAACATCTCACCACTAGGAGCACCTTGCTCAACCCTCTTTTTTTTCCGCTCTAGAGTATTCTCGAGCCATGATTCTACACTTGTAAATTTTGTTGTAGAAATTAAATCTTCCACAAATAATTTCCTGATAACAGGAGGAGAAGATTTAGGCTTGGAAGTGAAAGGATTAACTTGCCAGGAAGAAATGCTCTTTTCCTTTTGAGGAGACCCGAAGTGCTTTGCTCCTTCTTCATCTGACTCAGATTCTGACCTGCTACTATCATCACCAACTTTGACAATGGGAGGGGCCCCCCGACTAGGAGTGTCACCTTGTATCTCAACGATTCCTCCTTGTGCTTGCTGCTCTGGTTCTGTGGCTCCAGCAGGTTCTTCCGTTGACTTGACAATTTCTCAATTTTGGCTTCTTCATTTGAACCGATGACTAGAGATGAACCTGCTCCACAAGTCTTCTCAATTGGGATCTCTTTTTGGGTGGTTGATCATCTCCGCCTACTAGTTGCGCTGGTCCTTTGCCTACAAACGATGTTGGCAAAGAGGAGGATGCAGGAGCACTCGTTGGCTCGACTGCAAGAGCTTGTTGAGGAGTAGGCTTCCTAGATCTCTTTCTACTTCCCATTATCCACTAAACCCACTTATCAGTTCTCTTAATGACTTTAGCCATTAAGGTCGCCATATCTTCTATAGTTTGACCTTGAACCGATTTTGAGCTCACCGGACATGGCTTGATCTAATCTCTATATGTGTCGCTATACATGTGTTCTCCATCATCAAAAATGCCCTCAACATTAATGTTGACATTGAACAACTTGATTTATTCAATGGTCAACTTGGAGTAAAATCTCTCTTAGCTTTCTAGATCATCCTTGCAATTCACTCAGTAATCTTCGATTTCGGGGATGTGCCTAACCATAGTGCCAATCTGTAGATAATTTTTGTCATAACTTATTAGATCAAATTGAGGCCTCAATACTTCATACATTTTTGGCTTATATATGTTCTCGAATGTCTTCATCACGTTCTTAGCATTTGATCTTGAAGCACAACTGTACGCTCCAATGGTGATAGGGAATTCATAGCCTTTCTTCTTAATTCCCTCACTGATCAGGTTCACTTGCAACATTTTTTGAATCACCTCTACAAGCACAATCATATCATTGGGGTACCTTGGAAGCTTCATGGGAAAAACATCAAAACCTGCAAGATGAAGGTATGAGAAACTAGCAAATTGAATGAAGAAACTCCCAAATTTGGTGATGAATTCCATGGCCTCTGGTGAGAATCTCCGTTCTGGGTATCCTTGTAACTCTCTACACAACCTCATTGTAAACGAGTCGTTAACTCTAATGAACCTGGCATAGCTATTTTTTAATTTCAAATGAGGGAAGAAATCATAAATTTTCACATCATCTGAATATTCTTCTAGTGTAGGGAGTCTTGGCCATACTTGCAATGTAGCTAAAACATAGATCAAACATGAAGACATATAAAATTTGTTCTCATACTTGGCGAGACTCAAGGCATTGGACATATTTTCACTTACCACTTGAGCCCAGTCTATATAATAGTGCTCAACACATATTACCTGGACCAAGAAGTAGTGCTCTATGAAATTCAATGCATCACTTTCACCTTTTATCTTG
The DNA here is from genome assembly GCA_027943335.1 of Chamaecyparis obtusa. NCBI lineage: Eukaryota > Viridiplantae > Streptophyta > Pinopsida > Cupressales > Cupressaceae > Chamaecyparis > Chamaecyparis obtusa. The sequence continues at coordinate 1,394,453 of BSBK01005860.1, forward strand.
TGAAGGGCCACCAGAATGTCGATGATCTCGCCCCTCAGATCTGTCCCGAAAAGTGTCTTTGGCTCTTTTCCCTTTATGCTTCTGGCCTTCCAAAACCATGAGTTCATGATCTATTTCCTCCACCTTATCTTCTTCTCATTATATTCTGAAATTGCGACCGAGAAGTTCATATTTGAAAATTTCGCTCGCTTTGGGATACAAAGACTGTTCTGCACAGACTCTCTGTCGATGGAGATAAGTACTGTGTTGTCTGGCAGCAAAATCTATTTTGCATCTAGGTTGAATCTAGTTATACATTCCTAGATTAGTTTGGGGGCTTGTATTGCAACAAGAAATCTAGTGGCTTTGACCAAACCGTTCCCTTTGAGCTTCTATGTCATGGGGTGGAGATTTTCTTCGCTAAATCTTGTGTAGATTGCCCAGATTGTAGAATCTGAGGGATGTATCCATCAAATTATGCCATTCAGATGTAATCCTGTTCATCCCATCAAAACCCAAGAATCTGGTGGCCCTAGCTGCTGATTCTACTCTCGATTTATTGCTAAGAAGATTTGGAGAATGTCGGCAGATGATTTGTGAAATCGTGAGGAATAAAAGGCACATGAGAAAGATGTGAACAAATGGTAATTTTTGACTGATCACTTGAGTCCTTTATAAACAACCTGTTTCCTTATCATTACTTTATAAATGCGTCTTATTAACGGCCTTAGGAAATCACTTTTACCCATTTGAAGTAGCTGTAACGGTAACTTTATTGACGCAATGGAATTTTACTTTTCTACTTCCCTTAATTTGGCGCCTTTGTCGAAAAACTCACTTCGAAGGTAGAAACCCGACTATGGAGAAGCTGAGAAGTGATTTTCCAAAAATATGCAACTGGTCTTTTTCTTTATCAACTTCTCTTAGGTATCAAAACAAATTACCTCGATCATACTTGATCATTCAATCCTTGTGATTTCTCATGCTTATTTCTTCACAAGTTATTGCTTCTCGGAAACCGACCTTCTCAGGTGATTCTCTGACAAAGGAGAAGCTGAAAATTGATTCTCCAAGAAAAATCTCTTACTCATTTTCTCCCATTCTGAGACCACTTTATCCAATGCGGGGATTTAGTCTTATCTCCTCAAAATCTTAATACTCGGCTCCCGAGAACCTCTGATACACTTTCGACTGCCTCTCAGAAAACTACCTCTGTAAGAGAAACTCATCAAGTGGAGAAGTTCATTATAGCTTCTCCGCCAAGCTATTTTTCTGGATCGAGCTCGTTCTTCACCCGAGAATCTCGATCTCCAGGCCTTGTTTGTGTGCTTGATGATTCCCGTGTTCGCTTCTCGCAGAAAATTACCTTCATGGGTTGAAACCGGCCGAGGAGAAGGTGATTTTCAGTGCTCTGACAAAGGGGAAAAAATGTCAATTGGAAGCTTCTCATCTATACGAGTACCATCAACAGAATTGAAAGAATAATAGTCTTTATCGAATTAGGACTATAACTTACCCATTCCTAGGATGAAATTAAAGCAACCAACCTGGCTTAAAATTAGAAAGAGGCTTGAAGGGATTATTCGATAAAGACCTCCTATCCTAGGGGGATTCTAGACTTAGACTCAAATTTATTATCTCAAAACTCACGACTCCATCTAAACACAAGGAAATCACTTTTGTTTTAAAGTGTGAAGAACAAAAGTGGGGCAACAAATGGCTCTATCTAGGGACTTGGATATGCTCATATCTAAGCAATGAATCCAAATCTTTGGTTTCAGAAAGGTAAATGAAAAGGTGGCTCACAACAAAACTAAAGCAAAGGAAGGAAAACGGGAAAGGAAAGACAAAGCGAGGAAACCTAAACTAAGGAAAATAGAAATAGGAACTAAACGTAACTATCATACAATACAGGGGTTACCTATTTTCAATCTGTAACTTGATACAATTTCAAATCTTGACCATTATAGGTCAGGGGTAGTACTTCACTACTCGAATACGCCAATTTGAAAGAATTTCTGTCAAAGGCCTGATGGATGATGAACGGTCCTTTCTAGAGTGTCTCAAATTTACCATGCATTCCTTTAGGTGCCCTTCATTTATCCCATAACAGTACTGAATCTCCGACCATGAACTTTCTTGGTTTGGTTTTCTTGTCAAAGAGATTCTTTACCTGCATCTGATGTTTTGTGATATGATCAACAATCTTCTCTCATTCTTCTTCAAGTTTATTTAGATACAGAATTCGCTTTTCCAACCCATCCTTATAGATGCCATCTTCTATCACTATTCTCAACTCATTAGTAGCCAATTCCAAAGGCAGGGGAAGGCTTACCTCAACTCTGTATACCAATTCAAAAGGTGAAATACTGATTTCCCTGTTTGGAGTTACTCTGTCAGCCTAGAGTGCTTCGTGAATTTTCTTATGCCAAGTCCTTTGATTATCTGATACAAGTTTTTTTACTATATTTACCAAGTTCTTATTACTCGATTTAGCTTGACCATTCCCTTGTGGGAAATAGTTAGACAAATGGCTAGCAGTTATACCGTACTCAAAATAGAAATTGGTAATCTCAACTGAAGAAAAGTAAGCTGCATTATCCCTGACTATTTTAATAGGCACACCAAATCTTACCATAATCTTCTCCTTGATGAATTTGCACACTACTTTGGAAGTAGTTTTCTTTGTTGCCTTCGCTTCCACCCATTTCGTAAAATAGTCAGTTGCAGTGATTATATAAGTGTGACCAAGGGTATGTGCAAGATCATGAGGGGCCAAAAAGTGGCGATGTGAAAAATATTCACTTTCCACTCATCCAAAAGCACATGAAAATGCTTGTTGACTTTTTAGTAGGCCTGGGTGTCAGCACACCTGGGAAAACCTGCCACCAAAGCACAGGCCTAATCAGGTACCTGATATGATATCGGGTACCCGATACCTATGGCATAAATTTGAAACCCGCGAGCCCTTTTCCTCATTTCTTTTCACATTTTTGCTTGGGAAAATGACTTGAAATATCATATACATGATATATTTTTGGGTATTTGATTTTGGCAACAACAAATTTGACTCCCCAGCGTATTCGGTAAGTAAATTATTTGTTTATTTTAATTATTTTATTTAATTTTCATGCCAAATGTCATTTTTTTTTGTTGAAATAGGGTTTTGTATTTATATTTGTAATAATATATGAAATTAGATTGAAATTTAGATTTATTTTTTATTTAATCAGGCATGGCTGATAACAATGAAGAAAATAACCCTCCCGCACCAAATAATGATCTCAAAAACAATCCCCCGTGTCAAAACCCTTGATTGTTAGAGGATTTGATACAAGATAATTTGAATACAATACGAGGTTTCCAAAACACATATCAAAATATACCTACATTAGGTCCCATGCTTGCCACACTAAATACAATTGTTGAAAATATTGACACACTCATGTAACAACATAATGCTGCTCTTCATTGGCGTGATGATATGCATGCCCAATTTGATGACGGGGTTGACCATGATGGGATTGTGGCCCTTAATATAAGTAAGGAAGATATAGCTTCCCTTTTTGTCAATCCTAAAACCGGAATACAAGTTGACCCCAAAAAGCCCAAATTATCAATAAAATGGTGCACAAATGAAGCAATGTGCACACACTTTTGGGATCGCTGGTGGATGGTTTTTGATAAACCACCCCATCACAATTTGGAGGTCCCATTTTATTTCATAAAAAAATTGTATGCTGAGTTTGTGCTTGGTCACCATGTTGATTATTGGAGTATGAGGCCCAACATGGGCGTAGGCAGAGGAGCTCCTCAGACTAGGCCATTTGTCCAGCACAAAAATACCACTACCTTTGTCCCCCCCACTGATGTCACACCCCCTCCTCGAGTGTAGCATCTTGATATCATTGTAGAGGCTCCCTCACAGACTATTAGGGCCATTCATTTATTGAGTGATCAGTTGATCACACAGACCAGGTCAGTGTTGCCTCCTGGTGTGGACGATGTTGGTGCATCGACATCTCGTCAAAGTTCACATGTATGCGAGCCCCATATTTGCATTATATGCAAGAATATGTGCCTCGGACCGCTTACTGATGCTGATACATATCAATATGTTATTGATGAGGAGGATATAGGAGACACAGCTGCAGAGGCTGCAACACCTCATGGATCATCTACATCTCATGATAGTGCTCGGGAGGTGTACGCAGAGCCATGGACTCCTGTTGATACGGTAAGAGTAAACATTATAAATAAATTTGTCACATGACTTATTTAATTTATTCATTTAGATTAGTTTTAATGATTTCATGCACTTATGTATATATATTTTTTCCATTTATGTTCAGTTGATGACACATGAGGAGTTGAGACAGGTGGATGAGTCCACAACTTCAACCATTTCATTTGGCCTTGATGCCTATACGGTATATTATAAATTATGTACCCATTAGTTTTTTTTATATCATTTGGTGTACATTCTTAAATCTCTATCAATTAGAGCAATAAAATTCATACATTTACTAATATATTGTCATCTTATTGTACTCTTGCAGACTACAACCAATGTCAGTGGGGGGCACGAGGGGGTTCCTTCATCAGGTGTCGACAAAGGAAAGGTAATTAATTATTTAAGATTAATTATGCATGCATATGTATGCCACTTGTGTGTATGGAATAAATATTTTACTTGAATTTATTGTATAGGGTTTGGCTATCGATGATGTTCCGACACGGGTTTGGGAGACTAGGCTGACATGCATCTCAATTCGGAGTGATAGTCCGATTGTACGTAGACTTTTACATATTGTTATTTGTATTTTGTAACCAGGGTTGTTATGATGAAGTGAATTTATATATAATTGACAATATTTTTACTCTCATAGGTTACTCCTAGTGTGAGGGAGGGTCCACGAGAATCTTTCGTATCTTTGTTGACCCAACCCACTATTCCAGAGGAGGGATCACCAGATGTAAGTTTTAATTTTAGTTCAAATCATGTCCTATTTTGTAGATATATTACTCTATGTTGCACCACTCTACTAATCTCATTATTGCAAATATATATTTATAGGTTAGAGTTGGTATTATTGGCATGGTCCCTTCGCTACCAAGGACTTATGCTAGGACACCTGATTGTGGTAGGCGACCGAGAGGCCAGGTACATATATTTGTATTCAGTTATAATTTTAATTAAATTAGTGTTTGAATTATGAATTATATATATATATATATATATATATATATATATATATATATATATATATAATATGTGTGTGTGTGTGTGTGTGTGTGTGTGTGTGTGTGTGTGTGTGTACAAATCATATAATGCAAGCAATCTAACTTGGGTTTGAACTCATTTTTGTTGCAGGATCAATCAGAGCCTAACACTTCTTCAAAGAGGCTACATTTTGATGATCCCCCTATGACATAGGATGTAATTTTAGTTTTGTGGTCATTTAGAGATGCCACTTGGCACATTTTGAGATGGCATATATGCCACATTGTACACCTTGAAACATTGATTTTGTAGACATTTTGAAATGGCATGTGCCATATTTGTATATGGAGATACTTTTGATACATTTGATACTTTCTATATATAGAAGATGTTCATTTTTATGTTATATTTGCATCATCTTTTGTATGCATATTTATTATCCATGTTAATGGAATTGAATGGTGAAGTTATATCTTGACTATGACTATCATTATGATTTAAATTATATCTTGTTGAAGTTACATTTGTTTTTCTTTACTCTGGAATACCCTGTTCATGGAGCTTATTATGTTTGAGGTTTAACTTCTATAGATTTTCTATGTTCTTATGTTTCATATCATTATATATACTCACTTGAGCCACTTAGTACTACATTGTTTCAATACTATGTATATACTCACTGTGTATATAACTTATCATATTGGGGTTTACTAAATGCACATAGAAATGTAGCACTTGTGATGTTAGGTCTCTTGGGTCGAGCGTGGTTGCGAGCATTCCAGTGACTCTGTGGGAAGAACGGGGTTGTCATTGGTGTTTACCTGGCCAACTGGAGCCTATGGAGAAGACGGTTTGATGTAATCTTGAACGGTTTGAAAGATATGCTGTTGAGCCGCTTTCAACTAACCCTCACTGCAAGTTTTGGCATCGATTGAGATTGTCTTGCCAAATGCAAACGAAGTCTAATCACCCAAAACTGAGAGAGGTTATTGTAGAACTCAAAAACATGATCCTGTAGCATTTGAAAACTTGTCGATACCTCTTACGAGGTTTGAGATACGAGCCATGAAAGATTTCTGCCCAATCGTGCTTAGTGCACCTTGGGGTCACTTGGGTCGAGTGTGGTCACGAGCGTTCCAGTGACTCTGTGGGTAGAATAGGGTTGTCAGTGGTGTTTACCTAGCCAACCAAAGCCTATGGAGAAGACGGTTTGATGAAATGTTAGACGGTTTGAAAGATACGTTGCTAAGCTGCTTTCAATTGACCCTCACTGCAAGTTTTGGCATCGACTGAGATTGTCTTGCCAAATGTAAACGAAGTCGGATCGCCGAAAATGAAGAGAGGTTATTGTAGACCTCAAAAACATGATCTCATAGCATTTGACAGATTGTCGATACCTCTTACGAGGTCTGAGATACGAGCCCCAAAAGATCGCTACCCAATCGTGCTTAGTGCACCTTGGGGTCAGTTGGGTTGAGCGTGGTCGCGAGCGTTCCAATGACTCCATGGGTAGAACGGGGTTGTCAATGGTGTTTACCCAGCCAATCAGAGCCTATGGAGATGAAGGTTTGATGCAATTTCAGATGGTTTGAAAGATACACTGCTGAGCCACTTTCAACTAACCCTCATTGCAAGTTTTGGCATCGACTGAGATCGTCTTGCCAAATGCAAACGAAGTCGAATCACCCAAAACTAAGAGAGGTTATTGTAGACCTCAAAAACATAATCTCATAGAACCTAATGTCTTTTTGATACCTCTCATGAGGTCCAAGATACGTGCCCTGGAAGATCGCTGCCCAATCGTGCTTAGTGCACCATGGGGTCACTTGGGTCGAGCGTGGTCGTGAGCATTCTGATGACTTCGTGGGTGGAACGGGGTTGTCACTAGTGTTTACTTGGCCAACCAGAGCTGATGGAGCAGACAGTTTGATGCAATGGCGGACGGTTTGAAAGATACGCTGCTGAGCCGCTTTCAACTGACCCTCACTGCAAGTTTTGGCATCTATTGAGATCATCTTGCCAAATGCAAATGAAGTCAAATCACCCAAAAATGAGAGAGGTTATTGTAGACCTCAGAAAAGAAATCCCATAGCACCTAATGGCTTGTTGATACCTCTCATGAGGTTTGAGATACAAGCCCTGGAAGATTACTGCCCAATCGTGGTTAGTGCACCTTAAGGTCACTTGGGTTGAGCATGGTCGCGAGCGTTCCGGTGCCTCCGTGGGTGGAATGAAGTTGTAACTACCATTTACCTGGCCAACCTGAGCTGATGGAGCAGACGGTTTGATGCAATGTTGGACGGTTTGAAAGATACGCTGCTGAGCCACTTTCAGTTGACCCTCACTGCAAGTTTTGGCATCGACTGAGATCGTCTTGCCAAATGCAAATGAAGTTGAATGGCCCAAAATTGAGAGAGGTTATTGTAGACCTTGGAATCATGATCCCATAGTACCTAACAGCTTGTCGATACCTCTCACGAGGTCTGAGATATGAGCCCTGGAAGATTGCTACCTAATCGTGCTTAGTGCACCATGGGGTCACTTGGGTCGAGCATGGTCGTGAGTGTTCTGGTGACTCCGTGGGTGGAACAGGGTTGTCACTGGCATTTACCCTGCCAATCAAAGCTGATGGAGTAGACGATTTGATGCAATGTTGGACAGTTTGAAAGATATGCTGCTGAGCCGCTTCCAATTGACCCTCACTATAAGTTTTAGCATCGACTGAGATCATCTTGCCAAATGCAAACAAAGTCAAATAGCCCAAAACCAAGAGAGGTTATTATAGACCTTAGAAACATGATCCTGTATCACTTGATGAATTGTCAATACCTCTCACGAGGTCTGAGATACGAGCCTTGGAAGATCACTTCCCAATCATACTTAGTGCACCTTGGGGTCACTTGGGTCGAGTGTGGTCGCGAGCATTCTGGTGACTCCATGGGTAGAATGGGGTTGTCACTGGCATTTAATCAGCCAATCAGAGCTGATGGAGTAGACAGTTCGATGCAATGTCTGACGATTTGAAAGATACACTGCTGAGCCACTTTTAACTGACCCTCACTGCAAGTTTTGGCATCGACTGAGATCGTCTTGCCAAATGCAAACGAAGTCGAATCACCCAAAACTGAGAGAGGTTATTGTAGAATTCAGAAAAAAAATCTTGTAGCACCTAATGGCTTGTCGATACCTCTCACGAGGTCTGAGATACGAGCCCTAGAAGATCTCTTCCCAATCGTGCTTAGTGCACCTTGGGGTCACTTGGGTCGAGCGTGGTCGCGAGCATTCTGGTGACTCAGTGGGTGCAACGAGGTTGTCATTGGCATTTACCTAACCAACTAGAGCTGATGGAGTAGACGGTTCAATGCAATGTCAGACGGTTTGAAAGATATGCTGCCGAGCCGCTTTCAACTAACCCTCATTACAAGTTTTGGCATCGACTGAGATCATCTTGCCAAATGCAAACGAAGTCGAATCGCCAAAAATTGAGAGAGGTTATTGTAGAACTTGGAAACATGATCTCGTAGCACCTGACATCTTGTCGATACCTCTCACAAGGTATGAGATATGAGGCCCAGAAGATCACTGCCCAATCATGCTTAGTGCACCATGGGGTCACTTGGGTTGAGCGTGGTTGCAAGAGTTTCGGTGACTCCATGGATGTAATGGGGTTGTCACTGGCATTTACCTGGTCAACTAGAGCCAATGGAGTAGACGGTTCGATGCAATGTCAAATGGTTTGAAAGATACGCTGCTGAGCCGCTTTCAACTGACCCTCACTACAAGTTTTGGCATTGACTGAGATCGTCTTGCCAAATGCAAACAAAGTCAAATAGCCCAAAACTAAGAGAGGTTATTGTAGACCTCAAAAAAATGATCTCGTAGCACCTAATGGCTTGTCAATACCTCTCACGAGGTTTGAGATATGAGCCCCGAAAGATCGCTGCCCAATTGTGCTTAGTGCACCTCGGGGTCACTTGGGTCGAGCGTGGTCGTGAGCGTTCCGGTGACTCCATGGGTGGAATGGGGTTTTCACTGGCATTTACCCAGCCAATTAGAGCCAATAGAGTAGATGGTTCAATGCAATGTCAGACGATTTGAAAGATACGCTGCTGAGCCGCTTTCAACTGACCCGCACTGCAAGTTTTGGCATCGACTGAGATCGTCTTACCAAATGCAAACAAAGTTGAATCACCCAAAATTGAGAGAGGTTATTGTAGACCTCACAAGAAGTTGTATTTTATAGATTGAGTAAGTAGTCCTTGGGATCATGTCCTTGTCTTCAATGGAAATAATTAGGTTTTCATTCTGAAACAAGAGAAGAACCAAATGGGAAAGCATGCACACTTCTTTTCTTGACCCAGTTCCGTTGCAATGACTATTAGTGGTATGTTTGAAATTTGAACTGTGAAACTAATCATGATTAAGCTTGTGAAATTTGAACTGTGAAGCTTATTATTTTTGAGGTTTAACTTCCATAGATTGTTTGAAATGATAAAAAATAACATCCTTAAAGCATTAGAAACCACAATCAAACATGTAAGAATTCAAACCATGCAAATGACATAAGTAAATGGCATGTAAGATCCCTTCTTGGCACTATTGGCCACACATACATGATTTTGGTCATAAGTCCTTATCAAGACTTCTAGGACATTTAACTTTTAAATCAAATTGATTTTTACAAATTGCCATTATAGGCTTCAAAAGATCTCAATTACCCATTAAGGATCCTTTTGTCCTTCTATCTCTGATTGGATCCATGGTGACCATAGGCGTCTTCATAGGTGCTCCTGCACAAGTTAGAATCCACATACAAAACCAAGTTTATTGACTCAAAATACAATCTAAGAAAGGTGAAATTAATGTATTCAAATTAAGCTTAACGAACTTAGAAAATAATGCACTAAGTTAACTTATTACCTAGTCAAGTGTTCCATAAGGGTCATCTCTTTGCTTCAGGGTCTCCAATAGTGCTTCATGATCAACAGTACTAATAGTCCAAATTTATTTTGTCTTTGGTCTTCCTTGATGCTTTGACAACTTGACATTTGTTGCTATAACAAGGAGTGAATACATGAGAATAGTTTTGTGCTTCTCATAGTCTTCTAATGTGGGAATTCCATTCTTTCTAATCATGTATGTTCGCAGCCATGTTCCTGCAACAACAACTAAACCAGTAGGATATGTGAACCCATCACCATCTGTCATCAGTTGTAAAAGCCTCTGTTTACCTCGTACACAACGTGCTAACCAATAATATGACCTCTCATCATTCCCCTGCAATGCAACCAAAGCAAAAACATCTCCTAGCTTCAGAAGATATGAAAGATGGTCATACTCAACTGAAGTGTCCATGTCATCATTTTTATAGAGAGTGTCAAAGATAAAGGAGTTAGATACTGTGGAACCCATGTATCTACCCACTCACTTGACTCACAATGATCCCAATCATACTGAAAATACATGGGGAAAAAACAAGCCAAATCTCGTGTCCAAATGGTCCATGTACTACTATTGGAGCTTTAGAATGAATGCATTTTTGAAGAGTCTTTCACTGTTTGAAAATCCAATCTATCTCCTATAGTTCCCTCCTCAACCAACCAAAAGAATCTATGCACTGTACAATCAAGATTCCCCCTTGTGACAATGCTAAAGTACACCAATCAATAATAGAATGAGCATCAAGAAGTAAAACACCTAAAATCGTCAATTGCTCCTTAACTAGAGCTCTCTTCACACACACACCTACTCTGTCATGCTCCCCTTTCCCATGCCCTGACTCAAAAAAATTCCAAATATGAGGTAGACCTCTCTCCACATGCATTCTACACAACCAATAAAACATTCTGGCATTCTTAAATTGACCAGTGCAATTATCCGACCAAATGAGATGCTTATCCATAGCAATACCATTTTCCTGCAAGAAGTCAAAATAGTTTTGGAAATAATTTGAACAAACTCATGAGAGTGAGACCTATCATCACTCATATAAAAATGGTACTCTTTGATTATATTTCGCTCATCTTTGGTGCTATTAGGGGAATGTCTATATGTGATGTGTACAAAAATAGCAACCTGAATGGAATTGTAATATTGAGCTTGGGTCTGATTTTGGGGCTGCAATGTATAGTTCTCCACAAAGTCTACAACAGATATAATAGTTCCAATGGGGAAAGTGTCATTACATGTCCTGAATTGTTGATCCAATCATTGAGACCTGTGACTATGCCTTGCATACTTGTAAAAAAGATTTGTCTTGAAATTTGAGATAAAATCAGCAACATTGTATTCTTTTGCAACTAACTCACATCTAGAGCCTTCACCTCCACTCTTCAATGTATATTTCACCGTTTCATATACCTTTTTTTGGATGAGTGTCTTTCCAAAATTATGTTCCAAATCCTCATGAAAACATTTTCTAAACTTGGACAAGCCACCACATTCTGAGCACTTGGCATTTAAGCAGTCTTTTTTATAAAATAAACAACCATCATCCCTATGACATAAAAATTGATCTAGCAAGTCTCTTGATGATTTGGGAAGACCACTTGCACCAAAATCCTCTAGCATTTCATTAGTATGCAAAGTAGAACGAATGGACCGTAATAATTCATGATGCATTGAAAACTCAACATGATATTTGTAACAACATGTATTCCAAATCTTAAGGGGTACACAATAAAATGGCTTCATAGATTCAAAAGACCTTTGTGATATTTTCAATGTTGGATGTGTCTCACAAATTTTTTTATGCAAAATTGTTTGACTTACCTCCACATAATGTTTAGGATGTGGAGTGTGGTCTTGATTGCCAACTCTCAACTTCAAGACATCCTTCACATTTGGTGACACTCTTGAGTTAGCATCCCAAAATTGTTGAATTTCATCCTTGACAACATCTGTTAGCTTCTTATCGAAATGTGGAAGTCTCCCACCATAAGCCCATGTTTCAATTTGAAGCAGATCATCAAGTCTTTCTCTTCTTGCAAGTGCTCTACCCAAAGTTTTACGGTCTATATTGAAGTCAACACAAGTTTGTCTCATCAAATGAGCCTTTCTCAACCGATGACTTACTAAGGAGGTTGTAATAACCCTCCGAGAAACTCTCTTGTTTTTTTCTCTGCTAGTCTTCCCAATGCTATTGAGAGCATTGAAAAGATTCTTCACAACAATGGCATTTCTGTCCATTTTCTTGTTCACACGAATCTTCAATTTCACAAGCACAGGTCTCATCTTTTGCATCTTTAACAACTAAACAAAAATTTGACATTGCTCAACCAATGTCTTGTTTCCAAAAAATTGATCATAAAGTCTTGAAGCCCACAACCTAATAGTTCTATGTGACCTCTTTCCTTCCCAATTATTCATAATGTTCTCCTCAATTTTAATTAACCATTTAGGTGTTCTTGAAAGCCCCAAATTTGAAGATTGATTATCTTTATTGCAAAGGACTTCATTTCGCATATAATTTGGAGATGTGTAACGTTCATGTGGTTCTTGTGCAACATTTTCATTCCCCAAGTCTACATTTTCAATCTCCATCTGTACATTTTCATCTTCATTCCATTCATTGTCATTCACCAAATCTACGTTTTCATTCCCCAACTCTACATTTTCATTCTCCATCTCTACATTTTCATCTTCACTCCATACATTGTTATTCACAAAATTAATTTCCATATTATTTTCAAATTCAACATCCTCTTCACTTACAACTACATTTACGGGGTCACCTTGATTAATGTTTAACATACCTTCTCTCCTTGTTCGGTGATTTTCCCTATCTTTTTCCCTATATGCTTGAATTTCTTCATTCGTCACCTTCCTCTTCTGTTTAGCCTTTCAACGACTGCTGCTTCCCATGGTGAGACCACAAGTTGAAAAACAAAAAAATGGGAGACAAATCACGTAGTTTTTTCCTGCAACCCGTGGAAAAGTCTGAAATCCCATGATTGTCTGGTCTGTGGGGACATGGAATATTTTGGTCAAATATGACCAGTGACAAATCGGGTACCCTATATTTCAAGGCACATGAAAAAAGGGCGGGAGAAAATGAAAAAATCAAGAACTTTTACATATAAAATGGGGTATATAATATATAAAATGTATATTATATATATACTAGAATGTATTATATACTAATGTGTGTGTGTGTGTGTGTGTGTGTGTGTGTGTGTGTGTGTATATATATATATATATATATAAGAGGCATATGATATATATAAAATGTATATTATATATATACTAATGTATTATAATATACTAATATATTATATGTAATAATGTATTATATACTAATGTATATAATATATATAATATATTATATATACTAATACATATTATATATACTAACGTATATATATATATATATATATATATATATATATATATATATATATATATATATATATATATATATATATATATATATATATATATATATATATATATATATATATATATATATATATATATATATATATATATATATATATATATATATTTGATAAGGCGTACTAGGGCTCCTTGTAATTTCAGTGGTCTGACTATACTGAATAAGTAGATGTCATCATTTGTCCTAGAAACTAGTACTAGGACCCCTAGGAAGTCCACATGACCCCTAGGAGTCCCCGTGACCCCTTTTGACACATTTGAATGCTCAAGTGTGTTCGAAGGCATCGCAGGATCCCTTAGGACACACTTGAGCATTCGAATGTGTCAAAAGGGGTCACAGAGACTTCCTAAGGGTCCTAATGCAAGATAAGGCATATTAGGACCCCTAGGAAGTCCCCATGACCCCTTTTGACACATTTGAATGCTCAAGTGTGTCCGAAGCGGCCATAGGACCCCTTAGGACACACTTGAGCATTCCAATGTGTCCACAGGGGTCACAGGGACTTCCTCGGGGTCCTAACACACAATAAAGCCTATTAGGACACCTAGGAAGTCCCCATGACCCCTTTTGACACATTTGAATGCTCAAGTGTGTTTGAAAGGGCCATAGGACCCCTTAGGGGTCCTAGTAGGCCTTATCATGAGTTAGGACCCTTAGAAAGTCCACATGACCCCTCTGGACACATTGGAACGCTCAAGTGTGTCATAAGGGGTCCTAAGGCCCCTTTGAACACACTTGAGCATTCAAATGTGTCAAAAGGGGTCATGGAGACTTCCTAGGGGTCCTAATAGGCCTTATCACACATTAAGACCCCTAGGAAGTCCCCATGACCCTTGTGGACACATTGGAATGCTCAAGTGTGTCTGGAGGTGTCATAGGACCTCTTCGGACACACTTGAGCATTCAAATGTGTCAAAAGGGGTCATGGGGACTTCCTAGGGGTCCTAATAGGCCTTACCACATGTTAGGACCCCTAGGAAGTCCTCGTGACCCCTGTGAACACATTGGAATGCTCTAGTGTGTCCTAAGGGGTCCTACGGCCTCTTTGAACACACTTGAGCATACAAATGTGTCAAAAGGGGTCATGGGGACTTCCTAGGGGTCCTAATATGCCTTATCACGCATTAGGACCCTTAGGAAGTCCTCACAACCCCTTTTGACACATTCAAATACTCAAGTGTGTCCAAAGGGATCCAACGATGCCTTCAAACACACTTGAGCATTCCAATGTGTTCGCAGAGGTCACGAGGACTTCCTAGGGGTCCTAATGTGCAATAAGGCCTATTAGGACCCCTAGGAAGTCCCCATGACCACTTTTGACACATTTGAATGCTCAAGTGTGTTTGAAGCCACTGTAGGACACCTTATGACACACTTGAGTGTTTCAATCTGTCCAAAGGGGACACATGGACTTCCTAGGGGTCCTAACTCATGATAAGGCCTAATAGGACCCCTAAGGGGTCATACGGCCCTTTAAGACACACTTGAGCATTCAAATGTGTCAAAAGGGGTCACGGGGACTTCCTAGGGGTCCTAGTATGCCTTATCCCACATTAGGACCCCTAGGAAGTCCTCGTGACCCCTATGGACACATTGGATTGCCCAAGTGTGTCCTAAGGGGTCCTACGACCCCTTTAGGTACACTTGAGAATTCAAATGTGTCAAAAGGGGTCATGGGGACTTCCTAGGGGTCCTAATAGGCCATATCATATATTAGGACCCCTAGCAAGTCCCCATGACCACTTTTGACACATTGGAATGCTCAAGTGTGTCCTAAGGGGTCCTACAATGCCTTCAGACACACTCGAGCATTACAATGTGTCCACAGGGGTCACAGGGACTTCCTAGGGGTCCTAATGCATGATAAGGCCTATTAGGACCCCTAGGAAGTCCCCATGAGCCCATTTGACACATTTGAATGCTCAAGTGTGTTTGAAGGGGCCGTAGGACCCCTTATGACACACTTGAGCATTCCAATGTGTCCATAGGGATGACAGGGACTTCCTAGGGGTCCTAAATCGTGATAAGGCCTACTAGGACCCCTAGAAAGTCCCCATGACCTCTTTTGACACATTTGAATGCTCAAGTGTGTTTGAAAGTGTCGTAGGACCCCTTAGGAAACACTTGAGAATTCCAATTCATCAAAAGGGGTCACGGGGACTTCCTAGGGGTCCTAATGCGTGATAAGGCCTATTAGGACCCCTAGGAAGTCCCCATGACCTCTTTTGACACATTTGAATTCTCAAGTGTGTCCGAAGGGTCCGTAGGAACCCTTAGGAAATACTTGAGCAATCCAATGTGTCTACAGGGGTCATGAGGACTTCCTAGGGGTCCTAACATGGGATAAGGCATAAAAGGACCCCTAGGAAGTCCCCATGACCCCTTTTGACACATTTGAATGCTCAAGTGTGTCCGAAGGCATCATAGGACCACTTAGGACACACTTGAGCATTCCAATGTGTCAAAAGGGATCACATGGACTTCCTAGGGGTCCTAACATGCAATAAGGCCTATTAGGACCCCTAGGAAGTCCCTATGACCCCTTTTGACACATTTGAATGCTAAAGTGTGTCTGAAGGGGCCGCAGGACCCCTTAGGACACACTTGAGCATTCCAATGTCTCCACAGGGGTCATAGGAACTTCCTAGGGGTCCTAACTCATGATAAGGCCTACTAGGACCCCTAGGAAGTCCTCATGACCCCTTTTGACACATTTGAATGCTCAAGTGTGTCCGAAGGTGTCATAGGACCCCTTAGGAAACACTTGAGCATTCTAATATGTCAAAAGGGGTCTCAGGGACTTCCTAGGGGTCCTAAAATGCGATAAGGCCTATTAGGACCCCTAGGAAGTCCCCATGAACCCTTTTGACACATTTGAATGCTTAAGTGTGTCCGAAGGTGCCGTAGGACCCCTTATGAAACATTTGAGTGTTCCAATGTGTCAAAAGGGGTCACAGGGACTTCCTAGGGGTCCTAATGTGCGATAATGCCTATTAGGACCCCTAGGAAGTCCCCATGACCCCTTTTGACACATTTGAATGTTCAAGTATGTCCAAAGGGGCTATAGGACCCCTTAGGACACACTTGAGCATTTCAATGTGCCCAAAGGGATCACAAGGACTTCTTAGGGGTCCTAACTCATGATAAGGCCTACTAGGACCCCTAAGAAGTCCCCATGACCCCTTTTGACACATTTGAATGCTCAAGGGTGTCTGAAGGCATTGTAGGACCACTTAGGACATAATTGAGCATTCCAATGTGTCAAAAGGGGTCACGAGGACTTCCTACGGGGTCATAACATGTGATAAGACCTATTAGGACCCCTAAGAAGTCCCTATGACCCCTTTTGACACATTTGAATGCTCAAGTGTGTTCGAAGGGGCCATAGGACCCCTTATGACACATTTGAGCATTCCAATGTGTCAAAAGGGGTCACAAGGACTTTTGAGGTGTCCTAACGAGTGATAAGGCCTATTAGGACCCCTAGAAAGTCCCCGTGAACCCTTTTGACACATTTGAATGCTCAAGTGTGTCCGACGGGGTCGTAGGACCCCTTAGGACACACTTGAGCATTCCAATGTGTCCATAGGGGTCACAGGGACTTCTTAGGGGTCCTTTGGTGCAAGGCACCCAAGGTTGCAGGATGGATTTTAGTTTTTGGTTTGTTGGTGTTTGATTGTAATAAACTGAGTTTGATCTTTCCGATCATTTCTCTTAGTCTTGATCCATTTTGTATGGTCAAGGGTTCCTAAGGCATGACTATGAGCCTAGGAAATCCTTAGTCCATGAGGATTTTTGGGTTTTATTTTACGTTTTTAGGTTTTTTTTGTTTGTTTGTAGAATTTCACATCTCTTTGAGTTGGTCAAATGGGTTTTTGCCATAACAGTCTTAATGTTTTTTGTTATCTCATATAGTCATTTCGGTTTTCCAACTATTACCATTTTTTCTGGTATCAGTGGAACCATTGGGAATCATGGGAATATATATGTAAGTCCAATCGAGGATTGGAATAGAAGCCTTAGAAGCAAAAATTGGGAAAGAAACACTACTGCAAGCCAGCAAAAAATTATCAGAAATAGCAACAATAAACTTGGAGTTAACCACTGACTGGTGGAAGTATATTTGGAAAACTGTTCAGTCTATATCTGAAGAAGTAGAATTTTTTTTGCAAACAGTAAATTAATAACTACTAATGCTTGTGAAGAAAGCAGTATTGACTGCTTGGTGAATGCTTTGATTAAAGAGGTGTGGACCGATACTATAGACTGCTATGAATTAGCCTGTTAAATAAGAAGAGTTCTTTGAAGTTTTTGTAATTGCATTTAGGAAATTAATGTGTAGAGAAACCATCTAGTGTCTGAAAGTAATCAGTTATTGATAGACTTGGTGGACACCATTGTTTTAAGACATTGTCAATTTGTTGTGATTGGGCTTAACCAAGGTTAAGTTGTAAGTGCTCTACATCAAGCGGTATCAGAGCCACTAAGATACTTTTTGGGAGTAGTCAAGATGTCAGATGGAGAAGATATTCCTTTGAGGATAACCAATGTGGAGTTGGATAAGATAGTCAAGGAGCAGATGGCAGAGAGTAGGGCTGTCATAGAAGAGAATAGAGCAATGAAGAGGGAGTTAGATAAGTTGAAAGGCCAAGTGAGGAGAGGAGACAATGAGGAGTTGGAAGAAGAAGAAGAGGTAGAGCAAGATCCATTTGGTCAAGGCAATCTACCAGAGGATCAAAGGGCAATGCTTGCAGCACTAGAGAGAGTGGGCAAGAAAGACAAAAATGAACTACCTATGTTCCGTGGTAAGTTGGAACCGGATGAATGCATGGATTGGTTGGAAGCATTGGAGAACTTTTTCAAATGCGATGAAGTACCTCCTAGACAAAAGGTTAAAATAGCCAAGTCCAAGTTAAAGGGACCAGCTCTTAGTTGGTGGAACTTTCTTCAGAATGAAAGAATGGAAGAAGGAAAGACCATCATATCTACTTGGACCAGAATGAAGGTTGAATTGAAAAGACAGTTTGTACCAGAAGATTATGAAGTGACTCTTCATAAGAAGCTTTAAAACTTGAAACAAAAGGACCTTGATGTGAGTACCTACACTCAAGAGTTCCACAATCTGTCCCTAAAAGCCAAGATGTATGAAATAGAGAAACAAAAACTAGCGAGGTATATCAATGGGTTGAAGTATAGCATACAAGATGAGTTAACCTTGGTCACTTTGGAATCAGTCCATAAGTGCTTTCAACTTGCCCTCAAGATTGAGGAGAAACAAAAAAGAAGAGGAGAACAAAATAAAGGAAGGGGGAACTCATTCAGAGGTGGAGGTAGATTTAATGGGAGAGGAACATTTCCAAAACCCCAAGGAGAAAGCAGCAATCAAAGTGCTGAACATGATACTAGTGGCAGAGGTTCATTCAGAGGAAGAGGACCAAACAATGGCAAGGGAAGATCAAGAGGCAGAGGCCCTAATGTATTCATGGGAAGGTGATTCTCATGCAACCAAGTTGTCCATCAGTCTTTCATATGTCCTGAAAAGAATGGCAGCAACAGTCAAGGAGATAGGAGAGTGCAATTGATTCATGAAGAGGATGATTGCCAAAGCACTTCATCCTTCCATACAACCACATCCAAACATGCTGATCTGGAGAAAGGGGAGACTCTCATGTTCAATAGATTGCTGCTGGTGCCAATCAACAAGGAGCTAGCCCAACAAAAATCTCTATTCCAAACTACTTGCAAGGTGAAGGGTAAAGTATGCAAGGTAATCGTTGATTCCGATTCTACTAAAAATTTAGTTTCTTTGGAAATGGTTACTAAGCTTAATCTGAAACTGTAAAGGATAAAATAGTGTATGGGGTCCTAGAACAATGGATTGCACATAAAAGAGACCCCAAAGCCAATATTTTACACTTACATGAAATTGTATTGATATAGAAAGTAAATATAGATGATTAATATTGACATTAAGAGAAAAAGGTACCTACCTCCGAAAAAGAATCGGCTGAAAACCCTATCAAACGATCTAAAAAACTGTTGATTCTCGCATGTTTGAACCGAAACTACAAGATCTACAAAACCCCAAATTTTTTTCCAAGATTCACACAGGTCGACTTTGACCTTTTAAAAGGTCAAGGATGACATTTTTTATTTGAAGTCCGATTCTGATTCTGTTCGTAGATCTTGAAAGATTGCCGAAAAGGGTATCCAAATTCGCTCTCAGATCTGAGATTCCACACCTGTACTTACAAGAAAAAGAAGGTTTTTGGTTATTTGTTTGGGGGGGGGGGGGTTTGCCTCAGTCAAACCCCAATTTAGGAATTAACCTTGAAATTGAATTAAAATTGCTGGAGTAAACAAAGTAAATGGAACAATTCACCTTGCTTGAGTTGAAACCCTTGTAGAGGATTCAAATCCTTGAATCCACAAGAATGGATGAATGTAGAATCACATGTAGGATGTCTTCAATCAATTGTCTTTAGATCTTCAACACCAATCTTGAATGGATCTTGAACTTGGAAGAGGCTTGAATGGAAATGGAGGAATCTTCAATAAGAGAGCTCCATAGAGCTTGAATCCTTCAATGGCTACTAATGGATCTCCTTGATGAATTGGATGCTTGAATGCTTGATCTTCTTGCTTCCTTGCACTTGAGAGCTTGAGAGATTGTGAGATGAGATGTGTTGTGAAAATGAGAGAGGAAGGCTCCCTCTTATAGTGATCTAGGGCACAAGAGGGGCCTTGTAGAAAACAATAATTAAGGGTCCATGGCACAAAAATCCAGAGAGGTGCACATGGAGAGGAAATTAAATTAAAGTCTTGACACAAAAATCTAGGAGGGGACCATCCTTAATATAGAAATAAAATAATTATTTAAGAGCCTTGTTACAGAATTTGAGGTAAGGCCAACCCCAAAGTTAATTTGAGTATTAGGCACAAAATTCAAGAAAGGATAATCTCAAATAATAAATTAGGATTCCTATACAAATATCAAGAAAGGTCTATTCTAAAATATTAATTTAAGAATTCGATGCTTAATCTGAGAAATAATGGCCTCGAAGAGGGAAAAGACAAATATATTGATAAAGTCCTGGAACCGGAAGCTAACCTCAGAGACCCCAAACCTTAGGGTCAAGGTTGAGATCATCCCTGAATAGGTCAGGGTTGAGGTCAACCCTGACTAGGTTAGGGTCAAGGTCAACCTTGACCTTAGGGTCCAAAACCTCAGGTTCACAGTTCAGATTGCCAGGAAAGTGCTAAGAAGAAGTGGAAAATGGGGTAGAACAGGGGGAAAAGCCAGATCCAAGTCGAATATCCATTCAAGGTGTTCGACATGACCCCAAACCACTTACTCAGAGGGCTAAACGCTCTTACCATGGAAGTGCTTCCATTTTAAGATGATACAGAAATGTATTCCACATCCTACTCTGTATAAAGTGTCTTGGTTGAGTATGGATCAACAAACTATTGTAAATGAGCAATGCTTGGTAGATTTTCAAATAGGAGATTATAAAGATAAAGTCATGTGTGAAGTAGTTGAAATGGATCCTAACTCTCAATAAGGCCTACTAGGACCCCTAGGAAGTCCCCATGACCCCTTTTGACACATTTGAATTCTCAAGTGTGTTCGAAGGTGCTGTAGGATCCCTTATGACACATTTGAGCATTAGAATGTGTCAAAAGGGGTCATGGGGAATTCCTAGGGGTCCTAATGCATGATAAGGCCTATTAGGACCCCTAGGAAGTCCCCATGACCCCTTTTGACACATTTGAATGCTTAAGTGTGTTTGAAGGGGCCGTAGGACCCCTTATGATACATTTGAGCATTCCAATGTGTCAAAAGGGGTCATAGGGACTTCTTAGGGGTCCTAATGTGCAATAAGGCCTATTAGGACCCCTAAGAAGTCCCCATGACCCCTTTTGACACATTTGAAAGCTCAAGTTTGTTTGAATGGGCCGTAGGACCCTTTTGGACACACTTGAGCATTCCAATGTGTCCATAGGGGTCACAGGGACTTCCTAGGGGTCCTAACTCCCGATAAGGCCTACTAGGACCCCTAGGAAGTCCCCATGACCCCTTTTGACACATTTGAATGCTCAATTGTGTCCAAAGGAATCATAGGACCTCTTAGGACACACTTAAGCATTCAAGTGTGTCCATAGGGGTCACGAGGACTTCCTAGGGGTCCTATCATGCGATAAGGCCTATTAGGACCCCTAGGAAGTCCCTATGACCCCTTTTGACACATTTGAATGCTCAAGTGTGTCCGAAGTGGCTGTAGGACCTATTATGACACACTTGAGCATTCCAATGTGTTCATAGGGGTCACAGGGACTTCTTAGGGGTCCTAATGTGTGATAAGGCCTATTCAGACCCCTAGGAAGTCCCCATGACCTCTTTTGACACATTTGAATGCTCTAGTGTGTCTGAAGCCATCATAGGACCTCTTATGACACACTTGAGCATTCCAATGTGTGAAAAGGGGTCATGGGGACTTCCTAGGTGTCCTAACATACGATAAGGCCTATTAGGACCCCTAGGAAGTCCACATGACCCCTTTTGACACATTTGAATGCTCAAGTGTGTCCGAAGGGACTGTAAGACCCTTTAGGACACTCTTGAGTGTTCCAATGTGTCCATAGGGATTGTGGGGACTTATTAGGGGTCCTAACTCATGATAAGGCCTACTAGGACCCCTAGGAAGTCCCCATGACCCCTTTTGACACATTTGAATGCTCAAGTGTGTCTGAAGGCATCGTAGGATCCCTTAGGACACACTTGAGCATTCCAATGTGTCAAAAGGGGTCACGACGACTTTCTAGGGGTCCTAACATGTGATAAGGATTATTATTACCCCTAGGAAGTCCCTATGACCCCTTTTGACACATTTGAATGCTCAAGTGTGTCAAAGGGGCCGTAGGACCCCTTATGACACACTTGAGCAAGGGGTCCTAATGTGTGATAAGGCCTATTAGGACCCCTAGGAAGACCCCATGACCATTTTTGACACATTTGAATGCTCAACTATGTCCTAAGGGGTCCTACAATGCCTTCAGACACACTTAAGTGTTCTAATGTGTCAAAAGGGGTTACGGGGCTTCCTAGGGGTCCTAATGCATGATAAGTCCTATTGGAACCCCTAGGAAGTCCCCATGACCCCTTTTGACGCATTTGAATTCTCAAGAGTGTCCGAAGGGGCCATAGGACCCCTTAGGACACACTTGAGTGTTCCAATGTGTCCATAGGGGTCACGTGGACTTCCTAGGGGTCCTAACTCACGATAAGGCCTATTAGGACCCCTAGGAAGTCCCCAGGACCCTTTTTGACACATTTGAATGCTCAAGTGTGTCCAAAGGCATCGTAGAACCCCTTAGGACACACTTGAGCATTCTAATGTGTCCATAGGGGTCACGAGGACTTCCTAGGGGTCCTAACATGTGATAAGGCCTATTAGGACTCCTAGGAACTCCCTATGACCCCTTTTGACACATTTGAATGCTCAAGTGTGTTTGAAGGGGCCGTAGGACCCCTTATGACACACTTGAGCATTTTAATGTGTCAAAAGGGCTCACAGGGACTTCCTAGGGGTCCTAACGTGTGATAAGGCCTATTAGGACCCCTAGGAAGTCTGCATGACCCCTTTTGGCACATTTGAATGTTCAAGTATGTTTGAAGGCATCATAGGACCCCTTAGGACACACTTGAGCATTCCAATGTATCCATAAGGTGTCCTACGGCTGCTTCAGACACACTTGAGCATACCAATGTCTCCACAAGGGTCATAGGGACATCCTAGGGCTCCTAACTTGTGATAAGGCCTATTAGGACCCCTAGGAAGTCCCCATGACCCCTTTTGACACATTTGAATGCTCAAGTGTGTTCGAAGGGGCCGTAGGACCCCTTAGGACACACTTGAGCATTCCAATGTGTCCATAGGGGTCACAAGGACTTCCTAGGTCTCCTAATGTGGGATAAGGTGTACTAGGACCCCTAGGAAGTCTCGATGACTCCTCTTGACACATTTGAATGCTCAAGTGTGTCCGAAGGCATTGTAGGACCCCTTAGGATACACTTGAGCATTCTAATGTGTCAAAAGGGGTCACATGGACTTCCTAGGGGTCCTAATGCATGATAAAGCCTATTAGGACCCCTAGGAAGTCCCCACAACCCCTTTTGACACATTTGAATGCTCAAGTGTGTCCGAAGGGGCCGTAGGACCCCTAGGACACACTTGAGTATTCAAATGTGTCAAAAGGGGTCAGGAGGACTTCCTAGGGGTCCTAATGTATGATAAGGCCTATTAGGACCCCTAGGAAGGGTCATAGGACCTCTTATGACACATTTGAGCATTCCAATGTGTCAAAAGGGGTCATGGGGACTTTCTAGGGGTCCTAATGCATGATAAGGCCTATTAGGACCCCTAGGAAGTCCCCATGACCTCTTTTGACACATTTGAATGCTCAAGTGTTTTTGAAGGGGCCGTAGGACCCCTTAGGACACACTTGAGTGTTCCAATGTGTCAAAAG
Organism: Chamaecyparis obtusa; assembly: GCA_027943335.1. Lineage (NCBI taxonomy): Eukaryota > Viridiplantae > Streptophyta > Pinopsida > Cupressales > Cupressaceae > Chamaecyparis > Chamaecyparis obtusa. Next base: position 1,418,581 of record BSBK01005860.1, read on the forward strand.
TGATCACGGGGACTTCCTAGGGGTCCTAAATCGTGATAAGGCCTACTAAGACCCCTAGGAAGTCCCCATGACCCCTTTTGACACATTTGAATGCTCAAGTGTGTCCAAAGGCATTGTAGGACCCCTTAGGACACCCTTGAGCATTCCAATGTGTCCATAGGGGTCACGAGGACTTCCTAGGGGTCCTAACGCATGATAAGGCCTATTAGGACCCCTAGGAAGTCCCTATGACCCCTTTTGACACATTTGAATGCTCAAGTGTGTCCGAAGGGGCCATAGGACCCCTTATGACACACTTGAGTGTTCCAATGTGTCCATAGGGGTCACAGGGACTTCCTAGGGGTCCTAACATGTGAGAAGGCCTGTTAGGACCCCTAGGAAGTCCCTATGATCCCTTTTGACACATTTGAATGATCAAGTGTGTTTAAAGGGGTCATAGGACCCCTTATGTTACACTTGAGTGTTCCAATGTGTCAAAAGGGGTCACGGGGTCTTCCTAGGGGTCGTAATGCGTGATAAGACCTATTAAGACCCTTATGAAGTCCCCATGATGCCTTTTGACATATTTGAATGCTCAAGTGTGTCCGAAGGCATCATAGGACCCCTTAGGACACACTTGAGTATTAAAATTTGTCCATAAGGGGTCCTACAACCCCTTTGAACATACTTAAGCATTCCAATGTGTCCATAGGGGTCACAAGGACTTCCTAGGGGTACTAACGCGCGATAAGGCCTATTAGGACCCCTAGGAATTCTCCATGACACCTTTTGACACATTTGAATGCTCAAGTGTGATCAAAGGGGCCGTAGGACCCCTTCGGACACACTTGATAAATCTAATGTGTCCATAGGGGTCACGGGGACTTCCTAGGGGTCCTAACGTGGGATAAGGTGTACTAGGACCCCTAGGAAGTCACCATGACGCCTTTTGACACATTTGAATGCTCAAGTGTGTTTGAAGGTGTTGTAGGACCTCTTAGGACACACTTGAGCATTCCAATTTGTCAAAAGGGGTCATGAGGACTTCGTAGGTTTCCTAATGCATGATAATGCATACTAGGACCCCTAGGAAGTCATATTATTTTCATGCATTACTTCATTTATGTCTTCTCTGGGAGGAAGATTATAATTTCCATATTTTCACAAGCCCTAAAATATTTTCATCGTTATCACTCTCCACCTCTGCTCTCTCAATTTAGTTCTCTCCCTCTCCACTGCAATCAGCTTAGCCATGCTTACCTTCTCTTTAACAAAGATTCTCCAAAATTTGCAAAATCCTTACCCGCTGTCAAATCCTGGCCTATGTCGTGCAAAATGAGAAGAGCAAGTGAAATGAAAGGGAAGTATGGATCAAATAGCGAAGGTGCATCAAATCAGATCAATATCATAATATATGTAGAAAATATTGTTACAGATGAAAATATTTGTATATAAATTAATGGGAAAGAGTGGGAAGAGCTTCTTGGACCCATGATAGAAGCTATTAAGGAATTGCATGATATATTACTCAACGGTGCAAGGAATATTATTAATGAACATGGGATTGCAGCTACATCTATTCAATATACAGAGGAAGATATAAAAAATCTTCTTAATAGAGAGATTAATGTGAGAGAAAAGGACATTTCAGAGGAAAATGGTTATCTTGGTGCCATCCAAGGTATGCCAATTACTCAGGACGAAGAGACAAAGTCCACAGTTAATGGGAAATAATGGGAAGAGCTTCTTGGACCCATGATAGAAGTTACAGATAAGGAGGAAGAGCTAGGAAAGGGAAAACAACAAAGGAAAGAAGTAAGATATGCACATGTGAGCCTATGTCAGATGATGATGATGAGTACTCACCATCTGCTAGTAGCTCAAGTAAAAAGTGTTGTGGAATTATCCACAGAGAAATGTGAAATGAAGCCTCAAATTGGTTTAGTAGGCAAAGAATTTGGTCATGCACTTCATTCTAGCACCACAAATATTTCTATTAGAAATTCCTATTCATCAATGACCTTGCATTTACAAGACTTGGGAAACCAGGTTACTCATGTTGGGAATTATCCCTCAAATGTAAGTTCATTGCCACCTTTGGCAAGGTAGTCTCACTCCTCATTTTACAACAAAGGGAAGCCATCTATGGTCCAAGGTTTTAATTAAGCTGACAAGTGGAGAGCTTCTCAAGGTACTGATCTCTTTCATAGAGAAGTTCTTGATTCATCTCAAGGTTCTCGTTGAGGTGACCAACACCTTGGAGGTCCACAAATAGACCCATTGATTTCCCAAATTGGTAAAAGGGTAGATGCAATTTTGGAAAGAGTATCCCAATTGAAGAGAAATTGAAATTATAGTGAGCATAAAGTTATTGCAGATCTAATGGGTGTATCTCCTCCAATGACAAATATAACTGCTTCGAGAGACTTGAGTTTAAATGGAGACCGTCTGTTCCCAAACATGCCCCAGTCGAGCAGATGAACTAGATGTTGCTTGAGTAAAGAAGATAGTGGTTTATTAAAACATCTGCAATAACCCACTTGCTATTAGTTACTACTTTTCGAGCAGCTTGCCAGCTGCTTCTCTGTAGGATTTCTGTAATATATAATGTCATCATGCAAGTACATGACAATTTTTGTAAATATTTTCTGTTGTAAAGGGTTAGTGAGCAATATCAAAGAAAAGGTTATTGCATGTATTATTTAGACACATATCAATTAGGAAACCATTTTTCTCCCATTACATGGCAGAAATGCCTAGATTCACTTTGTGGGTATCAATAGGCAACAAGATGAGGGAAGAAATATTTGAGAAGAGGAAGTACAAATGTTACTGTCCAAAACCATTTCGAGAGTAATATTCTTCTTTTGATTGTAATAAGAAACTCAAAATGCAGAAGACAACAAATAGTTGGGGCATTTATTTCCTATGACCTATGCCAATTTCAGTTCAATTCCTATTGATGATATTCTCAATGTGTAAAAATAAACTGATGTGTTATTTTAAAATGGTGTTGACTGAAATTTATGAACATATGTCAAATAGCTATTTTTTCCAGAATTTGAAATAGAACCAGTGGTAATATAATCAAATTTGTGAATTTCACACCCAATCATTGGATGTTAATCAAAAGTACAACACAGTAATATTTTCAAACCGATAAACAATCTTAGTCTTACTTCAACCTACTCCCATGTATGTGGGTTCTTGGAGGTATCTACTGAGCAATGTGTGGATCTGTAATGTCCCTATCCAGGACCTTACTCACTTTGCTTAAAAATCCTAATTAGAATTTGGATTTCTAATGCCTATTGTGATATTATTTAAGTTTTCCTTGCTCCTTACTAATTAATATTGTAATGAATTGGTTATCCTTCCCCCCCCTCTCTCTCTCTCTCTCTCTCCTACTCTCTCCCCTTCCCCTTCTCTCTATCTCTCCTACTCTCTCCCCTTCCCCTTCTCTCTCTCTACTACTCTCTCCCCATCCCCCCTCTCTCTCTCATCACCCTCTCTCTCTCTCTATCCTTCTCACTTTCTCACTCTCTCTCTTCCTCTCTCAGCCCCTACCACCTTCTCACTCCCTTTCTTCCTCAATGGCCACCCATGAATTTTTTAAATGGCTGATTGATTTCCTTTGCTTCTTTCAATGGCCATTGATGATTTTTCTGCAATCTTCCAACCTTTCGTACATAGTTGTAAAATACATATTAATATATATTATATACATATAAAATAATATGTAATATATGATATATAATGAAACATTTAATATTAATATATATTAAATAATAATATTTAATGTAAAATTTATATTATATAATATTTAATATATATAATATATAATTTAATATATATCTAATATATAGTTTTTGATATATAATATTATATAGTGTTAAAATGTATTCAACCCTATTTAAAAAATGTTAAGGGGAAAAAGGGATCTATTCTCAAAACCCAAATTCCCACCAAGGAGATCCAATTTGATCAACCTAAAAGGCTAATGTAGAATTAGATCAATTTGATGGAAAATATGGAAGAAAGAACAAATCTAATGTTTCCCCTAGGTAGAATGTATTATGTTTGGTATTGAAATAATTGAAGTACAAATACTAACCTTGAATTAGGGAAGATCTGGAAAATGCTGAATTCTAGCTTCTGTATGAACTTTCCAAAGATTCCGTCACCTGTTCTGGACTAGAAATGTCGAGGCGGACAAAACCTAGAAATCTTTTCTCCAAATTCACACAAGTTGACTTTGACCTTTTAAAAGGTCAAAGACCACATTATTTATTTGAAGTCCGATTCTGATTCTATTAGCAGATCCTGAAAGATTGCCGAAAAGGGTATCCACATTCACTCTCAGATCTAAGATTCTGCACCTGTACCTACAAGAAAATGGGGGGTTTTTGGTTGTATGGGGGGGGGTTTGCCTTAGTCAAGCCCCAGTTTAGGAATTAACCTTGAAATTGAATTGAAATGTATAGTGTATAAACAAAGTAATTGAAACAAATCACCTCGCTTATGTTGAAGTCCTTGAAGAGGATTTGAATCCTCAAATCCACAAGTAAGAATACTTCAATGGATGGAAAGATGTCTCTAATCAATGGTATTTGATCTTCAACACCAATCTTGACTTGATCTTTGCATATGAGAAGGTTTGAATGAAGGGAGAAGGATGGATCTTCAAGGGGGGCTCCAAATAGATTGAATCCTTCAATGGCTAACAATGGATCTCCTTGATGGATGAATGCTTGAACACTTGAATGCTTGAAGACTTGCTTGCACTTGAGAGCTCTAGATACTTGATTGAGAAAACTTGATGTCTTGTCAAAACTTGATTGAAAGATATGGATAAAATGAGATAGGAAGGCCTCCTTTTATAGTGATCTAGGGCACACTCCTCTAGATGGGTCACCTTGGAAAATTAAATCCCAATTAGGTCCTCACCTTTATAAAATATACCTTAATTAAATACAATTAAAGGATTTACCATTTCAGAGCCCGAAATAGCCAACCTAGAGGCAGAGAAATAACTTTTCTGAAACCCAAACTACCAACATTTGAAATTTGAAATCTTGGCGGGAAGAGGTTAAGGTCAAGGTCGACCCTGACCTGGTCAGGGTCGAGGTTGACTTTGACCTCAGGCCCTAACTTTGCCAGGTTTTGCAGTAGAGGTTCCAGGAGGTGCCAGAGATGCAGGATTTGATGTCAAAACAGGACCCAGTGTCCGGAACAAACAGAAAATCCCCTGATTGATATGATGAAGGACTAGGAGGTCTCATTTCTGAACCCTACCTAGAAAAGCCATGGAAGAGGGAAAATCAAGAAATTCCTTAAGACCTTAACCCTAATTTCACCTAGAATGGAGAAATCAAGCGCGAAGAAGAAGTGGAAAGTGGAGAGAAAGCCAAATACATGCAAAGATCTGATCAAGGCACTTGATATGACCCAAAACCACCTACTCAGAGGGCTAAACGCTCTTAACATGGAAGTGCTTCCATTTTAAGATGATACAAATAGATAATCTAATATATATATAATATATAGTTTTTGATATATAATATATAATCTAATCTAATATAGGATGGAGAAATGGGAGGGAGAAAGGGGAGGGAAAATTGAAAAATCAAAATTTTGCTAGCCATTTTGGGTACCTGAAAATATCAGGTACACAAAAATATCGGGTACCTGATTAGGCTCGGTATTGCTTTGTGCACCAAACCTAAATGGTCAACTATTGAAATGTCTCAAAAACATGTTTTTCCCGTATTTCTCCAAGTTCCAGACTTCGACCATGGAGCTGATGACTTTTTTTCACCCGAATTTGATGAAATGAAAAGGGTATCTTAAGGAGATTATCAGCTTTCTATCAATATAATTGCTGTCAAATTTTGAATCCGGTAAGTAATTATTAGTTATTTTCTAATTGAGTTACCTCTAAAGTGTTGATTTGTATACTGATTGAAAAATGACTATAACTTTTAGACGGTATAACATTTTTGAAATCTGAAAAAATGCATCACATTCTATGTTTCGCCTACTATAAGGAAAAATTAATAAATTGAATTTTGTAAAGTTTTGAATGAGTTAAGGTGGTCAGACATGAGATTTTTTTTATTCTAAAAATGTTGTAGCAAAAATTCATAATTAATTATTTTTTTGGAATAAAATTACAAAAAAATATGCATCACATCCAAGCATGAGTCTACTACTTATATATATAATCTTATAATAAAATATTATCATTTGATTATGATTAAGGTGGTCAGACATACACCTACTTATTTTTTCCCTAAAATTTTTGTACTGCTGCATTGAAATCTATACTTTTCACCAATCATACTAACTTTTTTTCAAAAAAGGCCTAGTAGTTTAGAAACTACATTAAATTTTCTATAGATTCTATTCTTACAACTTTTTGATATTAGGTTGATAGCTAGTTGAAATTTTCACGTCAAGTTGACTAACCTTGATTTGTTGATTTTTCATCGCCACTTAAGGGCATAGTTTGGCCCCTCATGATCTTGCACATACCCCCAACACTTGATGTAGGATTGATAGGTCCTATAAAATTGAGGCCCCATTGCTGAAAGGAACCTTCTATTATTACTGGTCTGAAAGGAAGAGCTGCTAGTTGAGGTCGACCTGTGAACATCTTACATTTTTAACACTTGGCCACCCAATGATACACATCCTTGAACATTCCTAGCCAATAATAGCATTGCCTCAAAATCTTAAATGCAGTTATAGAAGATGAGAAATGCCCACCACAAACTTCGTCATGGAATGTTTTTAACAATCTCTCATGCTGTTGCTTGTCAACACACCTAAGAAAAGTTCAATCTACAGATCTTTTGTATAACGTACCTTCCCAAATGGCATACTTAGCAGCTTTCAATCTCAGGTCTCTCCTTTGTTTAGCTGTCAATCTTTTAGGACATTCATCGTAAGTCAGGAAATATACAATGTCTTCAAACCATGGGTCTTGTAAACTTACTGCCAAAACTAATTGTTCTGTTTCAGGTTGATTATCTCCTTCACTTTCTGCCATAGCTTTGCACAATGCATTACCTCATACCAGTTTAATTGGCTTGATCTCTATGTCATATTCTTGTGTTTTGGGTACCCAAGCCCCTATGTTATTACATCCTACATCTTGCTGGGTTAATATACTCTTTACCGCAATGTCAGGAACAAATACAATGGAGTGGGAGTGTAGATATAAAATCTGAAGTTCTTCAAGGCTTTCACTATAGAGAAAGTGTGCTTTTCGGCCTGAGAATATCTTAGCTCATGATTTTTTAGTGGCATACTCATAAAGGAAATAGGAGCCTGAACTCCTCTATTTTCTTGCATAAGAATAGCTAACAATGTATGTTTAGATGCGTAACAATAAATCATGAAATCCTTCTTATAATCTAGGTGGCATAAGACAGGGGCATTGTATATAGCATCCTTTATATCTTGGAAGGCTCTTTTACCGGGGTCATTCCATTTGAAATTTTGATTACCTTTCATCATGTCCACAATACACTTAGTGATCTTTGAAAAGTCAGGGATGAATCTTCTGAGAAAATTTACTTGACCGAAGAATGACTTCACCCTAGTTTTACTGACAGGTAAACTTAACCTTTGAATGGCTTTGACTCGCTCTAGGTCGATCCTGATACCTTCTTGTGACACAATATGACCCAGTAGTTTTCCTTCGGTAACACAGAATATAGACTTTTTAGGATTTAAAGAAATCCCATGTTCTCTACACCTTTACAATACTCTTTCTAAATCCTTAATATGATCACTTCTTTTCTTAGAGAACATAGTTAAGTCATCCAAATATATGACAATGATCTTATCTTTCATATCAATGAAAGAAAAATCCACACCTCATTGAAATGTAGCACCAACATTGATAAGGCCAAACAACATTCTATGGTATGCAAATGTGTCCCAGGGAGTGGTAAATGTAGTCTTGTGTTGGTCTTTCTCTTCTACCTCGACTTGGTTGTAACTAGAAAAGCCATCGAGCATAGACATCATTTCGGCCCCTGCAACTGTCTGCAACAAGTCATCCATGTTGGGGAGTGCATAATTGTCTTTTAAAGAAGCTTGATTTAAATTTTTGAAATCTACGCATATCCTTATTTTTCCATTCTTCTTCCTCACAGGGAAAATGTTTTCTATCCATGTAGAGTGGTGGATAGGGTAGATAATCCTGGCTTTGAGCATTTTATCAACCTCTCTAAAGATGGCATTTTCTACTTTAGGATTGTAATTTCTTTGTTTCTATTTGAATGGAGTAGCATTAGGTTTTAGGGGGATTTGATGCTTGAAATTTCCTCCCATGAAGCTTTTTAAATCTTCATAACTCCAGGCAAAGACATCTTGATATTCTAGGAAAATCCTTCTAGCTTCCGCTTTCTCTTCAGGTGTGAGCACTTCCCTATGTTTATCATCTTGGGATTTGACTCATTCCCAATGTTCATCCCTTTGTATTCTCTAGTCATGAGACCTTTCTCTATCCCTTTCTTCTTAACATAAGTATCATGATGATTGAACAATTTCTCTAATGATATAAAATATGGGGGAATGATGTTACCTTGCAATTGAGTCACACCTGATTCATCTTTCTTCCATTTCCTAGGATAATGTTGTGAGAGATTGTTTGTCTTTTCTTTAGGGGAACTATCATTACCTTCAAGGAAGAGTCGCAAGCATTTGTCATCATTGAATACTTGCTAATCATCTATGTTGTCAGGTATTGATGGCCTATACATTACTTCTACCCGGTCCTTCTTGTCTTTAAATTTTGGATGAGGTAGTAGTAAGGAAGCGTAGACAACTAGTGAATTTTATTTGGAATTTAATTCTCTAGGGACATATTCAATTGCAAAGGAATCTAGTCCTTCAACCTCATCCCATAACCTATTTCGGTAACTTTTCAATTTCTATTTTTTAACAGAGTATTGACCTTTGATTTGGCGCACAATCAACTCAGTATCACCTCGAGCTTTTAGAATTTTCACACCCTTTCCTTTCACATAAATTATCCTGAGTAACAATGCCTCATACTCAGCCATATTATTGGTATTTGTGAACTCCAATTTGAAAGCCATCGACTCAGGTTCACCTTCGGGTGGAATTAATACAACTCCGACACCAGATCCAGAGTAAGAACAACTACCATCAAATTCTAGTGTCCAGACTTCTGGAGTCTTTCCTCTCTCAGACGCCTTAGCTTCTTCTTGTTCACTTTTAGGTTCATCAACAACGCCCTGGGTAAACATCATGTAATTACCGAACTCCAATTCTTGATACAAGATTTGAGCTTTCGGATCATCTGATTTCAGAACTGTGAACTTTGACTTCTCCTCAGGCTCTAGTTTATCCTTCTTATTTCCCACAAGAATTACTGCCTGGGACCAATCCAATTTAATTTCCCCACCTAAATCTCTATAAAATGTTTTTCTTAGTAGTAGTCCATAACTTTTCGGTATATCTACAACAAGGATCATCAATAACATCTTCTTTTCAGGGTGGGCAGCCAGAGCTACTTGGGCATCTTTGATTTGGCCAAGTAGAGGAACTTGCTTAGTGTCCATAGAATAGCATCGACCATGGACTTTTTTCATGGTGAAGCCTAAGGTTTTAGCTATAGGGGAATGCATCATGTTATCAGAAGCACCTGAATCTATGATACAGTTGCTAAGTTTACAACCGTTGATATACAAGGAGACATAAAATGGTTCAGGTTTTTTACCCGGGAAAGTAGCTAGTACAGTGGTTTCCCCTTGTTCAAATAGTTTTTCTATTGAGGAATCATATTCATTGGAAGAGGTGACATTATGATTCAGATTTACACTATCTCCTTTTAAGTAATCCATGAATCTTTTCAATTCGGCAGGATTCGACCTTAAATAATCTATGGGAGAAATTTGGATCTTGGAATTTTTAAAGAACTAAATGAAATCAAAAGAATCATGATTTTCCTTACCCGGCTGTGATATTTTTGTCCCTTTACTGATTTCTTTCGTGCCTGAAGTAGATGCATCATTGGTTCCCATTGAAGGAATGAAATAGGAGTTTTGTCTTTTTGGCTCCGAGTTAGAACTACATAGGTAGTGCCATCTATAGTAGCATAACATTCTCCTTGCTTCTTAGAATCAAATTCATACTCAAAAAATAAATTTACAGAGTCGCCATGTGAGCATGAATCTGGTTCATTGTTTGGTGTTGTAGTGTCTAACTCGTTAGTAGATAATAACTACATCATGCAAGCTATTTTAGGACAGATCTCACCATTATGGTTTGTCGTTAGATGAAATACACACATATTTCCTTTCTTAGGGGGAGCCTCAATTGCAAGCCTCTGTTGTGGAGTAGGTAATTGTAGTGTCCTGCTATCAGTATTTCTACTATTCTGATCTTGAAATGGTTTATGGTATGAGTTTTTGAACTTAGGGAGTTGCTTTTTTAAAGTGATGATTTCATTGGATATTTTCTGCATCATCTCATTGGTCGATGTAGTGCCACTTGAACTAGCACCTATATGTATCTCTCTTTTCCATCTACCAGCAGAAATCATGTCATCCTCTAACTCAATGGCTATTTTCTGAGCAACATCCAAATCTATAGGTTGTTCTCTCTCAGATCAAAATTTATATCTGGTGGCATGGCACTCATAAATAATATCTTCAGATTTGCAGGAGTGGGTCTATCGGCCATGGGAATTCTGTTGGTGATCTTATTGAATTTAGAAATGAACTCCCTCATACTTATAGAAGCTTGTTTCTTGATAGAGGTCAATTGCATCAACAACACATGTTCATCTTCAACTATTTTGAAACTGGCCTCAAAAGCTATCCTCATAGTATCCCAACTTGTGATTGAAGCATCATCCAAGTGATAAAACCAGTTGGCCATTGCTTCGACTAGAGTTTCAATAAATAGCCTAATAATAACATCTTCATAACCAACTCCTAGAATATGAGTTGCTGTGAAGAAGGCTTTAATGTGTTCATCTGTAGTAAATTTTCCATCTCCCAAGAACTTAGGAAAGTTATTTCTAGATCTTGAAGGGAGTGGGTGATATGCTGCAAACTGCAATGGGCTAGTTGCAGCAGCCCATGGAGCTTCCATGACTGTAGGTGCAGGATGTTGAGGAAAATTAATAATAGGAGGAGCAACTACTCCGCGTAAAGTTAATACCTGGCAAGCTATAAGCAATGTAGTTTGTGTCTTGGGAGGTGAAGGTGGTCTACTCCTACTTCATTTGTCACCTTTCTAATGAGGTAAGTCTATTATGGGAAAACCAAGCTCTCCGAGCCTTTCGAATGTAGGGTCTTTTCCACCTTGCCCCTTGGCACTTTTGAGAAATCTTCTTTGATCCAGAGTTTCAAATTAGTTTTGTTGCCTAGCTTCACACTCTACTTTGCGTTGATTTCTTCTTTGAATTGTTCTTTCAAGTGCTTCTGCTCTCACTTCTTATTTTTCAAGCACTTGAATCACGTTCCTATAATGCTCTGTGTTTCTTCTGTATCTCCAAGTGAAAGTATTCAAGGATGAGACTATGTCTTCTTGATTGTCCTGAAAACTGAGATTGGGTTGAAGCATAGGGAACACGTTCTCATGAGGTAACACCATTTTTCCTCATGACAAATATTCTGGTCTAGCGACTATTTCTGTCCCCAGCAGAGTCGCCAAAAATCTGTTGGTAAACAAATTTTTCTTTTTGGATTTAACTCTTTATTTGCCCAAAACCTCTTAAGAAAAAATGTGAATACGAATAGTTAGAAAGTTGTTATCTATTCAACTAACTTTCCTCTGAATTTTAATAGGTACAACTCCCTTATGTAAAATATATGCAATGAATTTTGTTTACCCTAAATCCTAATAGGGTATGTTCTTGACCAGAGAATAGAAGAGGCAACCAAATTAGCCCTCAGTGAGAAACTAATCTAGGCAATGATTTTGATCCTAAACTCTAACCAACTTTGTGATTTCATAATACTTATGAATTCACGCCAGTGGGAATAAAATAATGAATCTTACTCGAATAAATGAAAATGTGGTGAAACAACATAGATGAATCTAATCTAAAACAAGACATATGAGTACTTTCCCAACCTCCAAGCAATGCTCCGATCACTGTAGATTAGTTGCACTAAAGAGTAGAAATAGAACTCCGTCCATTTCTAATTTCAATCCAACTTAAGGAAAGAAAACATTCAAACTTACAAAAACATGGAATAGTAAATAAATGGCACAAAACAAATTCCAGATTGAATCCGCAACAAGATGTATTTCGCACCAAAAATTAGCCGACCTTTTCATTGATTTCCAAAGTGTTACATATAGGCTTCAAGAAATAAGCCCTTACAAAGTCCACTGAATCAACTCATATTCTACAAAGGTTGGTAAATGACAAGTGGCCATTTACCAACTATACAATATATATCAAAAAGGCAAAAAAAGGGGAAACTTATTTGTTCTTTTCCGATTTCTTCCCCTTCTCCAACTTAGCCTTATGAGCTTTAGCAACCGCAAGAATCAGAATCATCCTTTCAGAATCGGGAATGTAAACATTTTTAAATCTTATGAGCCAACGAGCATGATCTTTCTCTATGCATTTCGTAGCATCTTTTTGGGATTGCATCCTCTCCATGGCTCTGTATATGCATCCACTGAGTTGTTGAAGATTAGGTATTCTATCAAGATGAGACCCATATAACTTTGCAAGTTGGTCCAAGTAGTCAGAGAATGACTTCTGCATATTGGTTATACCAATCAGGCTCTTTCCATCTCTGTTAGTTTGTGACTTGGAGTGAAGACCCATCAGATATACAAAGATTTTACTTTTCTCTTTGGTGACCTCTTCATCGGTCACTTTCATCTCCGTCTCTACCTTAATTATCATCTCCATTTTGAATTCTACCCCTTGGAGCCACTCGATCAAGGGTTCATCTCCTTTCTGCAATATATTGGCCTTGATTACATCCTTAGTCTTCATTGCGACTAGCCAATGCAGTAGCACCGTGCATTCTTTACATCTCAACCTCTCTACTGTGAGTGTCTGCATATGTTCTTTGAGAGAATCCTTCTTTGCTTTCAACTTCAAAAGGACATTCCCGAGCTACTCGATGGCTACCAGACCTTCAGACTTAAGTCATTCGATCCACCTCCTGCCAACATGCCTAAAATGCCTATCCTCTTGGAATTTGACAATTATGGCCTAATTCTCGACTACAACAGGATTAAATGTTGCCAGAGAACTGGGTAAGCTTGCTACAGGAGCAACCAACTTCTTGATGAAGTTAGTCATTTATTTAATCTTTGCCTTGAGCTGAGTCTTAGTGACTTTGAGTTCTTGGAGCTCTTCCTTGATCAAGACATTACTAGACTTCCACAAGTCTACTTTTGTATCATGGCAGGAGAGCCCCATGTCTAAAGACTAGAGTGCGAAGTCTGAAGTAGTAAGATCTTCAATTATTCCATCCTTTAGCAACTTGGCTATTTCCATAGTCAGGTGTCCTATGTCTGGATCTCAGCCAAGAGTGGTCAGAATCCTGGTCTTCTTAGCCTTGCTTACGGTTGAACCTGACTGCATCACTTGTGAGAACATCTCACCACTAGGAGCACCTTGCTCAACCCTTTTTCTTTTCCGCTCCAGAGTATTCTCAAGCCATGATTCTACACTTGTAACTTTTGTTGTAGAAATTAAATCTTCCATAAATAATTTCCTGATAACAGGAGGAGAATATTTAGGCTTGGAAGTGAAAGGATTAACTTGCGGAGAAGAAATGCTCTTTTCCTTTTGAGGAGGTCCCAAGTGCTCTGCTGATTCTTCATCTGACTCAGTTTCTAAACTGCTACCGTCATCACCAACTTTGACAATGGGAGGGCCCCCCCAACTAGGAGTGTCACCTTGTATGTCAATGGTTCCTCCTTGTGCTTGCTACTCTAGTTCCATGGCTCCAGCAGGTTCTTCCGTCAGCTTGATAGATTTCTTGATTTCAGCTTCTTCATTTGAACCGATGACTGGAAATGAACCTGCTCCACAAGTCTTCTCAATTGGGATTTCTTTTTCGGGTGGTTGATCATCTCCACCTATTGGTTGAGCTGGTCCTTTGGCTATAGATGACATTGGCAAAGAGGAGGATGCAGAAGCACTCACCGGCTCGACTGCCGGAGCTTGTTCATGAGGAGTAGGATTCCTAGATCTCTTTCTCCTTCCCATCATCCACTGAACCCACTTATCGGTTCTCTTAATGACTTTAGCTGTTAAGGTCTCCAAATCTTCCATAGCTTGACCTTGAACTAGTTCTGAGCTCACAGGATAGGGCTTGATCTAATCTCTATATGTGTCAGTATACATGTGTTCTCTATCATCAACAATTCCGTCAACATTAATGTTGACATTGAATAACTTGATTTTTTCAATGGTCAACCTGGAGTAAAATATCTCTCGACTCTCTAGCTCATCCTTGCAATTCACCCAATAATCTTTGATTTCGGGGATGTGCCTGACCACAGTGCCAATTTGTAGATGATTTTTGACATAACTTATTGGATCAAATTGAGGCCTCAATACTTCATACATTTCTAGCTTATATCTATTCTCAAACGTCTTCATCATGTTCTTAGCATTTTATCTTGATGTACAACTATACGCTCCAATGGTGACAGGGAATTCATATCCTTTCTTCTTAATTACCACACTGATTAGGTTCACTTGCAACATCTGTTGGATCACCTCTATGAGCACAATCATATCAGTGGGGTACCTTAGTAGCTTCATGGGAAAATAATCAAAACCTACAAGACGAAGGTATGAGAAACTAGCAAATTGAATGAAGAAACTCCCAAATTTGGTGATGAATTCCATGGCCTCTGGTGAGAATCTCCGTTCTAGGAATCCTTGTAAGTCTCTGCACAACCTCATTGTAAATGAGTCGTTAACTCTAATGAACTCAACATATCTATTTTGTAATTTCAAATGAGGGAATCAATCATAAATTTTCACATCATCTGAATATTCTTCTAGCCTAGGGAGTCCTGGCCATAATTGCAATGTAGCTAAAATATATATCAAATAGGAAGACATATAAAATTTATTCTAGTACTTGGTGAGACTCAAGGCATTGGACAGATTTTCACTTACCACTTGAGCCCAGTCTATATAATTGTGCTCAACACATATTACCTGGACCAAGAAGAAGTAGTGTTCTATGAAATTCAATGCGTCACTTTCACCTTTTATCTTGTGAAGGAGCACCAGGATGTCGATGATCTCAACCTTAAGATCCATCCTGAAAAAGTGTCTTTGGCACTTTTCCCTTTAGGCTTCTAGCCTTCTAAAACCATGAGTTCATGATCTCTTTCCTCCACCTCATCTTCTTCTCATTATATTCTGAAATTGTGATCGAGAAGTTCATATTTGAAAATTCCGCTCGCTCTGGGATACAGAGACTGTTCTACATGGACTCTCTATCGACAGAGATGATTACTATGTCGTCTGGCAGCAAAATCTATTTTGTATCTAGGTTGAATCTAGTTATACATTCCTAGATTAGTTCGGGGCATTGTACTGCAACATGAAATCTAAGGGCTTCGACCAAACCGCTCCCTTTGAGCTTCTGTGTCATGGGGTGGAGATTTTCTTCACTCAATCTTCTATGTAGATTTCCCATATCGTAGAATCTAAGGGATGTATCCATCAAATTATGCCATAGCTTCTGATTCTACTCTCAATTTACTACTAAGAAGATTTGGAGAATGCAGACTGATGATTTGTGAAATCGTGAGGAATAAAAGACACATGAGAAAGATGTGAACAAATGGTAATTTTTGACTGATCACTTGAGTCTTTTATAAACATCTTATTTCCTTACTGTTACATTCCATATCTCGTGCCACACGACTGAGAGATTTTCAAAAATATCGGTTAAAGTTCTAACGTTAAGATTTGAATTAAATGCATCTTATTAATGACCTTAGGAAATCACTTTTACCCATTTGAAGTAGCTGTAATGGTAACTTTATTGACGCAGTGAAATTTTACTTTTTCGCTTCCCTTAATTTGGTGCCTTTGTCAGAAAACTCACTTCGAAGGTAGAAACCCGATTGTGGAGAAGCTGAGAAGTGATTTTCCAAAAATCTGCAACTGGTCTTTTTCTTTATCAACTTCTCTTAGGTATCGAAACAAATTACCTCAATCATACCTGATCATTCAATCCCCGTGATTTCTTATGCTTATTTCTTCACAAGTTATCACTTCTCAGAAACTGACCTTCTCAGGTGATTCTCCAACAAAGGAGGAGCTAAAAATTGATTCTTCGAGAAAAATCTCTCACTCATATTCTCCCATTCTGAGACCACTTTATCCAATGCGGGGATTCAGTCTTATCTCCTTAGAATCTCAATACTCAGCTCTCGAGAACCTCTGATACTCTTTCAACTGCCTCTTAGAAAACTACCTCTGTAAGAGAAACTTCGCAAGCGGAGAAGTTCATTATAGCTTCTCCGCCAAGCTATTTTTTTGGACCCAACTTGTTCTTAACCCGAGAATCTTGATCTCTAGGCCTTGTTTGTGTGCTTGATGATTCTTGTGTTCACTTCTTGCGAAAAATTACTTTCATGGGTCGAAACCCACTGAGGAGAAGGTGACTTTCTATTCTTTGACAAAGGGGAAAAAAATGTCAATTTGAAGCTTCTCATCTATATGAATACCATCAATAGAACTAAAAGAATAATAGTCTTTATCGAATTAGGAACTATAACTTACCCATTCCTAGGATGAAATTAAAGAAACCAACCCGGCTTAAAAGTAGAAAGAGGCGTGAAGGGATTATTCGATAAAGACCGCCTATCCTAGCGGGATTCTAGACTTGGACTCAAATTTATTATCTCAAAACTCACGACTCCATGTAAACTCAAGGAAATCACTTTTTTTTAAAAGTGTGAAAAACAAAAGTGGGGCAATAGGGGTTTAATGTCAATTAATGTTACACCTAATTAAAATGACTAAAATGCAAAAAGTGATGAAGAGGTTAGGCATTTATGTCAAACCTAAGAAGAAGGATGAGTCTTTAAAACAAGTTGTATCCACTATTGATAGTGCCTTTGATACAATCAAAAAGAAAACTCATGTTCTAAAAATAGGAATGTGGCATGACGAGCAATACCAATAACTTTAGTAAAAAAAATAACTTCTGATAAAAGAATGATGCGTAACATAAGTGTATATCTTAATATTTATTGTAAAACTTTGGGAAGAATTGTAAAGAGAAGAGTTAAATTTGAAAGTGATCTGACAAAACATTTGTGGACTTATAGTGACAGACTCCTGAGATCTGATATGAAACTTACTAGTGATGTGAAAACTTTGATTGAAATTTTTTGGCACGATAATACAAGAGTATCACCTAATGCTAGAGATGTACTTAAATTAAGAGTTGGCTCAAAAATTTGTGATCCACATCCAAATCACCTTTTGTACATGACTCAAACTAAATTGTACAATTTTTTTTGGATGATAAGGTGTTAACTATTAACATTAGTCAAAGATCTTTTGAAATGTGTAAACCTTAGTATGTAAGGGTTATTAACAAGGAAATAGTCACATGTTTTTGTAAAACTCATGTTCAATTTTGTTACCATTATGATGTGGGTAAGTGCAAGAAGTTGGGTCCTAATTCGACAAAAGTCTTATAGAATTGGAAAATGCTGCTAGAAATGGGCACCCGCTTTAGTTTCAGACGCTCGATCTAAAATTCAAAAAATGGGTTCTTTATTTTCCAAAATGGGTGCTTGTTTTCAATTTTTTAAAAAAATTATTACTAGTAAAGCATTTTTACACATTGATTTATTGTCTTTAAGAAATGGATGCCCATTTTTGGAATTTTAAATAACGGTCACTCGTTTCATTAAACATGGAGAAGGAAATGTACCTTCACCTTAGTTTTAGGTTTGGGATAGGCTTGGTGGGCCCAAGCTTATGGTTGGAGATCCAAAATGGCTAAGACACTAGAATGTGAGATTTTTGCCTTGTCATAATTGTTCGAGGGCCTTCCTGATCGTATTTTTTGATGAAACGCAAACCCATTAGAGTTTTCACTGTCGTGATTTTAGAAATGTGAATTTCATAGCGATATAATTATTTTTACTATTTTTGCATTATTTATTAATTAAAAGTGGTACCTAAACATAAAATAGTGAGGTTCACTAAAACTTTCTTAGAAAATAAATTACATGAAATCAATCTGCATACAATTCTCTTGAAGATAATTTTTTAAAAAAACAAAATGTGAATTTTTCATCAATTTATAGTGGCCGTACACCAACGGTTTTGAAAATGTACTTTACATTCAATTAAAATTAATAAATATACAAATATTGAATGAAAAAATAAGAAAAAAATATGCTCATCAATGTTTGGTGTCTTAGGAATCTTTCCCCAAAAGTATTCACAAAAAATCATCTATTTAGGTCAAAATATGGTGGTCGTACATGTGTGTGTTATGGTCCTAAAACAAACATTTTGAAAAAGTGTTTTTTACACATGCCTACTAAAAACAATTTCTACCATGTGGGTATTGAAATAAATTACATATTTGAAAAGTAGACTTCGAGCTCTACATTTTCTATTACTAAAGTGTTCTGAGATTCAATCTCTAAGTGTCTAAAATTTTGACATCAATTGACATAAAATTTGAAAAATAGGGAAAATAAGTTTTCACTTGTTGCCCAAAAGTAGGACTCAACTTCTTGCAACCACCCATGTATTTAAATGTATATGTGCTACTATGCATACTAATGAAATGTTGTAGGAATGCAGTATAAATATACCACCTCAAATTATAAAAGAATTAATATTAAGTTTGTTTTGTAACCCACCTAAAGAGCAATATTTTCCTTTCAATGCATGTGTTTCTTATGTATGTCATCTATGTGGCAATCTTGCATTGTTAGATGAATGTTTGCATGAAAATACTTCAAATAATTTTGGACAATAATTACTTGATGTAAAAATATTTAAAACTATTGAATATCCATTGAAGGATGGAAAGGTTACAAGACTATGCGATCTAATTATTGAAAAAGTTAGTGTTCATATGCATTTATGAATGAATTTAAAAGTAAGATCATACCTAAATATGTGAAACACTCTCAAAATGATAGATGACTTGATGGAAATTATTGCATATGTAAGAATACATTTCCAGTTGGTAGTATACTTTCAATTGTTGACTTTACAAAGAACTACATGCTTGCACCACAAGATGAGGTCCAAGTGCAATATTATAATTCAATGCAAGTAGAAATCTTTGTTCATATTGTCTATAGGAATCCACCTGATAATACAGAAGAGGATCAATTTTTTTGAGAGAGTACCATTTCTATATGAGTGATAATAAAATACACTCATCAGAGTTTGTCTAGTATTTCTTGAGGACATTTTATTAGAATTTAAGGGAGAGGGAAACTTAGATGACACAACATCTAATATGGTTAGATAATTGCACAAGAAAATTCAATAATGCTATAATATTTTATTGGTTGAGTAGGACACATAAGTAAACTAATATCCAACATATGTGGAGTTTTTTTGAGGTTGGACATGATAAAGGAGAACATTATGGTGTCAGTGCATGTGTTAAGAGAGCCCTTTGTAGAGAGAAACTCAAATTTGAGGAAAAAGCCAAATTTAAAAATGCATGTGTAATTATGGAATGGTGTAGTAAAAATTTATCTATAGGATCAAGTCAAAACTCTACAATCGGATGTTTCTTCTAGATAGTTGAAGAGAATAATATCCTTTCAAGATATGACTATGATACGATCATTGGGTTAGCTAAATGACATTCATTTAGAAGTTCTGATTCTAACACTTGGACTATATGGACGACGGAGCTTGCATGTTTTTGTCAATTTTGAGTTGTAGGTGAATGTGAAGAATGCAAGAATATGGAATGGGTTGAAGAATGAAAATAGAAATTATTAACACCCAGTGAGACAAAATTTCAAGATGATACAAGAAATGAAGACCTAGATCATGCATTTGCATCATAAGATTATGATTGTGTTTTAAGCCTCATACAACCTGGTAATTTTTAATTCAATATTTTGTAGAAATTTAACTTATATTATTTATGTATGTCATATCATTTATTATTGTATTTCAATTAAAAATTATAACAAGTTTTATTTGTACATGTACTTAATTTTGTTTTACAGGACATGTGTAACTTGTTGTCGCACTTGAGGATAATCATGAGCAAACTGAGTATTGGCTAGCTAGATGCGTGGAACCTAAGGAAAAGTTGATATGTCATCAAGTAGATGATGATGGTTTTTAGTATCTAATTGGTTCCATTGGGGTGTTAGTACATGGCTATGCAAATACCTAACAAGAAGGAATGGTTTACCAAGTTTTGAAGACTACAAATTAGAAAAGAAGATTATATACACTATTCTCATTTGGTGGTGGCAACAAAATATCAAATTAGAAAGATACAAAGGGAAACCTGCCAAAAAAATATTATGGACACTTTAAATGGAAGATCATGAGGCAATCATAGATGCATTGTAGAAGAGAGAGGATGCAGATGGTACATTAGGTTGAATCAAATTTATACACATGTAAGTTTTTTGGTTAATTGTGTTCTTTTTATATGTAGTTCTATATGTCTTTTTCTTCTTAAATATGTAGCTAATTAATTTGTTTTTTAGGTAGGTGTCAAGTAAAACTTGACAACATGGATGATACTCAACTTTTGGCTAATCAAATTTGTAATTTACTAGGTGAGTGCAATTCTTTTATTTAAGTTTTTGGCCCTATAATTCAACTTCCTTTTGATAAGTTTTAGTCTTAGTGCCTTTAACATATATGTTGTTGTTATACACATAGGTAAAGTTAAATTTTGGTAAATTTTGCTCAATGACATGGATGACATCTACAACTTGTGCATTTTACAACTTTTTGCTAATCAAAGTTGTAATACTAGGTGAGTGCAGATTCTTTTATTTAAGTTTTTGGTCAAAGTTGTAATTTATTTTGCTATTTTTACTAACATTTGAACATTCATTTTTATGATGTAGGATCCCTAGAAGAACATACACACATGCACTATTTATGTAACAATGCACACATGTATTCATCCAATTTTGGCCTCATAAATAATATGAGTTCACTTTTATTCATCCAATTTTGTTTTAATTATAAGTTCACTGGACAATTGTATTCATCTAATTTTATTTTAAATAAACTATGTACATTGTTCCTATGTTCATTAATCGATGATCTGATAGTTATTGATGTCTTATGTTATTATTCCTATGTTCATTAAATATATTTTTTCATGTCAATTAAATATATAATTGATTTCCTAGTCTAATCTAGTTCACATAAACTCATATATAGATTCAAATAACTAAAAACCATGAAATAGGACAAAAGGTCCATGAATAAAATAAATAACACAATAGGTCCTAGAATAATGCATCATAAATGTATGATAACAAGTACATACTATAAGTTCATCATATCAACTCATGATATATAATCACATAAAAAGTCTTAGTCTAATAACGATGGTGATGGCTTCATTTGGTTCATTTGGTTCAATCCCGTAGCCATACCAAGACTCATGGTGGTATCAATTTGAACAACATATAAAAAGCATAAATCAAACTTGAATATACATAAATTATAAAGTATTTGAAGACTAAAATTTATGCAAGAAAAACATATTATAAGATGAAACTCATGTATTTGGAAAAGTGTGTTGGCTATGTACACTAATTTTTGATCAGGTACTTGAAATGGTATACAAAATATCTCGATAATAGTAAGACGTACAAATGAATATAAGAAACAATAATAAAAAAAATAAAATTGAAATGACCAAAGCAATCACTAGCTTTCAATGTTGAAATTTGTGTATATGATTTATGTTTTAAATTTACACAAAATATTACAAAAATTGTAACATCTATTTTACATGTATTTTTTCATTCTCCCTTTATCATTTTCTTTACAATAGTAAACATTATAAATATACAAAACCTAAATTTACTCTATCGGTAAAAGTACAAAGCTATGTCGCAGTAGAGGACAACTGACGGGTTTCGACTGAAGGTACTTTTGGCCAAACATGGTCCAGCTGAATAATGTATGGCCGAACATGCATGACACATATGTACTGATGCCATGTGGCATCGATGTGGCAGACAGGTTTTGGCCGAAATAGGTTTGTCTGAACAAGCAAATTGAGTAAATATAAGAAAAATATGTTAGATCAATGAAGAATTGGTACATATATATGCAAGGGGTTTCAGCCAAACCTGGTTTAGCCGAACTAGGTCCGGTCAAAACTACTTATGTGGTCTCCAATGTGGCAGCCAAATAAGCAAAATTGTAGAATTTCTCACTTCTACAACTGATATCTCCATAAAAACTCAACTTTATTTAAAAAATAAAAAACCCTTTTTTAGAGCTCGAAGTCAAGAGTATTGACATATAAGTTTTATAGTGTTTTCATTAGAACTAATATATTATAATTTCAAAATACTTCAATTAGGTATTTTAACAATGAAGAAAACACTGATTCAAAAAAAGAAAAAAAAATAGTAAATCATATCAAAAAAATTTAAAAATTATATTTAACACTAGAGGAGAGAGTCCTCTTCAAGAACATATATATATTTTTTCTGAATGATGTATATTTGATAGGGGAAATTTGGCGGGAGACGAAAATTGTTGATTTTAGGTAAGTTTGAATTTGAAGAGTTATAACGGAAAAAATATACATCAGAGACCAATATTTTTTTTATGCACTGGCTATACATGTCATCTAAAATATATTTTGAAATCAGAGGAAAAAATATTATTTACATATAGTTTTTTGGCGGGAACTAGACCCTTGATTTTTAGCAATTGAAAAATGGATTTAAAAAATTAAAAAACTACATTCTTGTTCAAATAATTTAAAAAAAATAAATATCCATAAAATTCATCTAGTTTTACACATTTAATTAGTTCACATCATCTTCAAATTTCAAACACAAATGCCACTTTTATGTCATTGAAGTTGAACAATTTTGGTGTTGTTAACCTTTTCCTTCATAAAAGTGTGACATAGGTTTGTACTTTTACCCCTATAATATTATACATTACAAATACAAAAAAACTTACACTTTTTAATAAACTCTGCAAAATTTATGTGTACTTTAAAATTAATTAAAATTTTCAACAAATTAAAAATAAAATAATTCTACATCTTCTCAAAGAAATGAATACAATAATTAAATAGTCTTTATATATAAAATTAGTAATAGTAGTTTTTTATATTAGAATTATTTTATTAAGTTTTAAAATAATTGAGAGAAAATTCATTTCAAATAAGAGAATTTATTATCAATTAAACCCTTGGTCCTAGATGGGTTAAACTCAATTTTGATGGCTATTCTATTGGGAACCCGGGTCAGGTAGGTGGGTGTGGTCTTATTATAAGAGACAGTTGTAGAAAAACTCTTCTAGCCTATACAGTTAATTTGGGAGTCCAAACTGCCCATGTGGCAGTGGCTTTCCATGGTATAGATATGGCGGTTAATCATGGTTCTAAAAAGATCATAGAGATTCCTTCAATGTAATCATGATGCTTATGAGTACTTGTAATCCAAGATGGGAAACAAAGGATGTAATTATGAAATACATTGGTTTAATGACTATGATGGATGGTGTTAAATTCCAACACACTTATCATGAAGGCAATCAAGTTGTGGATATGCTAGCTTGAAAAGGTGGCACTTTTCCCAAAATGTATTAATTATGATGGATGATAATTATTATCTAATGGGCTTGAGATCTTTCAAGATAATTTCTTTGGGTTATCTCATTGTCATGGTTAGTATTTTAATTCCCATGTTGCCTTCTCTATGAAGTTTCTTTGCAATGAAAGCATGAGAGGTGATCTTATTCATACCGAGCTAGACAACTATGCCAAGTTTAAGAATAAAAATATCCTTCAACCCATTTTGAAAGCTAGGCATGTGGACAATTATATTGAAGGTATCAAAGGTTTTGAACCAAAGATCTCTTACAAATTTGTAAAGGCTTGGGACCAAGCGAAGATTAATATTGTTGGTGCCTCCTTTTTGGACATGATGGAATCAATTGTGATTTCTATTGGTCTACTTGTAGAAGGAAAGGTCATCCCTAGATACTCTAATGGACACTCTAAGAAGGATATCAAGAGACTCTTTGGTCTTGACAAAAATATCATGCAACTGCAAAATGGGTTCAATTGGGAAGAGTTTCCACATGAATGGAAATATGTGGCACTGGTGTTGATCAAGTTTTCCACCCTCGAAAGAAGGTTCAAATATTTTCACTCTGATCTTTTTCTTATGTTAAACTATTTTTGGTATAATGTCAAACTCAACTTTTTATTTTGGATTTTATCATCTCTGTCATAGTCTATTTGAAAGTCCAAAAAGTATGCCTCTCCTCTCCATCAGGGTTTAATTATTCATCTCCATAAATTTAATTTTTCTCAAACCTCATAGGTTGGCCCTAATAACCCCCCTTTGTGGATCTCAATAACCTTGTGGAAAGCCCCAAGGTCTCCCCGTCTACTTTGGTTTCTCCCCACACTAGTTTGACTAGGGTTAATCCTCTTAGAAAGGCCAATCTTAAATCTTTAGGAATGGAAAAATATTTGGTTAATACGGTTTTTTTTTTGAGGAATCCACTTCTTCTTGGTCTACTGGGTCATATTGGACCCCTGAAAATACCCTTGCCAAAACTTCTAGCCATGCCCTAATCCCCCATCCCTTGTTCCTAAGTCTAAAAAGTATCAAGGTGACCCTAATGTCCCTCTTAATGTTTCCCTACCCCACCCCTAAAACCCCACTTCTATTGATGATCTTCTTAATTATTCTCTAATTGTGAGCAAATTTGGTAAATTATGCATTATTTACAACTATCAAAATGCCATAATCAAGTTCTTAATTTCTTAGGTAGACATGAATAGAAATAAAATCAACAGATTGGAAGCCATTGTGGAGGCTAAAGTCAAATATGGGGATTGGTCCAATACCAATATGGATAAAATCATTTGGGAAGTGGTTGATGAAATGACACAAAACTTGGATAATTGGAGTATCTTGGATGACCAATTTCATGATTTAAAATCCCTCATTTCCTTGGATGAAAAAAATAGGAGATTCTTAGGGATTTGACAAACCTCAAAGTGAATCAAAGCTTGATTAACAAAAAATTGGCATATGTGGTCAACTTTAGCAAGGAAACGATGGATAGAATGACCTCTTCCTTCAACACTCTGCAAGAGGAGTTGGAGTATAGGAAGGCTAAATGAAGGAAACATAAGGAAAATCAACACCCAGCTGGTGAAAGAGGGACCTACGCCTGATATGACTCCATGTCAATCCAAAAATACTTCTTTTCTGGATATCCTTAAGGAACTCAATGAGGAGTGGAAGGGGATTCATCTCCCTTTTGTTTAGTTTCATGTGTGTAGTTTCTGGACTTTGGTAGTTTTTGTTGTTGGTTCATTTTTTGCTGGTTGAATTTACTGTTCATGAACTCCTTTAAAACTGTCTTATGACTTAATGTTAATTTTTGTTGGGTTTGAGCCCTTTCCCGATTGATCTAATCAGAAAATATAATGTAACAATTGAAAAAATAATAAAATAAAATATATACTGAAATAAAATAACAACAATATCTCAAAAATAATAAATAAGACATACTACTCCATAAACTGTCTTTATTGCATTGAACCTTATGTCTTCTATTCCATTTTATTCTCATAACAAATCATCATTATACTGTATTTTAATAATGAAATGCCCTCTCTTATATATATATTTTTAATATGTTTTAGAATATAAAATTTTTATTGACATTTATGTCAAATATTCATATATTGACTAACAAATTCATTTTAAAATATATTGAATAGGAAGATGACAGATGGAATGAGAGAATTCATTATCAAATTAAATAGCATAAGAACAGTATTAAGAAACTATAAAATATGATACACTCCTCAAATCATTATCAAATTAGATAATATAAGAACAATACTTAAAAAATAATAAAATAACACACGATACTGATATCATCCACGGCTCATTCTCATTCTCATCCCTTCGTTACCTCTTTAACAAATCCGTCAACGTTGCAGCAAGAAGAACCGCCTTCCATCTTTGCTTTTTTCGCCGACTCTTTCCAACGGACTGCATTCTTTCTGAGCTCTGCGCCCTCCTCGCTGCAAATCACCCTCCTCACACATCTCTCTATCTCCTCCCCCTCAAACCTCACTTCACCATCGTCATGCCGCGTTCGCTCCAATTTCACACCCATCTTCCATACCTCCACTACAAATTTGCAATTGGTGGGCTGATCGAAGCGGAGATCGCAGCACAGCAGCGGAACGCCTGAACTCACCGCTTCCATCGTCGAATTCCATCCGCAGTGAGACATAAACGCCCCCACAGACGGGTGATTCAACACTTTGAGCTGAGGACTCCATTTCACTATCAAACCCCGATCTCCAATCTCTTCCGTAAAAGCCTCCCCAAAACTTTCCCACACCGTCGTGTGCCCCGTAGCTGGACGGATCGTCCACAAAAAATTCTGCCCACTGCTCTGCAACCCTCGACCTATTTCCCGGACTTGTTGTGTGCTAATGGCGGCTATGCTGCCGAAGGAAACATAGACTACAGAGTGAGCAGGCTTTGAGTCGAGCCATTCCATACACTTCTCTGTCTCTTCTACGCACGGGCTGCCGCCAAACACTGTGTCTTCAATATTTCTTCTTTCCAGAAAGGAGGAGGGAATGAGCGGACCGACTGTACAGACTGGAACATTTGCTTCGCTCAGGTATTTGATCGCTTTATCTTCGAGCTCATCAAAGGTATTCAAAATCACCCACGACGCGCCATTAAAACTCTCGACGAATCGCAGATTGCTGTCCAGCAAACCCGCATTGAGAAGTGGAGGGAAAAACGTCGACGGTAAATCGGGCATTCTCATCTCGCCGAGAGCCCGAATGACAACAACGTCTTTCGAATCCTGCTCACACTTATTCCACTTCTCCACTGCGAACACAAAACCAGAACGTCAAATATACTTGTGCTGTAAGATAAGTTTCACCGTAGGGATGTGAGAGTGAAAATGGGAATTACATAAAATAAAATAAAGATGGCAAGATAGATATTTAAGAAACTAACCGTATTTGAAATGATGATAGATTGCGCCAACAGTTGCCGACTGCGTATAGAAAACAGCTCTTGGGATGTTTAATTTGTGCGAGACTTGGGCAACCCAGGGCATAAACGCGTCGTGAACAATACAAGTCACGGGAGGTCCCGTTACGTTGAGGCGCTGAATGAGATCTTCCAGGTCGGATCCCTCTATGTACTGTAAGTGCCCGAAAATGTAAAGAACATCTGTAACGATGTCAATTCCAGTGGGAAGTTGGTCCGGAATGGACTCGAACCGAAGACGTATGCCCAGGCTTTGGAGCGTTTTATCTGCCTTTAACATTCTGTGGTGGTCAAAGGCGAAGGTGACGAAAGTGATGAGCACGCCTTGGGAGGCCAAATCCTTTGAGAATTGCAGCATGGGATTTGTGTGGCCTGCTTGAGGAAACGCCAGCACTACAGCATGTGCACTTCCAGTTCCATTCGCCATTGCTGCTTTTGCTCTACTACTTATTTTCTTTCCCTGCCTGCACTTATATATCCCGATGTCTCCACATCATTTTCAACTCAGTTATTGCGGCACATGTGTAAACAGCAACAATGGGGTCCGAGATTCTACTGCCAAGTAATCATTTTGCCTGCCCTGACCCATAAATCGCCATTGCTGCTCTGCTATTTCTTTTTCTTGCCAACACTTTATAAATCCTGACACACTTTTGACTCCGTTATGATGAAACACCAACCCTACAACATCTGCAATTCCACTGATTGCCATTGTCGCCCTCCTAATTATTTTGCCTGCACGTCTTCGATTATAAAACCTGATCCTTTTGACTCGGCTGATTATTTTGAGGATTGCAACGATCACGTTGATAAATATAATTTTTTAAGGGTTGCAAGGACCGCGTTGATATGCGAGGATCATGTTGATAAATATAATTTGATTTGTATGTATAATTAGTACTTGCATCTATAAGAGGTGTAAGGGTGTAGTTCATAGGTAAATAGAAGAAAGATATAAATTAATTTTAAGATTGTGTAATCAATTATATGAAAATATAAGTCTTTACATGTGTATTATTGTATACTACAATTTAGTACAATTTTTGTTTATTTATTTTTCATTATTTTCATAGATTTTGATTCTTTTGAATTATTATTATCATCCACTTTTGATCAACCAAGGTTATATAAGTATGTGTTCTTGATATCTATAATTTCCACGAGATAAATTGTGGAAGCAATGCTTTATATCCGAACAAGCTGGAAATCTCAACATCTTGAAATTATTTCTTACATATCAAAGTTAATATTGTGTGATTTGAACTCAAATGAGTACTATGGGACTTGGGTAATATTTAGCTCGAGCATTTCAAGGTACATGTGAACTTGAGCCTTGTGGAAAAAGAGGAGCATCAACTAATAGTTCATATCGAATGTATGTGCTTTTGAATACCATAAACCTAATTTTTTGAATTAATAGGAAGAACAATTAAATAAATAAATGAAATTCTTATTGCTACAATATTGAGCATTGAATAGGAGCCTATGAACTAGATTAATTCTTTGTATTGCATTGATCATGCCAAATTGGGTTCACTTTTATCTTGCAAAAACCATAGCTTGGCAATACTATCTTCTCTCATGAATTGCACTATAATTGAGAAGCTTGTTTATACCTTGCAATAGGCTTGTGGTGTCAATCCTAGAAAATATGGACAAGTTGACCAAATTGAAAATGATGTTTATGATTGTGAATTAGTTGGATGACCTAGCATCATAAAATCTAGAGGAGATTTTTTTGCACTTATTTTTCTTATCACATCATGTAATCAATTAGTGCAATGATACCACAAGAGTTAGGGATGGCGATTCATCTACAAGTACTTGAGTTAGGCATACAAAAGTTTAAAAATATAACTAAATATTATTAAATAATAATAATAAAATACTATGAAATAATAATAATATACAATTGAACTAAGATAGATAATATAACATGTTTGAAGGTCAATTGTGCATTTACTATCATTAGGTAAATAAAAAATAGACAATAAATTAAGTCATTGAAAGTATATATATTTTGTGCTTATACTTATAAAAGATACACAATTTATTAATAAGTTCTAGTCTAGAGAATTCATGAAAAATATAAACCAATAATATATATTTAAAAATAATAGTAATAGAGAAATTGGTGAAAGAAAGAAAAGAGTAGTCATAATTATGTCTATTCCCACTATGACTCAACATTTACAAGGTGCATGATCTTTATTCCATAATGATAGTGGATTGAATGGATGAAAGATTTTATAGACACCCACGAGGCCAAATTAGCATATAGTACTCAAGAATAGTACACACCCTAAAACAAAGTGTCGAAGCCTTAAATAATTTGTAATTTAGTTTTATTTATTGAATTTATATTAATAAAACTAAATTAATAAATAAAAATAGTAATAATATTTAGGGCTTAGGGTTTAAGAATGACAGTAACAATGATCAGACAAAAGCCTCCAATCTAGAACTAAAACCACCAATTATGATAAATCTTTATGATGTAAATTAATGACCAATAGATAAAATAAGATGCCTGCGAAGTTGAAAACACAAAGATAAAAAGGAAATAAACTAGATTTGGAAAAACTACAACATATTTGAAAGTTGTCACAGATTTGTATGACCTCAAAACTAAAAGAATTTAAGAAAACTCTAAAAAAATGATAGGAGTTAAAGACCATAGGCTCTAATACCTTGTTAGGATAGGTCATTTAATACCTAGGAGATAGTCTACGAGATAATCAACACAATAAATTGTAGTGTAATGAGGTAATGAGGTGAATACAAAGGTATAAAGGCTTTGCTTAAATAGGTAAGAGAAAATAGAGAGAAATGACAATGTTGAGCCAAGTGTCTCAACTTGGAGGAAGTAGAGTTCTGATAGAACTCAACAATATTCTCTAGGATATGCTAGAGTCCAAATAGGACTCAATAATATCTATGTACCTCATAATGAGTGTACCTAAGTAAACTTGTGTAAAGAGTAAATTGGTAGAACACTATTTTCTCCAACAAAACCTGATAAATAAAACCCTCATTCTTTTCCATAACTTAAAAAGAATAAATTTTTTACTATTACAATAATATACAGTCAAATCTTTATGAAAATTATGGGATAGTGATTATTATGTAGCCATTTCT
This sequence comes from Chamaecyparis obtusa, assembly GCA_027943335.1. Classification (NCBI taxonomy): domain Eukaryota; kingdom Viridiplantae; phylum Streptophyta; class Pinopsida; order Cupressales; family Cupressaceae; genus Chamaecyparis; species Chamaecyparis obtusa. The sequence goes on from BSBK01005860.1 coordinate 1,448,989, forward strand.
TCTTTTCACAAACAAAGAATACATGTTACAAGTTTTCTTCATCTTCTTCTTTCTTGTACTAATACTAGTAAGTTACTTTCTGGACTTCTACCCGGTTCCTTGATAAAAGCCCTGTTCTTGTAGATTTCTCAATGATAACCTCCAAACTTCTTTGAAAATATTGTTAGTTACTAGGAAAAATGATATCAATGCATGTTATATAAAATTTGGTTCTTTGATACTTGTTATTAAAAAAGGATATTTTGTTGGTAACCAAAATAAAGTGTTGTAACCAACAACCTAAAAACTACTATATAAATTCTTAGTATAATAGTTACCCTATTAAGCTTTTATTTGTTATATAAATGATAATTTGTGTGGCTCTTTGGTAACCTTCCACTTAATGAAATAAGATATAAAAATTCCAATAAACTTGTTAGCCAAAAGAAAAAAACATTCTAGTTGAAATGTAAATAGCTTCTTCTATAACTAAGACACCTGTTGTTATCCTAGAGCTACCAACCCCAAGTTGAGATTGAGATCCTTAATATAAACACAATTTATTGTGATAAAATTCAAGTATTGAAAATACCTAGTCCTCTCCTTTCAAGAGAGTAAAAATATTAGAGACATAGTGTAGATTAATAAAATTCAATAACATAACTCTTTTCATCATATTACTGTTAATGTATAGAACTAGAATAATATAAATGCAATAAACTAAAATCACAATAATAGATAACACAAATGTTATCCTGGGAAAAACCCTCCTGCTCAAGGGTTCAACAACCCAACCCACCAAAGAAGATCACTTTATTCAGTTCTCAAAACCAATACACTAAACCTTGCTTATGATTGAAGTCTTCAAAGCAATCAATCGATAATCCTGACTTACTTTAACCAATTATATCACAGTATCTCAAAGACCAACTTAATATTAATGCTATGATTCTCAAAATCAACATAATAATCTCACTAACAATTTCCAAAATTGCAATACAAAATGTATATCAGACTCGACACTTCTACACATTGCGATAATACTCAGGACACACAAAATACTGTGATTACAATGACTGAAAATATAATGCTACTCATAAAATCTTAGAGCCGAATGAATATAACTCTCCTAGATAGTAACACTACAACTTGGAGGCACACTACGATCAAATTCTGAGACTCGAGACTCACACATGACAAAAACAATCACATACCAAGTGAGTCTAACACCCCACGGTGATCAGTCTTCTTTTATACAATGAAAGGATACCTCCAAGCAACTAAAGAGCCACATATGGAAGACCAAAAGCCTGTCATTACCAACTGCTGATGATTAATGTTGCATGGACCATACAACCTGACGTAATCTCCATAATAAGGAATGAGTGATAGAATGTTGTGAGACTATGATGCCATGTCATCATAGAATCAACAGTTACAAAATAGACATCAAGAATGAGTGAGAGAACCATTGCTAGCCAGAAAAACTCCTGATGCCAACACAGACCATTCTCAGTGCCCAGGTAACACATGATAAAGAGGTGAGTAACAGAAACAACTCAATGCCTATAACATGAGCTACACAATGCCATTAGTTATGCAGCTCACAACTTGGAATCAGCTCACACATGAAAAACTTAGAAGCAAGTGCTCAATCATGAAAGAAATATTCATATACAATAAGGAGCGGCTACATATACTAGTAGCATGAATGAATAAAAACCAGATCATCATATGAACTACAGAGAATGCACATAAATTAAATCAGGTAGATAAGATGATTTCTCTTGCAGCTATTAAAACATTAACACTCCCTCTTAGCAAGAGAGAGATCATACAAATGTCATCGTGTGTCTCAACCTGACAAGCACAATGGAGCTGCAACAAAACATGTCAATAATGTTGGTTGTCCTTTTGGTTTCAACTTGCAGGTTTACACTATGATTGAAAATTTAATGTCACTGACTCTATCACCACTCCAAAGTCTGCAAGTAAAAGGGCCAATTAACAAGGATCAAAGAGATCCTCCTACACTTTGAGCCAAGATGCTCAGGCGGGTGTACCCTTGATTCACTTCTTGAAAGGAATCACTAAATGTTATACCACTATACCCTTTACTAACTGATTGAAAGATTTTATCATTTAAATGTGTGTGTGTGATTGATGATGATGGACTGCTTCTAGAGAATAGATCAGTGCCTTAACCCAGGGCATAGAGTCACTAAATAACTTATACCAACTGAAAATTCTAACTCAAACATACTTGAATTTAGGATAAGTGCTTTGCCTATTATCCCTCTCACTCACATACGACGACATCAAATTCTTATCAAGCCATGAACTCACTAAAATTACCTGAAAGACTTTAATCCTAACTTTGTTAAGAACTCAAAGATAATTTCACAATACTTTTTGTTTACCATATGCTAACTCACTTTGTGACATTAACATATATGAGCTCAATATCAAAACAAGAAGACATACACCACTATGAGATTGGAATTCAACTATATTCTCATCAAAACTTGCAGAATCAATACATTATTCAGACAACAATATGCAAAGAGAAACAAAAACCCTAAATCCAAGCTCTCCTTGTTCAGTATAATACCATCAACAACCAATATAGAAAAACTTCTGCAATATATACCCCCCTAGTCATCTTGAAATCCCAAAACATGATGCAACAAGCTACAGATGACTAGGGTTAGGGTTTCACCCACCAGACCAACTAGAAACAGTCAAAAATTTATTACAGGGGAAGAAACCCAAGCAACCAGGAGAAGACAGATCCTGAAGTGATCCTCAATCATGACAATTTCACTGAGAAGGTACTGAGAACCATGAAAATGCCAAATTTGTCAACCTGTTCAGCCACCTGCAACATGCCTTGAGCACAAAGAACATAGTACAGACTCCTGCAGATGATCATGGAACACCCTGGACCACACTGCAACAATCGGCAAACAATTCTACCAGATCCGACCACTTAAACAATAAATTTTAGTCCTTTCTGTTGCGGAAAACCCTCTAAGAAATTTGAATTTGAATTACAATGGCTACCCCAACAAGGTTTAAAATGCAACCGTCGATTCTGTTCGTTTCTCGACAGATCGGGCGGCTTACATTTAATCTCACAACAGTCGCAAACCCTTTTGAAAAGTCTCCGCCAAGTCAGCACACTGCAGCCAATAAAAATCATGCATGTCAGCTCCGCGTAGCAGACATGACCCACAAAGTATAAGCCTTTAATCGAATGGCTGTCGCATGATCGCATGGCCTGAAAAGATTCCATGCGATCACGTGACATCCGTAGATCTTGCATCTGCTAGCCCCTTTGAAAAATTTAGGTCCACTGACACGTCCTAGTCACCTCTCTGATCAACCAATGAAAACATCGCATGTCATCACTACATGGCATTTTGGACCCACCTCGGACCCTTCTGAAAAATCCCTATCACCATCCACGTTAACAAATGAGAAAATGCCACTTTAGCACAGCTGGCAGTGGACCCACAGAGGAACATTCTACCATCTGGAAGATTGGACAGCTGGCACAAGATCGCATGGGGTCAAAAGATTCCATGTGCTTTTATGCCAACCGTCGATCTTGAATCTCCTACAGATGCCACGAAGGCTTGACCCCACCCTGCCGTGTAAGCCACTTTATCGAATCAAAACCTGCCATGTTGCAAAGCACTGACAAGTGGGCCCCAACTTTTTCTTCACTCACAGGACATTCTAACAACCCTGCCACTTCATTATTTCCTTCGGCCAATAGGGAAGCACCACTTGTGCTTATGTGGTAGTGGACCCGCCTGCAAAGAAAGGCTACATCATAAAAGAGAATCAACAGTCATCGCAATTTTGCATACCTCTGACACATCCTTTGCGAAAACATGACAACCGTTGGATCAATATGTTTTCAGGAGACTAGGCCCAGGAAACATAAAGCTGAGAATTGAGGAAATATTAAGTGCAAAGGACCTAGGAAAATTAAAATCAGCTAGGCGCTAGACTTAGGGAAATATTGAGCATGTGGGTTTTTAGGAACTTAAGTGGCTCGAAAAAGGTAACGTTAAAATAGAACAGGGCCAGGGTAAAACAAAGGGTTTTTCATGCAATGGCTAGATTTTTAAAATTTTGAACTAGGGCTTGAGGCCAGAGACATGAAAAATGTTGCAGAGACCAAAGGGAAAGACCAGAAGCCATGAAATTTTTTCTGAGTGATAACAGTGGCTCTATCTGGGGATGTATGCCTCCTGCAGGCATAGCAAGGATCTAGAATCACTGGTTAAAGTAGACCACCCATAGAAAAATTGAACAACAGGGACTTCAAAAACTGGCAACCAAACTAGAGGGACATGAAAGGAAAATTACAGGGATGGGAAAACAACTATACATAGATTTACAAAATATACAGACCTATCTACTGTTCATGGAAAGAAATGATACCTTCAATTGAAGTACCTCTTCAAGAATTGTCCATGAACTGGCAATTCTTGAATATTACCACTTAATTCTTTTACAATGTATGAATCTTGGCCCCATTTTTCATGAATCAGATATGGCCCTAACTAGATTGGGTCAAATTTTCCATGTTTCCCTTTATCCTCCAATCTAGCATTCCAAATTAATACCAAGTCACCAGGCTCAAACCTCCTATCAACAATCATCTTGTCATACAAATTCTTAACCTGCAACTGCAATTTGGCATTTCTTGCAACTGATTCTCTTCTAGTCTCATCCAACCTAATGAGGTCCTCAATTCTCAAATGCATCTCATCATCTATATCATCATCATATAACTGAACAAACTTATACATTTCCAATAAATTATTTTGAGGCATCCTTGCATGTATTCCATATACTAGGTCAAATGGTGCACAACTAATTGCCCTCTTCACAATTACCCTATCAACCCATACAGCTAATGGCAGTTTTGAATTCCATGCCTTCTTATTCTTTTCAACAATCCTCTTTAGGATTTTCATCAGGCTCTTATTTGTTGATTCTGCTTGTCCATTCCCTTGTGGATGATAAGGTGAGGAATAAGAAATCTGAATTCCTAAACCTTTGCAAAAGTCCTTATATTTAGTAGACCTGAAGCACATGGCATTGTCACTTACTATTCTCTCAAGGCACCCAAACCTTGTAACAATATTATTCAACAGAAAATCAATTACCACCTTACTAGTTGCATTTCTTGTAGGGATAGCCTCTACCCACTTAGTAAAGTAATCAGTGGCAACTAAGATCCATGAGTGTCCTCCACTTGATTTGTTTGGTATCTCCCCTATGAAATCAATTCCCCATTGTTGGAAATGAGCTTGTACTTCTACTAGTTTTAATGACATGCTACCTGAAAATTTAAGCTTACCAGAGAACCTTTGACAAGCATCACACCTCCTTACCAACTGTTCTGCATCCTTGAAGATTGTGGGCCACTAGAATCCTGCTCTCAAGATTTTATGAGTAGTTGTTTTACCCATATAATGCCCACCACAAACTCCCTCATGCATTTCTTTTAACAACTTGTTAGCCTGATCCTCATCAACACACTTCAAAAGTATGCAATCCAAATTCTTTCTATACAATTTACATTTCATAATTACATACTTGATGGCCTATAATTTTAATGTCCTCTTCCTATTGTCATCCATGTTTGCTGGACATTTCATATTTCTCAAGTAATCGATGATATCTTGATACCAGATACAATCATCCATGTCACATGTATAATCAATTTCATCTTGATTTATCTGATTTGCATCAAGATTGGATTGAGCCATAAGTTTTTCCAATCCTTGTGTTAGGCCATTTTTCTGTCATAACAAAATCTTTTGAAAATGGCCTCCTCCCTGCAAATGTTTCATGGTTTGTGTCCTGCCCTGTGTTCCTTGTGTTGTCACCAAGCTCTGGTCCAATTTGCACTTGTTGAATCATAAAATCCAAAAAGTTATTCAAATTTCAAGGCATGCTAGAAATATTTCAAAATTTTCCACAGTGTCGAAAACCCACAGTGTTTCTGAAAGTCCACGATGTTTTTGGTCTGTGTGTTTTCGGCCTTCATTGTTTTCGACCCTGTGCTTCCTACTTTTGTGCGCTTATCCTTTGGCATTGAAAACTCTGTGTGTTTTCAGTCTTTCTCTGTGTCAAAAATTTTATGTGTTTTCGACCTTGGTCTTAATTGCATAGGTGCGATGGATGGTGGGGCCCAGTCCTTGCAAGGTTTCTTGTCACTGATTCTCCAGATCTCCTGGCGGTTACATCTTCTATTTGGTGACCTGGAAACTGTGTTGTCGTGCATTCTCTTGTTTCTGGCGGTTAGGTGCCTAACCTTCAGCGACTCGGCGACTGTTAGTCATGTAATCTCTGAATGGTTGGCGATTAGCGGCTAACATTCAATGACCTGGCGGGCGGTTTGTCACGTAGTCGCTGAGTGCTTGGCAGTTAGTTGGTGGGCCCGATACTTCTCAAAGTGGAGTAACAATGCAGATGAGATCTACGGTTACTGCATGATCATGAGGAATATTCCTCCCCTTTGCGATCATGCGACCACCGTCCGATCTTCCCAAAGGTAAGGCTTTTCTCGGCGGTGGGTCCTGTGTCTGGTGGCTCAGCGGTTTCAGCAAATGGCATGGTGACATGTGGCATTGGGCGGGCCCAGTTGGAGTCTAGTGTTTGGTGGAGTGGATAAGGATCTGGCGGTGCTGATAAAATTTCATTGTGTTCGCGCATTCACGCAATAAAAAGGTGATGCCCTAGTTCATTTGGCATTTCAGCAAACATTGGTTGTGTAGTTGCTAAGTCTTTTGGCGATGGTGTAAGTATCTCACGAACTGGTGAAAGTTCTTCGGTCACCAGTTCGCCAGATAAGGTGGGGCCGATGTTTGCAGTGACAAGGTGGTAATCTCATGGCTTGTCGCGTGTTCGCATAGCCTAGTTTTTGGCTATGCGATCATGCGACAACTATTATAACATCGTGGTTGCGGAGTTGTGTGGGTCCATGGTACCGTGTTGCTGACGTGCCCATTTTTCATTCGCCGAGGGATTTATGAGGTGGTCGAAGACTTTTCTGGGTGGTTTGTGATAGCATTGCACGGTTAAGGAGACCGCGGTCGCATGATCGCAAAGGTTAGTTTGGTGCCTTGCGATCATGCGGCCAAGCATAATTTGAAGCCTGAATTCCTGTGGCAGTGAAATTGATGACTGCGCAATTAGACGACTAGGGGCAAATAGTTGAGGAACATAAAACTCGTGAAGTGCAAAGTAGCTGTTTGAATTCAAATTTGAATTCTCAGGGATTTTCCTGCAATAGAAAGTACCAGATTTGATTACTTTCATAGCATGATTTAATTTGTTTGGTGGCCCTTGCTGTTGCAGTGTGGTCCAGGGTCTTTGTGGTCAATTGCAGAGATCTGTACCGTGTAAGGGGTGAGATGAATGGCTCGAGGCTTTTGCAGGTTGCTTGGTTTCCAACCCCTGTAGTAAATTCTTGATTGGTTCTGATTAGTTGGGTGGGTGAAAGCCTTTACCCTGGTTACCCGTTGCTTGTTGCATCCTACTGGTTTAGGATTCCAAGGTAACCAGTGGTATAAGTAGTTGAATTTTTGACTTTGTCTGGGTTCCTTTCTTCCACAGTTATGGGGACTGGTTCCATGAATGTTCTTCCTGCAATGTATTTTCCTTCTTCTCTGCATACAGGGTGTTCCCTCTATCCTTTTTGGCTATGGGAATATAATGAAATTGTAATAGATGTCTTATGTATGAGATTGCAGCATACTTGTTCTTGTATCAGATTGTCTCCATCTAGGTTTTAGACTTATAGATTACAACATCAAGGGTGTGTATTCTTTCTACTTGCATTTCCAGTGAGTGTTTGCAATAGAGTTGTTTTCACAGAAGCAACTGAGTCTAGGACTGGTGTTCAGATATGTATGGGATGGGGTATCAAAGATGCATCATGCTTGTCTTCCAGTGGATGCTGGTTAATGTATTACTTGTTCCTAGGTTTTCCTTTGGATAAGTGATAACATATTTGGGTGCACAGGTGGTTTGGTAATGTATGATCTGGTCAGGGTGAGTGTGTTGTCTTCTTGTTTCATAGCTCTATTGTAGTGAAGTACTTGACTCTGCTGCCCATTGGATAAGGCACTGGTCTATGAGGGACTTAGGATACTTTAGGGGTCCATTCAACCTAATATCAATCATTGAAATGAAATCCTTTCCTTTCATGTTGGTAGTAGTAGTAGTAGGAGGTCCCATCTGGTTTTCAGACTCATTGCATACAGATCAGGTTATTGCATCAGATTTGGTTTCATTGGGGTACATGATATCTATAGGGGTCCAGAGACTATTCTACAATAATACATCTGTAGGCCTTTTTTTCATCAACTCAAGAAGAGTCATGAGTGTGCAGATGAGGCAATACCCGCCTGAGTGAATGTGGAGCTCAAAGAAGAAGGAGGATTTCTATCTATCCTCATCAATTGGCACTTTTTCCCTTGTCAGACTTTGGAGTGAAGACTAACCAGTTTGTCAATCATAGTGTAAACCTGGCACTGTGTGGGAACAAGTTTTAAAGACCAACACCTTGTCCTCTAACCAATTTAGTAATTTGGATATCAATGTTGAATTCTTGGATCCTATTGATCCATCTGCATCTTCTCCCAGACACTTCTTGCTGTGAAAAGATATCTTTGACTGCCACACTTGGCACAAAAGCAATCACAACTACTCCCATCAGATAATAGCTAAAATCTTTCACAACCTTGACCAATGCATAAGCTTGTTTTTCATTGATGTCATATTTCAATTCAGTAGCCTGCAAAGATTTACTAAAGAATGCAATAGGCTGCTCAAAACCATCCTTATTATTTTGTAGCAAAACTTCAGCAATAGTGTGAAAAGATGCAAAGGAAAAGATGTGCATTGGGATACTATAATCAAGTGCCTTAAGCATAGGTGCATCTTTAATGGCTTTCTTGATATTCTTGAAAGCTTCATCAGGCTCACCTTCCCATGTAATAGTAGATCCCTTCTTCAACATCTTGGATACAGGCCTAGTGAGCTCAGCAAAGTTTTTTATAAATCTTCTCAAGAAGTTTACCTAACCAAAGAAGGACCGAATTCCTTTAATATTCTTTGGCCTCTGAATCTTATCAATGGCTGCCACCCTCTCAGGATCAATCCTAACTCCTTACTTCCCCACTAAGTGACCAAGCAACTTACCCTCACTGACACCAAATGCACATTTCCTTGGGTTTAATGAAATGCCATATTCCAAAGCCCTCACAATTATTTTTTCTAAATGAGTACAGTGGTCTTCTTCCTTCTTGGAATAGGCAGTTAAATCATCTTGATAAACAACAAGGAAATCATCAATAAAATTTGAAAAGGCAACATTCATAGCCTTCTGAAAAGTAGCACCAACATTTGTGAGACCAAAAGGCATTCTGACATAAAAATATGTCCCCCAAGGTGTAGTAAAAGCTATCTTAAATTGTTTTGATTCTTTCACTATTACCTGATTGTAACCAGAGAAACTATCCATCATAGACATCAATTCTGATCCGGTCACTCTCTGCAACATAGCTTCCATACTGGGCAGACAATAGTTATCCTTTAATGAGCTGATGTTCAAATTCCTGAAGTCCACACAAAGTCTGATGTCACCATTCTTCTTTCTAACAGGGACAAGATTTGAAACCCAAGAAGAGTGCCTAATGGGCTTGATAATTCTAGCATCTCTTAACTTCATCAACTCTTCTTGCATCTTAGGTGCCAAAGTGGGATTTATAGGCCTTTGTTTTTGCCTAAGGGGTTTAGCATCTTCTTTCAAAGGAATAACATGCTAACACAAGTCCTCTTGATAAACTTTCAAGTCATCATATGACCATGCAAAAACATGCCTAAATTTTCTTAATAACTCAATCAAAGATTTTCTCACATTGTGAGACATGAACCTACCAATGTATACCTTCTTAGGTGCCTCATGTGTTCCAAGATTTATTTCCTCTAGATCAGCATGATCTTCTCTTTTGATATTCTTTTGAACTCTATCCTGGTTATCAAAGACAGTTTCCAAGACAAAAAGCCCCTTGGGCACCTTGTTAGTTTTAAGTTGAATAACTTCATTGCCAAAGACAACCTCTTTTCCTTCTATTGACTCAACCAAGGCTGAACAATCAAATTTCTGACCATGATACTGATCTTCACAACTCATAAACTTCAAGATATCATTATAATCATCAAAAACTTGCCAATTTTCAATATTGTCTGGTACACTAGGCCTAGCTTGAATTTCAACTTTAGAGATACTAGTAAATGTAATATCACTGGGATTGATTGCTATATTGACTAACAAGTCAGCCATCTTATTGTTACTCCTATCCTTCCACTCAATATTGAAGGCATCAAAATGTTCAATCAAATCCCAAACTGCATTCCTATATTGTTTTAACCTTTTGTTCTTGGAAGCATATACTAACTTGACTTGGGACACCACCAACTCAGAATCACCAACAACACTTAAGCACTTAATACCATGTTTTTGTGCCAACCTCAGTCCTAACAACAATGCTTCATATTCTGCTATATTGTTGGTACAAAAGAAATTCAATGTGAAAGAAAATTTGTAGGTGTTTCCATTAGGAGAAATGAGTAATGGAAACACCTACAAATTTTCTTTACCATCAAAGTAATGTACTCCATCTTTGCAATTTTCACCATCAAAGTAATTGCAATTGCTATATTTTAATTGCAATTTTCACCATCAAAGTACATTACCGACAAATCACCCTTCACAGAAATAACACTTACCTAACAGAGATAGGTGACAAAATAGGTTCCTTCTCAAGTACAGGGATCTTTTCCCTAAAAGCATTAATATCAGTATCCACAAAACATGTAGTTTCATTATCAATACTTCTCTCAAACATGTGGCATACTCTTGGTTCTCGCTCAATCTTGACAAACTGATCATCAATCTTGAAAGTGGCATAGGACAGATCACACTGTAAACTTCCACCCATGGTAACACTCCACCTTCTAGATAGTAGCATCCCATAATGAGGAGGGATGTCCACCACCAAAACACTCATTGTTAACTCTTTCTTTGGATATGCTGCCAGCCTATATGGCATTGCATTGATAGTGCCAATAACTGGTACTTCCCTCTGATCCATTGCACAACATCTACCTTGAATTGTATCAACTTTAAGGCCCAATTTTTCCATAATCTTAAAAGGCATAATAGTATTAGAGGCACCACTATCAATCATAAAATTTCTTAATTTCATTCCATTCACAAGGACACTTAAAAAGAATGGATCAATATTTTCAAGGCTAGCATTGACAAAACTGTCCAAGTATATAGGTGGAATTTGAGATACAATTCCCTGAGCAGCAACACCTTTCAAAACTTTATCCTGAGATCCATTGCATGCAACATCATTATTATGAACATTATCTACCCATGCAATAGCTCTGTCTTTTTGTTTAGGGATCCTCAACAATTCTGACAATGAAACTTTAACTATAATTTGGGACAATACAGATAACATATCAACAGGAGCAGAGGGAGGAACCTCAATCTGCACTACCTTAGTGTCCTTTTGCTTATCCGATACATTAGGTGTATTGGCCACCCTCATTTTTTCATTCTTAGCCATTGTGTTAACTGGCTTTTCAATCTCACTAGAAAATATTTCAACTTCAACTTCCTTAGGCTCACAATTCCTACCTTTTACATTCTTGAATTTCACCATGTGATCACCTTTTGATTTGTTCTCATTAGGCTCTCTGGAGTTGGTACTCTTTATAAACATTCATGAGGCTTTTCCATTTGCATCCCTTGCCACCATGCCCCTAGTTTTCACTTGGGCAATCATTTTTGCAGTAATCCTATCCATCTCTTCTCTAGAAGGTCTTCTTAAATTTACTAGCTCAGAAGAAGAGTTCATGTTACATGTCTTCTTATCAATGTCTTCACTATAAAAAAAAACCTCTTGATGAAAAAGGGCCTGATTGTGTCTCTTCACATTTACATCTTCTTCTTCATCAAAATTAGAATCATATTCATATCCTAGATATGAAGTAGCCATGTTGCATCCAACATCATCTTGATCTTCTTCTTGATCTATCTCCTCATTGCCACAATCTTGATTTGCAGCCATAGAATGTGCAACCACACAATGCTTTGCAGAATGAGGGGACTAGCATGCAACACACCAAGGTATGTCCTCCATGACATTTATTGAAGCCTTTTATAGAGGGTCAGGGACACCTCTATCATTATTACCTCTTGCAGCAGGGACAATAGGCTTGCCATCCTTCCATTGGGTGTTGTAGGGGTAATTCTGTAATCTATTCTGCTTATTGAAATTATTGTTGAACTAAGGCCTTTCATTGGTAGGAGCACTGGTGTTCCCATTTGTAGGTGCTTTCAAATCCTTCAATTCATTGAGCACCTTATCCAATTTATCTTCTTCTTGCCTCCTAGTTCCAACATTCCTATCATTTTCTTTTTTATATTTCTTGTCCCCAAACAACTTAGGGTCATCTCTCTTCCCACCCAACTTCCCTGATATCTTCATATTGTTCTCAATATTGACAAAAATCCTAAAAGCATCTCTAAGGGTTCTTGGTTCTTTGTCCCTCAATAAATATCCCATTTTCCCATCAAATGCATTGAAGTATGTGGTCAGACATACATTGTTATCTAACCACATAACTTGGAACAACTTATGCATGCCCTTCTGAAATCTCATATTAAATTCAGCTGTAGATTCATTTTGATTTTTCCTTATGGTATTGAATTCATTTAACATGAAAATAGCATTAGGTCTGTCACCATACTGCTCTTTAAAACATCTCTCAAAAGAATCCCAAGTGTCAATACATTTATCAGGAAGTCTCCTAAACCAATCTCTAGCATCCTCCACCAAAGATTGAAGAAATAATTTCATGACTACATCCTCATGCTCAACCTCATAATCATTTAGCATATCAACAAATAACCTAAGATGTTCCTCACAACTAATAACATTGTTACCTACAAACTTAGGTACCTTATCTCTTATATCAGTTGGAAAAGCATTCGGGTAGCCAGGAATTCCATCAAAACTAATTTGCCTATAGCCTTCTAATTGCATAGGTATTCTTTGAAAACTTGAACTAGTGTTAACCCCAGGTTCAACATTTACATTTACATTTCCATCTACTTGTGCATTTGACTGTTGTCTAGGATCAACACCTATCCTAGCAGATGAAGAAGGAATTGAACTAGTAGTAGCATTACTAAGTGGAATAGTAGTAGTCATAGATGGCATACCTAGTTCAGTAGTAGATGGACCAAGAGCAATTGCAGATGAAGCCTTCAAGAACTGGATCTTCCTTCTCTTTTCTGCAATGGAGGCTTCAATTTCAGCCTTTTCTAGTTCTCTTGGAAGGTCCTCATCTTCTTTTCTTCTTCTTTCTATCTCTATGTCCCTATTTGAAATGGGTGGTGGGACCCCTAGTATTGTTAATGATCTACTTGTTTGATGTCCCACCATCTTTTTCTTTCCTTTCTCACTAGTGACAACAACAAGCCTATTGATCTCATGCCCATCTTTATCTTTAGGGAGGGAAGCATAACTTTGAACCTGTCTAACCACAGGGCCCTCCTTATCAAATTCATGATCTTGTAGTAACTGCTCCTGCTCACTCCTCAAAGCATCAAGATCACTAAAGACATCATGTTGCAAAGTCTTAGGAGCAGAAGCAAGCATCTTGTTTCTCTCCTTCATTTCATTAATCTTTCTAAGGAGAGACTATCTTTCTATTAGAGCATTCACCTTTTCAACTTCTCTCCCCTCTTGTAACCTCTTATGTATGGCATCCTGCTCTGCCAACTATAACCTTAATGCATTTAAATCATCTGGGTCTATCATGTTGTCTTCAGAACCTGATGACACATCCATATCAGTGAGATTTTGATATGGGAAATGGACTTGCCTTGGTCTCATGGGCTCCCTTCTGAAATTATCCTCATCAAGATCTAAATCAATCTCAAAACCCATCTCTTTGGCTTGTTCATCCTAAACTGTAGGCAATGAACCCTTGTCTTGAAATACAGCCTCTGGGGTATCATAAAATTTAGCTTCAGAGTGACCACCATCTGATCTAGAAACTCTATCTTGTGTACCTTCCTCACTTGAGGAAACATGTGGTGCTCTACCTTTGGTACTTCTTTGTTCTCTTATGGGAGCACTAGTAGACTCACCATTTCTTCTGATCCAACTCTTCTTCTCCTATCTAGGTAATTATCCCAGAGTGACCTCTAGATTTTTTCTGACAAAGGACCTAGTATTCCTTCTTTTGTCCATGATTTGTAGTCTATAACACTGGTTCTAACCTTTTTGAGATGCCACCCACCAAAGTGGGAAATCTTTAACTGAATACAATAGGAAAATAAGAGTGCACTTTGCAAACTTTTATCTCTAGACTCTCCCCAGTAGAGTCACCATTTTGTTGGTGACTTAGATGGGTAAATCAATCTGGTAAATAAAATTTTGACTTTGCACGATAACTACAACTAGAGATTCTAACAAATATCCTTTTTCATTGTTGTTCTCCCTAGCAGAGTTGCCATTTTGTTGGTTGTCCTTTTGGTTTCAACTTGCAGGTTTACACTATGATTGACAATTTAATGTCACTGACTCTATCACCCCTCCAAAGTCTGCAAGTAAAAGGGCCAATTAACAAGGATCAAAGAGATCCTCCTACACTTTGAGCCAAGATGCTCAGGCGGGTGTATCTTTGATTCACTTCTTGAAAGGAATCACTAAATGTTATACCACTATACCCTTTACTAACTGATTGAAAGATTTTATCATTTAAATGTGTGTGTGTGATTGATGATGATGGACTGCTTCTAGAGAATAGATTAGTGCCTTAACCGAGGGCATAGAGTCACTAAATAACTTATACCAACTAAAAATTCTAACTCAAACATACTTGAATTTAGGATAAGTGCTTTGCCTATTATCCCTCTCACTCACATACCAGGACATCAAATTCTTATCAAGCCATGAACTCACTGAGATTACCTGAAAGACTTTAATCCTAACTTTGTTAAGAATTCAAAGATAATTTCACAATACTCTTTTTTTACCATATGCTAACTCACTTTATGACATTAACATATATGAGCTCAATATCAAAACAAGAAGACATACACCACTATGAGATTGGAATTCAACTATATTCTCATCAAAACTTACAGAATCAGTACATTATTCAGACAACAATATGCAAAGAGAAACAAAAACCCTAAATCCAAGCTCTCCTTGTACAGTATAATACCATCAACAACCAATACAGAAAAACTTCTACAATATATACCCCCCTAGTCATCTTGAAATCCCAAAATAGGATGCAATAGGCTATGGATGACTAGGGTTAGGGTTTCACCCACCAGATCAACTAGAAATAGTCAAAAATTTATTACAGGGGAAGAAACCCAGGAAACCAAGAGAAGACAGATCCCGGAGTGATCCTCAATCATGATAATTTCACTGAGAAGGTACTGAGAACCATGAAAATGCCAAATTTGTCAACCTGTTCGGCCACCTGCAACACGCCTCGAGCACAAAGAACATAGTACAGACCCCTGCAGATGATCATGGAACACCTTGGACCACACTATAATAGTTGACAAAACCAATTCTACTAGATCTGGCCACTTAAACAATAAATTTTAGTCCTTTCTATTGCGGAAAACCCTCTAAGAAATTTGAATTTGAATTATAATGGCTACCCCAACAAGGTTTAAAATGTGACCATCAATTCTGTTCATTTCTTGGCAGATCGGGAAGCTTACATTTAATCTCACAACAGTCGCAAACCCTTTTGAAAAGTCTCCACTAAGTCAGCACACCATAGCCAATAAAAATCATGCACGTCAACTCCGCGTAGCAGACAGGACCCACAAAGTATAAGCCTTTAATCGAATGGCTGTCGCATGATCGCATGGCCTGAAAAGATTCCATGTGATCACATGACATCTATAGATCCTGCATCTGCCAGCCCCTTTGAAAAATTCAGGCCCACTAACACATCCTAGTCACCTCTTTAATCAACCAATGAAAACACCGCATGTCATCACTACGTGGCATTCTGGACCCACCTTAGACCCTTCTGACAAATCCCTATCACCATCCACGTTAACCAATGAGAAAATGCCACTTCAACACAGCTGGTAGTGGACCCACAGAGGAACATTATATCATCTGGAAGATCGGATGACTGGTGCAAGATTGCATGGGGTCAAAAGATTCCATGCACTTTTACACCAACTGTCGATCTTGAATCTCCTGCAGATGCCATGAAGGCTTGACCCCACCCTATCATGTAAGCCACTTTACCGAATCAAAACCTGCCATGTTGCAAAGCACTGACAAGCGGGCCCCAACTTTTTCTTCGCTCACAGGACATTCTGACAACCCTGCCACTTCATTATTTCCTTTAGCCAATAGGGAAGCACCACTTGTGCTTATGTGGTAGTGGACCCACCTGCAAAGAAAGGCTACATCATAAAAGAGAATCAATGGTTGTCATGATTTCGCATACCTTTGACACACCCTTTGCAAAAACATGACAACTGTTGGATCAAGATGTTGTCAGGAGATCAGGTCCAGGAAACATAAAGCCAAGAATTGAGGAAATATTAAGTGCAAAGGACCTAGGAAAATTAAAATCAGCCAGGTGCTAGACTTAGGGAAATATTGAGCACGTGGGTTTTTAGGAACTTAAGTGGCCCGAAAAAGGTAACGTTAAAATAGAATAGGGCCAGGGTAAAACAAAGGGTTTTTCATGCAACGGCTAGATTTTTAAAATTTTGAACTAGGGCTTAAGGCCAGAGACATGAAAAACGTTGCAGAGACCAAAGGGAAAGACCAAAAGCCATGAAATTTTTTTTGAGTGATAACAAATAACAAAATCTCATCCCAGATTTTCTTAAAAATTGTTATCTCAACATGACAATATTCACCATAGCTACTTTTATAGGGTGAAGTGAAACATATAACAATATTCACCATAGCTACTCCTAGAGTGAATCAAATTCACAAAAATAAGTAATGAAGTCACACACATGACTTCCAACATGGCTACTCCCATAGGGTGGAACAAGGGATTTCACCTCAAACTTCTCCCAGAGAAGAATGCATTACCACCTTGCCTACTTGTAGAGGACGGATCAAGGGCTCTCACCTCAAACTTCTCCCAAATAAGAATGCATTACCACCTTGCCTACTCGCATAAAGTGGATCAAGGGCTTTCACCTCAAACTTCTCCCAAAGAAGAATGCATTACCACCTTGCCTACTCACAGAGGGTGGATCAAGGCCTTTCACCTCAAACTTCTCCCAGAGAAGAATGCATTACCAAGGGCTTTCACCTCAAATTTCTCCCTCAGAGAAAAATGCATTAAGCTCATAATAAGAACAACTGAATGATAAGAATTCCTCTCAATAGGGGAAACATTCTCACTACTTTGATTAACATAACAAAATATAGTTGATTCCAATGTTGACCAAACAAGGAGCTTCCAAAGCCATTCTGCATTATAAGCTTGCTTATCCTCGAAAAAGGACAAGACACTCTCCCTCTGCCACACAAGCTCCCTCTAAATCTGATTTCTTCCTCTTAGAAGGGCTGATCAAAAGACAATTTGAAAAGGTACTTCTTCTCAGGCTGCAATCTCTCATCATCCTTGTGCTTCTCAATTTATCTTGGAATCATTTCAAAGAGATTAGTATTAGAATCAATCAAAGTAATACTAGAAGCACACATGACTTCACTACTCCCAATATTAATGCATGAATTAACTACACAAAATTCATGATCAATATTCAAAGGTATAATTAGAAAATACTTATCTCTCATTGATTAATCTTCCTCACAACTTGAGCACACTTAAGGAAGATGAAACATGTCTAAAGCCACCTCTAATCCTTTGGTAATAGACATCATCACATATCTACTCATGACAGATAACGTATTCAATCTTCAACAGAAATAATAAAATGAAGCTTCTTTTCCATCTTCAGGAATATCAAACCATCTCATTGAGCATCTACAGATTATAGATTGACCATGAGCCCCTCTCATGAGAGAGTCAAGGCTGTCCAAGCTCCGATACCATGTTAATGTATAGAACCAGAATACTATAAATGCAATAAACTGAAATCACAATATCAAAGAACACAAATGTTATTCTGGGAAAAATGCTCCTGCTCAAGGGAAACAACCCAGCCCACCAAAGAAGATCACTTTATTCAATTCTCAAAACCAATACACTGAAACTTACTTATGATTGAAGTCTTCAAAGCAATCAATTGATAAGCCTGACTTACTTTAAGCAATTATATCACAGTCTCTCAAAGACCAACTTAATATGAATGCTATGATTCTCAGAATCAACAAAATAATCTCACTAACAATTTCCAAAATTGCAATACAAAATGTATATCAGACTTGGCACTTCTACATAGTGTGATAATACTCAAGAATCACAAAATACTATGATTACAATGACTAAAAATATAATGCTAGTCATAAACTCTCAGAGCCGAATGAATATAACTCTCCCAGATAGTAACACTACAACTTGGAGGCACACTGCGATAAAATTCTGAGACTCGAGACTCACACACGACAAAAAAAATCACATACCAAGTGCGTCTAACACCCCATGGTGATCAGTCTTATTTTATACAATGAAATGACACCTCCAAGAAACTAAAGAGCCACATATGGAAGGCCAAAAGCCTGCCATTACCAACTGTTGATGATTAATGCTGCATTGACCATACAACCTAACATGATCTCCACAATAAGGAATGGGTGATAGAATGCTATGAGACTACGATTCTATGTCATCATAGAATCAACAGTTACAAAATAGAT
Organism: Chamaecyparis obtusa; assembly: GCA_027943335.1. NCBI lineage: Eukaryota > Viridiplantae > Streptophyta > Pinopsida > Cupressales > Cupressaceae > Chamaecyparis > Chamaecyparis obtusa. Next base: position 1,467,924 of record BSBK01005860.1, read on the forward strand.
GTTGAGAATGAGTGAGAGAACCATTGCCAGCTAGACAAACTCCTGATGCCAACACGGACCATTCTCGGTGCCCAGGTAACACATGATAAAGAGGTGAGTAATAGAAATAGCTCGATGCCTATAACATGAGCTACACAATGCCATCAGTTATGCAGCTCACAACTTGGAATTAGCTCACACATGAAAGACTCGGAAGCAAGTGCTCAATCATGAAAGAAAGATTTATATACAATAAGGAGAGGCTACAGATACTAGTAGCATGAACGAATAAAAACTAGACTATCATACGAACTACAGAGAATGCACATAAATTAAATCAGGTAGATAAGATGATTTCTCTCGCAGCTATTAAAACATTAACAATTACAACATAAATAAAGAAAATAATCTCCCTCTACATGCTTTATTAAAATATAGATGAAGAATTTATCCTTTCATATCAAATATAAGTATGGATATCATCAAATTACTCTTAACCATAAAAGAAAAATCCCCCATATACCGATTTTCTAAATTTACTGTTAAGATAGATTAAAAACCTTGTTGTACTAGTTCTGATTTTGTATATTTGCATGATGTATGAACTGTGAAAATACTTATCAAATTAAACATATTCATATTTTTATACTCCTCTTTGAACTAGAAATTAATCTAATTTTCAAATGCCAATTACCAATCTGATATTTCCATGAATCACACAGGTGGTATTCACTACCTTTCAAAAGTATAAATGGCAACTAAAGACTTATTATCATTGAATAAACCATGAAAAGAAGGGAATTATAAAATAACCCTCTCCTTTTCTTTCTTTTTCCTTTGATATCAAACCTTTATTCCCCATTCATTATTTCAAAAAGATAAGAGTTCTCATTTAATATGCTAGAGCTTTCATGTACTACTACCAATCTAATTGTCTTACAAAATTGCTACTAAGATTACAACCTTTATTGAAACCTCTCTTCTGAAATCCATACATGCTAAATTGAGGAAAAAAATTAAAAAATCATGCAACTATCCATCTACTCAATTGTGGCTTTTACCATTATACAAAGTCCTTTAGCAACACTACTCACCCATGATTCTAGTGGTTTCCATACTGAATACTATTCTCAAAAACTAAAACCTATTTATATATTAAATATATATGATATTTAAGGTTCTTAGGAGATTGTTATATAGGCCCCTATGAGAATTAACACATATCCTAAGAGTAATAATATTATCTCAAAGGTAGGAACAAAGGGTTCCTTATTGTATCTTTTACCTAATGCCTAACCAATATTTTCAATCTAGCAACCATCCACCCCTTTATTGGAAAGAAAGTCTTCTTTTGAGTTACCTTTAGTTTAAGTGTGATTTAATGTTAAGTCCCTAAAATAGGTTAATAATTCCAATTCTTTCCCCAATAAACTATCGAGTTTCCAATTTCGGGTCTTCCCTTTCCTTAAAGCATTAATAATCAGACAAGAATCTCCTTCAATTTCCAATTTCTTTATCCTTGGGTCTTTATAGAAGAGAAGTCCTTCTACCAATGCCATCATCTATACCATGTTATTAGTCTCCCTTCCAATAGGTCTGGCCAATCTTGCCACCTCATCCCCACTCTAGTGGTGAACTATGCAACCTATCCCTATAGTCCCTAGATTGCCTCTCGATGTACCATTGAAGTTTAACTTATACCAGCCGTATTACAAAGGGACCATTTACACATTATTCCCTTTTCTTTGGAGGTGGCACAAATTTTTCCTATGTATGATCCTGATCACTAATTCATACCAATTTATTCTAATTTTTTTTTGTCTCTGCTGGTAAATATGAAGTCTTTATGTTGTTATTTCCTTAGCCTACTCACTAGTACATTTGAGACCTTTTTCCAATGGTTGATTGTCTAAATTTAGACAGTATACCATCGATTAAGCGACACCATCTGATGTTGTAGTTTTGCAGTCAGAAACACTGATGGTTATGATAGGCGTCATACATGTGACATCTATAGTCATCGCAAAAGGGGGTTTCAACACAACGAATATACCCATCGGGTCTACTTGTAGCTGTCCCACATTTGATGGATCTCCATTGGACATAGTTAGTTACCGACATAAATGCTATACCTATAATGGGTAACCGTCATAAGCTTCCGATGCCTATCTATCATTGGAAGATTGTATATTGGAAATGCTATTGCTACAATGGTTATCCATTAGGAATTTTTGACAGATTGTTGTCACTTCTCTGATGTTGTCATAATTGCGACGGACAACACAATTTTTTTTAAAAAAATATAAATTTGTCGATCTAGTTTGACTCAATTGGTGTTTTTCAGACTTGGTTGTCATTCGGAGATGACTTTATAGTAGATTTGGTAGCAGCTTGTATATTATTGAGTCGAGTCTAGAGATTTGGATTTGTAGATCACTATGGTGTCTGTGATGACTTGGGAGAAGTCTTCTTCTAGGTGAACTGAACTAAGAGACTTGGTTTATAGAAAGAGGGTCATTTCATGTGACTTATAATATATTGGATGCCTCTTCATAGTGGGTTCGTAGTGCGGTCTATGGTGTTTCTTTGCGACTTAGTTCTTGGTAGCCATTGAGATGAATCGATATGACTTGATCTTGGGTCAAGACTTATTGAGGTGAGTTGAAGTGATCATTGCTCCTTGAAGTGATTGATGTTTCTGATAGATAGTCATCGCTTTTAGTTTTGTCATCGATTATTCTTTGGTTTCCATCGTAATTACAATTGGTGTTCAATATTTTTTAAAAATAAATATATATTTGTCATACGTTGATTGAGATCTTAAATTATTGAGCTTCTCTTTGTTTCGATAATAGTTTAACATTCTCTACTTAACAAGGCCAACCGCGTGAAGGTGGAAGCTCATCTAGCCCCTCCTAGGATCCTCTTATGACCCTTTACAACACTTTAAGACCTCTAAGATGGGTATTCTTAGGGGTCGTAAAGGGTTGTAAAGGGTCATAAGGGGTCCTAGGACACAACAGTTGAGAACCATAAATGTAGACATCATGGTCACAATTATTTGGAGACACAACATAATTGAATGCTATACCTAGACAATGCAACACAACCACTACTCCTATAGTTCCAAGTTGACACTGCGGGATCCAAAAACCAAAGATAAGGAATCTATATATGGTTTTTGGATCCCACAGTGTTAACTTAGAACTATAGGAGTAGTGGTTGTGTTGCATTTTATGGGTATAACATTCAATTATGTTATGTCTCCAAACAATTGGGACCATGATGCCTACATTTATGTTTCTCAACTATTGTGATACCTACATATATGTTTTGTAGTTGTCATGTTTATTTGCATGTTCTTTGTGTTTGGCTTCTCTCCCTCGCATCAAAAATAAGATTTTCCCACTCTAAATTGAGAATGTGCATGCAACACAAGCATAATATGCACAGATAGCAGGTGGAGCTGAGAAGACCCAACATGTTTACATTTTTTTCTCCTTTGTTTCTTGTACACCATATCTATCAGCAAGTTTCTTCATGGATGGCCTCCACTATCTTCCCCACTACAACTGTAACTACTATTCATTCTCCTATGGTCATTACTATCTTCTCTATTGATTAGACCTCCACTGCAATTTCTCTGATGAAAAATTCCAAATTCAATGTTTGGTATTCCTTCATCTCCCCTCAACTCCATCACTTATGTGTATGGCTTCTCTCCCTCACATAAAAAATAAGATTTTTCCCACTCTGGATCGAGAATGCGCGTGCAACACAAGCAGAATATGCACAGATAGCAGGTGGAGTTGAAAAAACACAACACATTTGCATTTTTTTAATAGGTCAAAATTACAATGTTCGCAATGGTCTATAACTTAAAATACACAATTAAAGACCTCTATCAAAAATGCAACCCTGTTGTATTTTTCAGTTCCATATGATATCTTATGTATATGAATTGAGATTGCATATTGAACTAGGCGTCACCTTTTGCATTGCCTGAAACCAAGAGACTGCCACAGTTAACATCTAAATGATGCATCTCATCATCACAACTAATCCACCTTAAACAATTGATTAACCATTCTAGACAAGATGATGATTTAAGCATTGTGTTTTAGAAAAGAACCCATTGAACATTCTAATACTAATTTCTCCCAAAATATGAAATCCACTAAAATTTAGCAAAAACCCCTCCAACATTACAACAGTGTATAAAAGGAAACTCAGTGTCTAAATATGGAACTAAGCTCAAACACATGTAAATAAACATCAGTCATTATCAAATAAGTTGCATAAATGAGAATCATTTTTTTTTTTGACTTTCTCTTTTTTTCTGCTTCCTTATATTGTTGCAGAGGCATATCCATGTCTAGAGAGTCATTTCTTCTTGGCCGTGCACATGATCTCATTGTCCTTTGCAAAGGTAGGTCTTCTGCAATAACAAATAAAAGGCTTCAATTAAAAACATATTATCATAATTGGGGTTAATTTAAAATATATTCATTATTGTTACAAGCATTTCAATACATTAAAAAACATAAACGTGACGCTCTTTACCTTGTCCAACCACATCATCTTGCTTGGCAGCTTGAACCTCAACACTCTCATCAGGAACAATGTCCTCTACATCCCCTACAACTACAATACAAAATGTTTTATTAATCCCAACACATTATAATTAAATTTTTATTACTACGCCAAATTCAATTTAACATGTTTGCTTGTATTAAATATTCATTAATCAAAATTCAAATAGAAAATGTATACCTTGAGTACTACAATTCACATTAGAATCGATGCCTCCATCGTGCTCGGCTGGTGCAGTATCAATATCAGTAGGCTGCATTCCAATGTAAATAATTAGTGTATTTATCGACAATATATACATATAAATACAAGACAAATACTGAGAAATGTTAATCATTCAGTTTATTACATATAAATATATTCACTTTAAAGTTTTAAACAAACATATAATCAGTGTTTCCTTACTTAAAACAAATATATTCACTTTATGTTGGAACTTAACATCAAATATGGTAATTGGTAAAGTTTTCAACTTGAAATAAAAATCAATTGGCTTATTTACCTGATCAATAGATCCAACAGAAGAACCTTGTGCACTCATTGCTCGGTATCATTCAGCCATGACTTTATAACCTTGTTTGAAGCCTATTTTTTTGTCCTCTTTTGTAATCGGTTTTTTGAACTCCAAGGCCTACATTTTTTATTGGTATAATGAATTTTTATTGTAGTGAATTTCATCAAAACTAAATTGATTGAAATTTAATTATAAATATTTGTATACAATTTTTCATTTACTAATACTTACAACTCATGCAACAAGTTTTGAATATCCACTTGAGCCAACCCTGTGTTGCCCATGCTTTTGTTTTCTTGCTGTTGTTGCCTTTGTTGTGTCAGGAAACCTATGCGATATTTGAAGTATGTTAGATCGCATAAGTACAAAGAGTAAATAGTACATAATTTCATTATTAACATTATCACGTACCTTCTTTCCTCGGGTGATACTACTCATCCACTATGTCTTGCACTTCTCTCAAGTGCATCCTTTTTAAGATCCTCCCACTCATTAATAGGAATATAGGGAGGCCACTCGTAATAAGGGTTGTGTTCTATTTGGCTCCTGTAGTTGTCCCTAATATACTTCAAAATAGTGCCCGCTTTGTCAGGGAGTCTAAGTCTATGAAAGACTTCGGATCCAAAAAGTGTTGTCATAGAGTCAATGAGCTTATTCTTTAACCCTTTATCTTATGCTGACCACTTTTTAAGAAAAAAAACTGTTAGATTCATAAATGAAGTGAAGCTACCTTTTAATATATTTGAAGAAAGGGATGAAATGAAATCTAATCTTGCAATGAAATCAAAACATGATACCATGTGCGTATGGCTGGCCCAAAAATGCGCAAACATTAATCATTAAGTTTTTCATAAAATAGATTATTCCCTACAAGATAATTATGAGATTATTATAATTAGTTATTGCAAGGGACCACACAGGGGGTTAGTGCATTACGTTATGAGTATTATATTGTATAGTAAAAGAAAGGATCAGTCTTTAAAGTACCTGGAAGCTGGGTTACTCTCAAGGGAAGTCCATCTTCATTGCTCACGAGCAATTGATCACACTATATTGTTCCCATACATTTAACATGAGTACATCCAAGAATTGCGTCATCGCCTCCTACATAAAATGAATCCAATATTACAAAATTCCCCCTAAGAAAGAATATATAGTTCAAGTGAAATAAACACATGATAAATAAGAGAGAAAAAGAGGAGTCTACTTACCAATAGTAGGTGTACTTGCTGAAATTTTAGGTAGAACTACCTCTATGGATCTGATCCTCGTACTAGACATTGTACTCAACATAGGTTCAATAGTAGGTGTTGAACAAAAATATTGTTAGAGCATAAAAAAATATGGATAACCATGGACAAGATGGAGGATAAAACATGCGATGTACCATTTGAAGTATTTGCATCTAAGGTAATGCCCTTTAATCTATTTTGCATCTCCTGTAAAGAGAACACATATATATTTTAGTTAATGACATAAATAAAATAGTATACTATAAAAATCATTATTAAACTTTTGTTATAATAAAAAACTACATTAATACTTACTCTATAGTTCTAAACATGGCCAATCAACATATCCACTGCCCTTTGTATTTTAGGAGTGTGAGGTTGAATATTTGCCATTCGAGCTAACTCTTTTGATATTGCATGAAGGACCCTTTCCAGTGCAACCACAAGATCAACCTCTGATAAAAAATCAACATTGAATAGATCATGCTCATTCTGCGGCTCGTCATGGACTACTTGTTCCTTTCCCTTTCTCCGACCAACACTCATTTGTGAGAACAATATTATTAGCCCTTTATTTAAAAGTAATCCAAAATAGTAGAACAACAAAATATACGCATTAACATAACAAAAATACGCATTAACATTTTTCTTGTATGTGCATTTGTACAACAACAATGAGTTTTAGCTGTCGGGAAGAAGAAGTCCCATGAGAACTATCACCATAGTGCGTATCCTGTGGTTGTTGATCCATACTATAGGTCTGTATTTCAAAAAAAATCATTCAGACATGTTAAAACACATATTCTTATTCTAAGTTACGTTGAATAATAGACAATTATCAAAATGTGTACTACCTTGTCCATGATAGTGATGGGCTTTTTTGTATCTATGTGATTCAAATTGTAATCGATAAGCAACTCCTCACCTCCACGTATTGATTTGATCTCACATACACATATGTGATTTCCCTCACGTGCCTCAAATATGCAATTGGGTTGCTTCTTAGTTGACGTAGGTCGTGTACTGTTTATAAAACTTGCAATATTCCCTGATGCTTTTGGTCTTTCGTCAATGTATATAGCTACTTTTTTACTTTGTTCACTGACTTTTTGTTGTATATAATTTTTTGCAAGTGCATACCTACACATACTTTTTTTATATTTAACAATCTGCATCCAACTACTGTAATCATAACAAGGTTTGACATACTCCATTAATTCAACAACTTTGTTGTAAGAGACCTTTATGCTATCCATGGAAAATAGGCCCAAACCATGTAATGAAGATGGTGCTATGTGATATATCCTCTCTTTAACACAAAATTCAATGTTTATTGGAGGAAGTTCATTGGGGACCCATTGTTTCTGTAGATGTTTGTACCTAAATGGCAGCTCAAAGTTGCCTTTGCTCTCATCATCATAAGAACACGACCCCCTTTGAGCAAGGAAAAATTTCATGTGTTTATTGAATTTTTTTTTGATCTTTTGACCTTGAGTTGATCTCATTGAATTACACGTACTAAATGTCTCACTTGCTTCCATTCCTAGATTTTCCTTGCTCGAGGAAGATAATTCTGATAAATACCTTTTCGCTAGTACCTGCACCTCATGCAATGAGAAATACAGGTGGCAATGAGAGATATTTTACATATGGTAAAAGACATTAATCTCTATGGGGTGTATTGACTTGTACCTGATAATCCATGAGACTGTGTGGGATACCTGGCATAAAATATTAGTTATATAATCAGATAAACATAGTTCACTCCATAGTTTTCATTATATCTTGTGAAAGACATTATTCATTGTTAAAATTATCTATTTATTCAACAATATTTTGAATATCTCAACATTGCATATAACTAAACATCTCAACATTGCATGGGACACCACTATTGTGGCATTTCATCAAACAGTTCTTGTGCCTTTCTACTAGTGTTTTTATTACATATTGTGAAGGACTTTATACATTGTTAAAATTATCTATTTATACTTTCAGAATTAGCTCACTCCATTGTAGGGAACAAAGAGAATCCCCTATGATTTAACATCATTGAGATGCCTCCTTTTATTAGCTTCATGTCACCTTCTCATAGCTTCTCATAGCTTCCTATGTGTTTCATCCTTCATTTATACACTTACTTTCGAAGGGGTATTCTTGAGTTTAAACACATTGAGCTACTACAACTGAATTATAAATCATGAATTCACTATAAATCAAGGGGAATTATAAATCATGAGTTCACTATACAATTAATGCATTGTTCTATATTTTATATGGACATTTTGTCAAATGGTTGGCATGCATGTTTATTCAAATGGAGTTATATCATTTGGAATGGATATATGATTAGTTGATATCAAATTCTATGTCAATATTTATAGCATTAAATTGATCATAGTTAGAAGACTCAGATACAAGAAGAATATGAGTATAGCCAATTTTTAGAAGAATATGAATGAATGATAACATACATAAGTGGATGAACATAAATAATGAAAGTACCTGATATTGCCTGAAGTAATGAAGTGTTGACCCTGGGTTCAATCCAGTATGCTCATGTATGATCCAAAAACTACAAGGAAAAAAAGGATGGGGTTAGATCCAAAGGATCTAAGCAATGCCTGACAACCTATTATTAATCATCATCTACAATTACACACGTGCATAGTTAAGCCATAAACTTCTAAAAGGAACTATGCTACAGAACATGTGCACTCAGGAACATTTGCAATGTATAGGTACTGGAATCCAAATGAAGCCCTACATTTATGTCTCTATAAACACCTGGTGAATCACTGTTATGGTTGCATTTATGTCTCTATGAACACCTGGTGAATCACTGTTGTGACTGCATCATCCAAATAGTACAACAACAACACCAGATGTTGTTCTATCTAGTGTTTCTATGACATCATTTCCAAATAATGACCTCATGTCCCTATTTTATTGGCCGGTGCTCTGTTTGTTATATTGAGTTTACATCATATATTTAGTCTTAATAAATATCTTATAAAACAACATAAAACTAACCCAAAATACTTTGTCTTAATAAAATCTTAATGAAACAATATATTTAGTCTTAATAAAATCTTATAAAACAACATATATTGTGTAAAGTGTTTGATCTCTCTTTATTTGTTTTGTTGTTGATATTCACTATGTGGTACTCCCCGCTTATGATCATTTCACAAGGAAATGTCTTGATGGCTCACGGGCTACAAGCTAGGGCATCATACATTGTTCATGAGCTCACTATTTAATACTAGCATTGTTTACATCTTTTCATTTAGAATGCTTGATGACCTATGAGCTTTGAGAGATAGGGCATCGTTTCTATTACCTTCAAGACATTGTGTGAAGTGTTTGATCTCTCTTTATTTTTTTTTCTATTTATATTCACTATGTGGTACTCCCCATTTATGATCATTTTATGAAGTAATGTCTTGATGGTTCGCGGGCTGCAAGCTAGTGCATCATGCATTGTTTATGAGCTCACTGTTTGAGCACCTGCCAATCAAATAAGGACATGAGGTGCTCAAATAGTGAACTCATAATGACATAAACAATGCATGATGCCCTAGAAAAATAGAAAAACAAATAAAGAGAGATCAAACATTTCACATAATATATGTTGTTCTATAAGATTTTATTAAGACTAAATATATTGTTTTATTAAGATTTTATTAAGACAAAGTATTTTGGGTAAGTTTTATGTTGTTTTATAAGATTTTATTAAGACTAAATATATGATCATACATTAATACACTTACTATTTTGAATTTGAGCTCAGACATAATGCAATGTTATTGATGTCATTGCATGCTTGCTGCTGTTGTGCACCATATATTATTTTATACACTATTTATTTCATTGAGACCATGAGCTTGACAATTGTAACATATTTTCTATTATTGGATCAATGCTACCATGTAATTTGTAATTTGTGAATTCTAAGAGTTGCCGCGAAGATGACATTGCATTTCTGCGTGGTGTGAAGAGGGTATCGGAGTTTGGCGTGCGTGAAGAGGCCGACACCATTTGGGAAGAGAGCACTGACACTTGAGGTAGGCATTCGAGCTTTGTCTTCTCATTAACTCAATTTTTGTGGCATTATTTATTTGATAGCATTGTTAATAGTGACATTGTTTACATCGTAATTAGCATTTGGAATGCTCGATGACCTGCGAGCTCACTGTTTAATATCTGGCATCATAAAAACATACATTAATACACTTACTATTTTGAATTTGAGCTTGGACATCATGCAATGTTATTGTTGTCATTGCATGCTTGCTGCTATTGTGCACCATATATTATTTTATACACTATTTATTTCATTGAGACCATGAGCTTGGCATTTGTAATGTATTTTCTATTCTTGGATCAATGCTACCATGTTGTTGAGGCTATAGATGCATTGAATCACCACTGGTATTCTAGTTTGATAGCAGTAATATAAAAAATAGAGCATCGACCAATCAAATAGGGACATAGAATGTGGGTAGATGCATTGAATCACCACTTCCATTCTATTTTGATGAAGATGAACTATGTTATAAAATAAAATTTTATAACTATACATATATTTTATGAGTATAACTATACAATAGAAGAGCACCCACATGTCTTTATTGTTATTGGTCTATGAAAGGTTTTGGTTTGCCTTTCCCAATTGAGATGTCATCCTAAGATTCAAAAAGACTACAGTACTAGTGAGGGCACCTAGGTAGGGCTGTTTGGTACCTAGTGGTCCTAAATTTTGGCTTGTGGTAGCCTTAGCCAAGCCACTAGGTTAGGGAGAAGCCTATTTGGTCTCTATAGGTGTGCTAGCTAGTTTTTATTCTTCTTTGTTCTTTTGAGGCCTTGGTGTCTCTTTTGGAGCCTGGTTGTAGCAGTCTTAGCCAACTTTGTTGGGTTATCTATCATAGGACAGCATTCTAAAGTTGAACAAATGGCCTCTTTAATGTTTTAGAGGTTTGAAAATGGCTTTTATGACCCTTAATCAATCAAGAATTGAGTGCTTTTGAGGTTTGTGTAGGTGGTTTGTCTATCCACCAAAAGTTGCTTGACAACTTTGAAAGTTGTCATGATAGTTTTTTTTGCAAAAGCATGTAACCGGCTCAGATAGTGTTCTAAAGTTGAAAAAATGGCCTCTTTAATGTTTTAGAGGTTTGAAAATGGCCTTTATGACCCTTACTCAATCAAGGATTGAGTGCTTTTGAGGTGTGTGTAGGTGGTTTGTCTATCCACCAAAAGTTTCTTGACAACTTTGAAAGTTGTCATGACAATTTTTCTTGCAAAAACATGTAACTGGCTCGGATAGTGTTCTAAAGTTGAAAAAATGGCCTCTTTAATGTTTTAGAGATTTGAAAATGGATTTTATGACCCTTACTCAATCAAGGATTGAGGTCTTTTGAGGTGTGTGTAGGTGGTTTGTCTATCCACAAAAAGTTGCTTGACAACTTTGAAAGTTGTCATGATAGTTTTTCTTGTAAAAGTATGTAACCAGCTCAAGAGATAGCTAGCCCGGTCCATGGGACCTAACACTAAGGAGGGATCTATATAAGCTTTGAAAACCATAATTCAAGGCATAGGGAAGAGTGCAATATAGAGAGCAAACTTTTGGTTGCAGTTAGACTGTGTAACTAGTTTTCCTTTGACAAAGATATACATTTTTGTGTTGACAGAGATAAGAAATAGATTGAATATCCAAATGTAATGTTTGCATGTGATGATTGTTAATGTTTTTGAGTTCCTAGGATAGTTATTTAGCATTTCATTTTAGTTTTGAGTTAGTCTTCATAGTTTTCTTTATTTTGGCCTATCTCGGGTTACTACTAACATAGCTTTGAATAATGGAGTGCTAGAGCACTCTCTCACCATACAATATGTACGGGTCTATGGGATTTGTGTCTAGACTCCCTGTAGTATATGTTGTGCAAAGGAGGGGCCCTAGAAAGTTCAGGATGTATCTATAAACTGATGCCCTAGGCAAGCTATCAGTGTTTGGTTAGGGGTCAGTGTGCTGTTGTAGAGTAGATGAAGTGATTGAGGGTGCTCAAAGCCTAGTTCAAATGATGTGGAGGGGAGGTCAGATGCATGATCAAGAATCTCCAATGCAGAGAGAGCTCAGGGGATTGTGGATACAAGGGAAAATACTAAACCCTCACTGTTACAGATAGTGAGTTACCAAACCCTCATTTATAGCCCCATTTTTGGCAGGCCCTGTACGGACAGTATGGGAAAAGGAGACTGATAGAATCTTAAAGCCCTCCCAAAAGGGTATTCGAATCCATAATTAGTTGGATGCTTTGCTCAGAGAAGTTTGGAGTTATTAGCAGAAAAAGTTCAATTAGGCCTACTAAACCTAGTAGCCTTTTTAGGCCAGACAACAGACAACTTTTTATAAGGAACAGAGAGGTTCCTAGAACAGTGAACTTTATCATATTCTTGGTGTCATAGACTGAATGGAGAAAGGAGGAGTTTGAAAATTCTTAGAAGGGGACTAGGATAGAACCCTTAAGGCTAGGAGATTAGCCTCTTTGATTCTAGGATGGCCTAGGACAAAGTTATAGCAAGGTCTATGTAACATCAAGTACCTCAGTTTGCATTATTAGATGATCTTGTTAAATTTGTGTTCATTTCATACAAAGATACATGTAAAGGAAAAAAAAATTTGCATCTAAAGATTACATGTATGTATATGAAAAATAACTTGTATATACTACACAAGGAAAATAATTTTCTGAAGAAAATGCAAGAGTATAGGCATACATAAGAGGATGAACATAAATAATAAGGGTGCTAGACATTGCCTGAAGTGATAAATTTTTGACTTGGGTATGAATCTAGTATGCCCCTGTGTGATCCAAAACTTGTAAAGAAAAGAGAGATGGGGGCTAGATAAAAAATATCTAAGCAATGAATGACATCCTATTACTGATCCTCATCTACAATTATGCATGTGCATAGTCAAGCAAGACACTTCTGAAAGAAAAACCATGTTATAGGACATGTGCATTCAGAAGAATGTTGCAGAGAGTAAATTACTACATTTATGTTTGCATGAACACTTGGTGAGTCACTATTGTGATTTCAAGTAAAGATCATAATAACACAACATGGTTGGCAGCCCCATTGCATGCAATGAGCAAGCTACATCAAAACAAAGAGGTACACAAATCTGCATCATCTATACTGATGTCCCTATTTGATTAGACAGTGCTCTGTTTGTTATATTGTTGCTATCAAAATAGAATGATAGTGGTGATTCAATGCATCTACAACCTCAACAACATAGCAACATTGATCCAATAACATAAAATACATTACAAATACCAAGTTCACAGTCTCAATGAAATAAATAATGTATAAAACAATATATGGTGCACAACAACAGCAAGCATGCAATGACAACAATAACATTGCATGATGCCCGAGCTCAAATTCAAAATAGTAAGTGTATTAATGTATGATCTAATAGCAGCAAAATCATATATTTTTTCTTAATAAAATCTTATAAAATAACATAAAACTAACCCAAAATACTTTGTCTTAATATAATCTTAATAAAATAATACATTTAGTCTTAATAAAATCTTATAGAACAACATATATTGTGTGAAGTGTTTGATCTCTCTTTATTTGTTTTGATAGGGCATCATGCATTGTTTATGTCATTATGAGCTCACTGTTTGAGCACCTCATGTCCCTATTTGATTGGTCGATGCTCAAACAGTGAGCTCATAAACAATGCATGATGCCCTAGCTTGCAGTCCGTGAACCATCAAGACATTTCCTTATGAAATGATCATAAACGGGGAGTACCACATAGTGAATATCAACAGCAAAAAAAATAAAGAGAGATCAAACACTTCACACAATGCCTTGAAGGTAATAGAAATGATGCCCTAGCTCTCAAAGCTCGCGGGTCATCAAGCATTTCAAATGAAAAGATGTAAACAATGCTAGTATTAAATAGTGAGCTCATGAACAATGTATGATGCCTTAGCTTGCAGCCCGCGAGCCATCAAGACATTTCCTCATGAAATGATCATAAGAAGGGAGTACCACATAGTGAATATCAACAACAAAACAAATAAAAAGAGATCAAACACTTCACACAATATATGTTGTTTTATAAGATTTTATTAAGACTAAATATATTGTTTTATTAAGATTTTATTAAGACAAAGTATTTTGGGTTAGTTTTATGTTATTTTATAAGATATTTATTAAGATTAAATATATGATGTAAACTCATTATAACAAATAGAGCACCAGCCAATCAAATAGGGACATGAGTTGCTCAAACAATGAGCTCATAAATAATGCATGATGCCCTAGCTTGCAAACAGCAAGCCATCAAGACATTTCCTCATGAAATGATCATAAACAGGGAGTACCACATAGTGAATATCAACACCAAAACAAATAAAAAGAGATCAAAGACTTCACACAAACACTTCACACTTCACATCAGCCATACACTTCTAAAATGAACTATGCTACAGAACATGGGTGTGTGTTAATGTGATTCAAAAGCTATTATGGAAGATTGTTTTATTATTGAGATAAGGATATCTTAATTCTACAAGAATAAATGTTTTGAGAAATATTTGAATTTAATTTTGACAATAACATGAGGAGTGGATATATTTCAAGCTTCATCGAGACTTCATACCACACACTGTTCATAGATTACGTTCAATGTGTTATTTACGTTTGTATTGGTGGGAAAACTCTTGAAAATGTGCAAAAGAGATTGCATTCAACCATGTTGTTTACATGGTACATGTAGTTTACTTCTAGTCTAAATCAGTGTTGCGTACAAATCTATGAATGGTGCGTGGTACGAAGCTTCGCTCAAGCATGAAAATGATAAACATTATGATGTTGAGGTATGGTGTGATAAGCATAAGTATAGTTTCTCATAAGCTGCTATTGGTATAGTTTTTTTTTCAGTAGTTGTAGAATCCAACTTCTCCTATACTTATGCGTATGTATACATTTTGGGCTTGGTTTTAATGTCATGTAAATTTGAGTGAAATGGTAATAATATTTAAGAGCAACAAGTATGACATTTTAAACAAGTATGCATATACATTATATAACAAGAGTGATATATTTTAATGGAAACACTTAATGAGAAGGATGCCTATATAACAGGAGGAGTGATATATTTTAATGGTAGTGGACATAAAAATTGCAGTGAAACTTTATAATTTATTATTGTAAGTGGACATAGAAATTGCAGTGTAAGTAGTAGGATGATTGTAAGTGGACATAAAAATTGCAGTGAAACTCTATAATTTATTATGGGTCAGTGTTGTATATCCATAGTCAATGTCTATTTAAACTTTAGGATGATACTTATATGATGGCTTAAGTAAATTGTTCTTACCTTGAGACTAGTACACCATGGGATTAGAGGATAGTTGTTATAATAGCAACTGTGTGTCTGTGAGATACTTTTATATTTTGTATTAAATGATGATAGATACATATGAGTTTCTTCCTTTTGCAATAGTTTATATTCTGATACTTATATCTTGAATTGTCAAATGACCAATGAGTGATAATTTCAAAAGTGTATCATAATTAAAGGCATGTGAATTCATATTGTACTTAATTTGAATGCCATTGTGTAATATTTTTACTTATGATATTAATCTTAATATATCCCTATGAAGATATCCCTATTTTATTATTGATGTCCCTATTTACATCTTTTCATCAAATGACCCAAAAACATCAAGAATGGTCCTATATGGTCACTAATAGCCAAATTTTAGAAGAATATGAATGAATGCAAATATACATAAGTGGATGAACATAAATAATGAAGGTACCAGACATTGCCTGAAGTAATGAAGTGTTGACCTGGGGTTTAATCCAGTATGCTCTTGTATGATCTAAAACCTGCAAGGAAGGAAAAGATGGGGTTAGATCCAAAGGATCTAAGCATTGCTTGGCACCATATTACTGATCCTCATCTACAATTATGCATGTGTATGGTCAAGCCATACATAGAATCAACAACATGGTAGCATTAATCCAATAACATAAAATACATTACAAATGCCAAGCTCACGGTCTCAATGAAATAAACAGTGTATAAAACAATATATGGTGTACAACAGCAGCAAGCATGCAATGAAAGCAATAACATTGCATGATGCTCGACCTCAAATTCAAAATAGTAAGTGTATTAATGTATGTTTACATGATGCTAGATATTAAATAGTGAGCTCATGAACAATGCCAGTATTAAACAGTGAGCTCATGAACAATGTATGATGCCCTAGCTTGCAGCCCGCAAGTCATCAAGATATTTCCTCATAAAATGATCATAAACAGGGAGTACCACATAGTGAATATCAACAACAAAACAAATTAAGAGAGATCAAACACTTCACACAATGCCTTGAAGGTAATAGAAACGATGCCCTAGCTCTCAAAGCTCGCAGGTCATCAAGCATTCCAAATGAAAAGATGTAAACAATGCTAGTATTAAATAGTGAGCTCATGAACAATGTATGATTCCCTAGCTTACAACCCACAAGCCATCAAGACATTTCCTCATGAAATGATCATAAGCGGGGAATACCACATAGTGAATATCAACAACAAAACAAATAAAGAGAGATCAAACACTTTACACAATGCCTTGAAGATAATAGAAGTGATGCCCTAACTTTCAAAGCTCGCGAGTCATCAGGCATTCCAAATGATAAGATGTAAACAATGCAAATATTAAATAGTGAACTTATAAACAATGTATGATGCCCTAGCTTGTAGCCCGTGAGCCATCAAGACATTTCCTCATGAAATGATCACAAACAGGGAGTACCACATAGTAAATATCAACAACAAAAGAAATAAAGAGAGATCAAACACTTCACACAATGCCTTGAAGGTAATAGCAATGATGCCCTAGCTCTCAAAGCTCGTGGGTCATTGAGCATTCCAAATGCTAATTACGATGTAAACAATGCCACTATTAACAATGCTATCAAATAAAAAATGCCACTGAAATTGAGTTAATGAGAAGACAAAGCTTGAATGCCTACCTCAAGTGCCAGTGCTCTCTTCCCAAATGGTGCCGGCCTCTTCACGCATGTTAAACTCGGATGCCCCCTTCGCACCATGCAAAAATGCAGTGTCGTCTTCACGATAGCTCTTCGAATTCACAAATTACAAATAACACTTCCTTTTTTTTTTTTTTTTTTTATAACCAAATGGGTGTCGTAATTACGACAATAGCGTCGCTATTATGACACTGTTGGAGGCACTTGCAAAAAAAAAAATACAAAAAACATACACAAATTGTAGTGGCGTCACAAATTGGTGTCAAAATTTGATCCCAAATGTTATAGTGACTATTAACTACTTCAATTATGGATGCTTTAATTTTTTTAATCAAAATCTCCCAATTGATATGCTTATCCTTAAATATACTTCTATTCCTTTCTTTTCATACCTCCCATAACATTATTAATAGAGCTATGATCCATAATATTCCATATAAAACATTTCTAAGTTGAAGAGGCCAACTTTGCATGAAGGGTAATATTTTGTTAGGTAAGGAAACCTTCCATTCCAACTTTCATAGTAACCATTTCTAAAAATGGTTGGCGTATTCACAATTTATCATTAAATGATCTAGTGTCTCCTCATTCTTTTAACACAAGGGACATCTATTTGGTCCTTCATACCCCAGTTTTCTAAACTTATCCATGGGAAGGATTTTATACTGAAACACAACCTATAAAAATATTCCTGGTTTGGGGAACATGATTTTTCCCATAAGAATTTAGTTGGCAATTCTATTTTTGGATAATTCATCTTAGAGTTTAGGCACCCATAAAATTCTCTAGTGTTATATTCTGCAGATTTGGCACCATTCTAAATGAGTTTATCTTCCCCACTTCTTCTAGAAATTTTTCTTTCTCTAAGAATCCTTTTTAAAGTTTCTTTCTCATGTGTAGGGAGATTCAGGTTGTCTAGAATTTTCCATTTCCACCCTGGCAACATTGACTAATTATGATCATGTACCATGTAATCCTGGACATATTATCCCCACCAATTTATTAAAACTTCTTTTACTGGACTTTAAAGTTAATGATGCTACTAGTTGGTGGGTGCCCCCCCATTTATCATCCCAAAAAAGGGCCTTACTTCCATCCTTAATATCCTAAGATAGTTGCTTTGTTACGATGGATTTGCATTGCAGTAATAAATTCTAAATTCTTGAACCTCTATCAACAAAGTAGTGACTCACAAATTGTGATATCAGCCTTGATGTCGATGAAAATTTGTAGCTGGTAGATAGACCATGTACTATTAGAAGTGTGGAAGTTATTGCCATGATTTGAAGAGTTCAAAGTAAGCCACTATTTTAGGGAATCCAATTAGATTGTTGATTGGTTGGAAAATTTTGGTGTGGATCTTCAAGAAGATCCGCATGAGTTTAAACCTCAGGAGATTATTCATAAGATGGATGTGAACAAACACATGGAATAAAAATTGTCTTTGGATACTGAATTAAAAATGGATAAGGATATGATACAGGGAGTGACAGAGGCGTAAGGTGATTTGTTTGGTGGAATTGAAAGATGGATGATTGAGATGATGTGTTGATTCAATCCTCAGGGTAAAGCTCAAGTAATCAACATACTGTGGAATACCTATGCAAACATATTTATTTTGCATTACCAGTTAGAGATTCATCTCACCTTTTGAGGAAAGGTATGCTTTATTGGAAATTCAGATATAGGCAGAAGGAGATCACCGCTCATTGATTTTATTGTGAATTATTAGTTGGTATGGCACTTTGTAATCATGTGAATGGAACTACGAGAGGGCACGTGGGCAAGATATTGAATATAGAAGACATCTGAGGATCATGGCGGTCATTGGTCAGAGTGGGTACATAAAATATTTAGGCCCGTATAGCTCTATTTCTTCACATGGTTCGAAGGTACATGATTTTTTTCTTGCAGGTATCTTTTTTTTGTGGTGAGAGGGACCCAGGCTAGGAATTGAGTGAACGTTGGTGATCAACGGGTACCAAGCAACATGTGACTTTTCTATAAGGGAGGCACTGGAGGTGACACAGGGTAGAGGCTAGATGTCTATAAATTGCTGTCGTTGATTTGCAAGTTGATGAAGGAAATAATAGGGGTTATATTTTTTGGAGGTGCTTGGTGGTGAAGGCCTGAGTGTGAGCTGTTAACAATGGTGCAACACTTCGGGTTAAGATGCATATGTAGAGATGAAGATTTTTAGACCTAATGTCGTCTCTTGTTTCATGACACCAAGAGGGTTATGGAGGCTATCAACAAAGTATTGACTGCAAAACTGGGGTTAAGGGAGAAACATTGGTGTGATGGGATGATTTATGATGTTGTTTTGAGCCCACTGGTGGATATCCTAGATTCTAGAGAAAGAGGCATTGATCTAATTGATGGATTTATTAGAGAGATGGATTGGGATGTGGTAGAAAATGCAATTATGGAGTTGGATGAGGGAAGATTCAACGACATGTCACTGTTGGCATAAATAACTATTACATTTTCAAACAACTAGCCATATGATATCAATATGCTATTAGTTAATGATATTAGTTATATCAACTAATATATTTGATGAAGGGTGCTCCCCTTAATACCACAAACACATAACAGATATAGAGAAACAACAACAATATGCAAGAACAGAAAATTGGCTTCTTATTATCTCCACAAATGTGGAATTACAAACTTTTAGAATTATAATATGCAAAGCCACATGGGCATTCCCTTACAATATTCTGTAGGACAAAGCCTCGAACTATTACCCAGATCTACTACCTAGAACTATTCTGAACTGCCTAAGACAATAATACAGCCTTCCTTATATAGGCAATTTTTCCACCGCCTGGGAAGGTTTCAAAATTTTAGCCAATAAGGCCGACCAAACTTAGAATTATTTTATTTTACATTTTATTACATCATAGTCAGCTCAAGATAACCTTTGAAACCTGAACAGAAATTTTGAAAAAAATTATTTTCTGACATTTCAGGTGGCCCAACTTTCGAAGACCATAAGTCATCACCAGTTGACCCGATCGGCTATTATAACCCCATTTCAGAAATGCCACGAGGCGCTCTACAGGCCTAACAAATGCAAACATCTGCCACCCAAATTTTCAACCTCATTCAGGGCATCTAAAGCCTTCAAAACTGAGTTCAAAGTTTCTGTACCCTACTGCCAATACCGAAAATCTTCAATATCTTCCAATATACACTTGATCTAGCAATGAAACTTTACTGGCAGACTTATATGACCAAAATGAACCTCCAAGAAAGAAATCAGATCATTCTAAGCACATACAAAAATGATCAAAAATAGTAACTTTCCATAAATAGCAGCTCTGCACAAAATAACCCTTATTGATATAAAAATAGAAATATTTTTGGGTGATGCAAGATTGCTCTTACACCCAGGATGCTCCTGCATCAGACACCCAGGGTAATTTGAGAAGTGACCTTGTCACGACTCAGGTGTGCAGAGGAAAACCAAGATGATTAACCTCCACCCTTGTTAGCCATGATGAATCTTCAATAGGTCATCCTTTCCACTTGACCATATATTCTTCATATGTCCTATTCCTTGTGCTTCTGCCAACATGACTGTCCAGTATATCTTCGATCTCCTTAGTGTCTGAACTAGTTGCTGGAATACTCCACTGTGCTGCTGTGATCGCATCTTCAACACCTCCTTCATGATACTCTGTCAGATCTAAAATGTTAAACACTGGTGAAATATGTAGCTCAGTAGGCAATTCTACCTCATATGCATTTCCTGAATCATGTTTCTTCAGAATCTTACATGGTCCAAACTTCTTCATTTTCAGCTTGTTATATGTACCAACTAGAAACCGCTCCTTCCGCAAATGAACCATGACTTTATCACCAACCTGAAATTCCTTATACCTCCTTTTCTCATCTGCCTTAGCCTTATACTGTGCATTCATCTTGGTAATATGCTTCCTCACCTCCCCATGGATGTTCTTTAAGTGTTCTGCAAAATCTTCAGCTTCAGCACTACTTATTTCTCCTTTATCTATCTTCCTCAATTCAGATGCATTTCTCGGACTACTTCCATATACAATCTAGAATGGTGATTTACCAATGCTCCTGTTGACAGAATTATTGTATGCAAATTTCGCCTGTGGTAAAATCAAATCCCATCCTGTTGGCTTATCTCCAACCAAACATCTCAGAAAATTTTCCAAAATCCTATTCACCACCTCTATCTGTCCATCAGTTTGTGGATGATGTGATGAACTGAACTTCAAATCTATCTTCAACTTCTTCCACAATGTACTCCAGAAATATCCAACAAACTTAGTGTCCCGATCTGAAACTATGGTCTTTGGCAAACCATGAAGTCTCACTACTTCTCTAAAAAACAATTCTGCTACATGAACAACATCATTAGTCTTCTTGCAGGGAATGAAATGTGCCATCTTTGAAAATCTGTCAACCATCACAAAAATTGAATCATGTCCCCGCTGAGTCCTTGGTAAACCAAGAACTAAGTCCATGCTGATATCCTCCCAAGGCTTCTCTGGTACAGATAATGGCTGATACAACCCTATATTCTACTTCACTCCTTTCGCCATCTGACATACTCTGCAACTCTATACAAACTTCTTCACATCTTGCTACAACTGTGGCCAATAATAATTCTCACTAACCAAAGAAAGGGTTTTGTCACGACCAAAATGTCCAGCCAATCCTCCGCTATGCTTCTCCTTGATGAGATTATCCCTCATAGAACTTTTTGGAATGCACAACTGACTCTCTCTGAATAGCATATCATCCTGGATGATGAAATCCAACCATTTCATCCTGTCTAGAGTAACAGGTTCTGTGCAAGCTTTCCAAGCTTCACCAAAATCAGGATCCTCTGGATACAAATTCTTGAGTTCCTTGAACCCAACCACTTCAATCTGCATTTCTATCAGCAATAGTTACCTTCTACTAAGAGCATCTACAACCCTGTTAGACTTTCCACTCCTATGTTTCAAAACAAATGTATAACTCTGCAAAAACTCAACCCATTTCAAATGCCTCTGATTCAACTTTCCTTGACTATTCAAATATTACAAAGCTTGATGATCAGTATACAAAACAAACTCCTTAGGAAGCAGATAGTGTCTCCACTTCTTCAATGCTTGAACTATAGCATAAAATTCCTGATCATAAACAGAATATTTTCTCTTGGCATCATTTAACTTCTCACTGAAATAAGCAATAGGTTTACCTTCTTGGCTCATAACAGCTCCTATTGCAGTACCACTAGCATCACAATCTACTTGAAACACCTTATTAAAATCTTGAAGTGCTAAAATAGGTTGTTCTGTAACTTTTTATTTCAACAATTGAAAACTCTTTTCTACCCCATTAGTCCACTTAAACTCTTTTTATCCCCTCTCATTGTTTCAGTCAAGGGTCCACAAATACTGCTAAAATTTTTGATAAACTTTCTGTAAAAGCTAGCTAGACCATGAAAAGATCTTATCTCAGTAGCACTCCTTGGAGTAGGCCATTCAAAGATAGCCTGTACCTTCTCTGGGTCCATTTTTAGACCTTCTGTTGAAACTATAAATCCCAAATACACTAACTCTTTCTTCACAAAAATGCACTTCTTAAAATTAATCAACAATTTCTCATCTCTCAACTTCTCAAACACCATATGAATATGCATCATATGCTCCTCCAATGTCTTACTAAAGATCAAAATATCATCTAGGTAAACAATGACAAACTTACCTAGAAATTCTTTCAGAACCTCGTTCATGAGCCACATGAAAGTGCTCGGTGCATTGGTTAGCCCAAAAGACATGACTCACCACTCATACAGTCCTTCCTTTGTCTTGAAGGTAGTCTTCCATTCATCTCCTTCTCTGATTCGAATCTGATGATATCCACATTTTAGATCTATCTTTGAAAAATACACAGCTCCACTCAAACAGTCCATAATATCATCCATTCGTGGCAATGAAAACCTGTACTTGATTATGATCTTGTTTATTGCCCTAGAATCTGTACACATCCTCCATTCTCCATTCTTCTTTGATGCTAATACCGCTGGTACAGCACAGGGACTGAGACTCTCATGGATCAATCCTTCTTGTAACAACTCATGTACCTGTCTGTTCAACTCTTCACTTTTTGCAGGTGTCATTTTGTGTGCTGCCTTATTCGGAAAACTCGCTCCTGGGATCAAGTCCATCTGATGACTGATCTTCCTAACTGGTGGTAATTCATCAGGCACATTATCGGATACAATATCTTGAAACTCATTCAATAAAATTGCAACTTCTACATGAACATCTTCTACTTCCTCTTTACCAGCTTTTAGAATTAAAGCAAAACATACATGCTCATGCCTCATACCATCTAAGAAATTTCTTCTATCAACAAAATTTATCCTTGCATTACTACATACCTTTTCTTCAGTCTCCTTCAATGGTTTTAGCTTATGTCGCACTCCATCCTTTGTCAGGGAATAGGTATTCGCACGACCATCATGTAGAGCACATCTGTCAAACTGCCATGGTCTACCCAACAACATATGACATGCATCCATAGATATGATATCACACAATACCTCATCTTGGTATCCGCCAACCTTGAACTTCACTAGGCATTGTTCATTGACCATGACCTTGTGGTCATCCTGTACCCAGGCAATCCGATATGGATGTGGGTGTTTCTGTCTCTTGAGCTTCAACTTTGTCACCATCTCTTTTGACACCAAATTGTTAGTGCTTCCATTATCAATAATCACATCATAACATTTACCTTCACACTTGCACCTGGTGCGAAACAGGCTCCTCCTTTGCTCAGGTTCATTCTCACCACTCAACAGGACTCTTCTGTTAATCAATGTTTCTCCTCTTTCAACATTTTCAAAATTTGATGATCTGACATCTTCATCTACATGTGCAACTTTAGCCTGGCCTTCATTTCTCTTGTCCGTTCTGCCTTGGCACTGAGGACATTCAAATGCCCTATGACCTTCTTCTTCATAGTGAAAACATGTTCCACGGAAGCCTCCTCTTCCTCTTCCTCTTCCTTTCTGATCTCTATTACTCTGATCCTCGAAATGATTGGAATTATTTCCTCTCTGATTCTGACTACTACTGGCCTCATCTTTCTTTTTCAGATCTTCATTTTGGCCACCATATGACCGTCCGCCAGATCTTCCACCACGACCTCTTCCATTTTGTCTGCTCTCAAACTTTTTGTTCAACTTTTCCTCTACTTTTAGGGTAAACTGGTATGCCTCCTCAATACTATTCATTCGAACTAGATTCAACTCCTCCTAAATGCTTGGCCTTAACCTATTAAGGTATCGAGCAACTTTCTCCTTATCAGCTTCTGCATGGCCTGTTCTGATGAGGAGTCGATAGAACTCCTTTGTGTACTCCTGAACAGATCTTCCTGCTTGCTTCAAACTCTGCATTTTCTTTAGTAGGTCAAGCTCATAATCAACAAGAATGAACTGTCACTTCAATTTATCCACCATCTGATCCCATCTTGTGATTTTATCTTTCCCTCTTCTATTTCGCTCCAATTGAATTTCTTGCCACCAGATGTTCGCATGACCTTTCAATCTGGCTTTCGCAAATTTGACCCTATCAGGATCTTCAACATCTTCATACTCAAAATATTTCTCACATTCATTGATCCGGTCGATCAATTCCTCTGGGTTAAGATTTTTAAAAAATCTAGGAACCTCAATCTTAGGTCTTTTCCCAATCTTGAAAATCGCCCGAAAAAGTCTTTCTTCCTCCTGGTTCACAATTTCAACTTTTTCTTGATATTCTTCTTCGGCTTCATCCTCACTTTCATCTCTGACATTAAGATTAATTCCTCTATGAATCTCTTCTTGCAATGCTCGTACTTGTCTCTGCAGCTCTCTAACCTCAGGTGTCACAACACCAACTCTTCCGCCACGTTCTTTTCGTGGAGGCATTTTCGCGATGCGCGCTGAAACCCTAACCACGGTCCTGGTGAAAACTGCCTCACAGTCGGTAATCTGTTTACACACTCAAGAACTCCTGCTCTGATACCACTTGATGAAGGGTGCTCCCCTTAATACCACAAACACATAACAGATATAAAGAAACAACAACAATATGCAAGAATAGAAAATTAGCTTTTTATTATCTCCACAAATGTAGAATTACAAACTTTCAGAATTACAATATGCAAAGCCACATGGGCATTCCCTTACAATATTCTGCAGGACAAAGCTTCGAACTATTACCCAGATCTACTACCCAGAACTATTCTGAACTGCCTAAGACAATAATACAACCTTCCTTATATAGACAATTTTTCCACCGCTTGGGAAGGTTTCAGAATTTTAGCCAATAAGGCCGACCAAACTTAGAATTATTTTATTTTACATTTTATTACATCATAGTCAGCTCAAGATAACCTTTGAAACCCGAACAGAAATTTTGAAAAAAATTATTTTCTGACATTTCAGGTGGCCCAACTTTCGAAGACCATAAGTCATCACCAGTTGATCCGATCAGCTATTATAACCTCATTTCAGAAATGCCACGAAGTTCTCTACAGACTTGACCAGCGCAAGCGCCCGCCACCCAAATTTTTAACCTCATCTGGGGCCTCTAAAGCCTTCAAAACTGAGTTCAAAGTTTCTGTACCCTGCTGCCAATACGGAAAATTTTTAATATCTTTCAATATACACTTGATCTGGTAATGAAACTTTACTGGCAGACTTATATGACCAAAATGAACCTCCAAGAAAGAAATTAGATCATTCTGAGCACATACAAAAATTACCAAAAATAGTAACTTTTCATAAATAGTAGCTCTGCACAAAATAACTCTTATTGAATATAAAAATAAAAATATTTTTGGGTGATGCAAGATTGCTCTTACACCCAGGATGCTCCTGCATCAGACACCCAGGGTAATTTGAGAAGTGACCCTATCACGACTCAGGTGTGCAGAGGAAAACCAAGATGGTTAACCTCCACCCTTGTTAGCCATGATGAATCTTCAATAGGTCATCCTTTCCACTTGACCAGATATTCTTCATATGTCCTGTTCCTTGTGCTTCTGCCAACACGACTGTCCAGTATATCTTCGATCTCCTTAGTGTCTGAACTAGTTGCTGGAATACTCCACTGTGCTACTGTGATCGCATCTTCAACACCTCCTTCATGATACTCTGTCAGATCTGAAATGTTAAACACTGGTAAAATATGTAGCTCAGTAGGAAATTCTACCTCATATGCATTTCCTGAATCATGTTTCTTCAGTATCTTACATGGTCCAAACTTCTTCATTTTCAGCTTGTTATATGTACCAACTGGAAACCGCTCCTTCCGCAAATGAACCATGACTTCATCACCAACATAAAATTCCTTATACCTCCTTTTCTCATCTGCCTTAGCCTTATACGGTGCGTTCTTCTTGGTAATATGCTTCCTCACCTCCCCATGGATGTTCTTCAAGTGTTTTGCAAAATCTTCAGCTTTAGCACTACTTATTTCTCCTTTATCTATCTTCCTCAATTCAGATGCATTTCTCAGACTACTTCCATATACAATCTAGAATGGTGATTTATCAGTGCTCCTGTTGACAGAATTATTGTATGCAAATTTTACCTGTGGTAAAATCAAATCCCATCCTATTGGCTTATCTCCAACCAAACATCTCAGCAAATTTCCCAAACTCCTATTCACCACCTCTGTCTGTCCATCAGTCTGTGGATGATGTGATGAACTGAACTTCAAATCTGTCTTCAACTTCTTCCACAATGTATGCCAGAAATATCCAACAAACTTAGTGTCCCGACCTGAAACTATGGTCTTTGGCAAACCATGAAGTCTCACTACTTCTCTAAAAAACAATTCTGCTACATGAACAGCATTATTAGTCTTCTTACAGGGAATGAAATGTGCCATATTTGAAAATTTGTCAACCACCACAAAAATTGAATCATGTCCCCGCTGAGTCCTCGGTAAACCAAGAACAAAGTCCATGCTGATATCCTCCTAAGGCTTCTCTGGTACAGATAATGGCTGATACAACCCTGTATTCTGCTTCACTCCTTTCACCATCTGACATACTCTGCAACTCTGTACAAACTTCTTCACATCTTGCTGCAACTGTGGCCAATAATAATTCTCATTAACCAAAGAAAGGATTTTGTCACGACCAAAATGTCCAGCCAATCCTCTGCTATGCTTCTCCTTGATGAGATTCTCCCTCATAGAACTTCATGGAATGCACAACTGACTCCCTCTGAATAGCATATCATCCTGGATGATGAAATCCAACCATTTCATCCTGTCTAGAGTAACAGGTTCTGTGCAAGCTTTCCAAGCTTCACCAAAATCAGGATCCTTTGGATACAAATTCTTGAGTTCCTTGAACCCAACCACTTCAATCTGCATTTCTGTCAACAATAGTTGCCTTCTACTAAGAGCATCTACAACCTTGTTAGACTTTCCACTCCTGTGTTTCAAAACAAATGTATAACTCTGCAAAAACTCAACCTATTTCAAATGCCTCTGATTCAACTTTCCTTGACTATTCAAATATTACAAAGCTTGATGATCAGTATACAAAACAAACTCATTAGGAAGCAGATAGTGTCTCCACTTCTTCAATGCTTGAACTATAGCATAAAATTCCTGATCATAAACAGAATATTTTCTCTTGGCATCATTTAACTTCTCATTGAAATAAGCAACAGGTTTACCTTCTTGGCTCATAACAGCTCCTATTGCAGTACCACTAGCATCACAATCTACTTGAAACACCTTATTAAAATTTGGAAGTGCTAAAATAGGTTGTTCTGTAACTTTTTGTTTCAGCAATTGAAAACTCTTTTCTGCCCCATTAGTCCACTTAAACTCTTTTTTATCCCCTCTCATTGTTTCAGTCAAGGGTCCACAAATACTGCTAAAATTTTTGATAAACTTTCTGTAAAAGCTAGCTAGACCATAAAAAGATCTTACCTCAGTAGCACTCCTTGGAGTAGGCCATTCAACGATAGCCTGTACCTTCTCTAGGTCTATTTTTAGACCTTCTGTTGAAACTACAAATCTCAAATACACTAACTCTTTCTTCACAAAACTGCACTTCTTCAAATTAATCAATAATTTCTCATCTCTCAACTTCTCAAACACCATATGAATATGCATCATATGCTCCTCCAATGTCTTACTAAAGATCAAAATATCATCTAGGTAAACAATGATAAAATTACCTAGAAATTCTTTCAGAACCTCGTTCATGAGCCGCATGAAAGTGCTCGGTGCATTGGTTAGCCCAAAAAGCATGACTGACCAATCACACAATCCTTCCTTTGTCTTGAAGGTAGTCTTCCATTCATCTCCTTCTTTGATTCGAATATGATGATATCCACTTTTTAGATCTATCTTTAAAAAATACACAGCTCCACTCAAATAGTCCATAATATCATCCATTCGTGGCAATGGAATCTTGTACTTGATTGTGATCTTGTTTATTGCCCTAGAATCTGTACACATCCTCCATTCTCCATTCTTCTTTGGTGCTAATACCGCTGGTACAGCACAGGGATTGAGACTCTCATGGATCAATCCTTCTTGTAACAACTCATGTACCTGTTTATTCAACTCTTCACTTTCCGCAGGTGTCATTTTGTGTGCTGCCTTATTCAGCAAACTCGCTCCTAGGATCAAGTCCATCTGATGACTGATCTTCCTGACTGGTGGTAATCCATCAGGCACATTATCGGATACAATATCCTGAAACTCATTCAACAAATTTGTAACTTCTACATGAACATCTTCTACTTCGTCTTTACCAGATTTTGAAATTAAAGCAAAACATACATGCTCATGCCTCATACCATCTAAAAAATTTCTTCCATCAACAAAAGTTATCCTTGCATTACCACATACCTTTTCTTCAGTCTCCTTCAATGGTTTTAGCTTATGTCACACTCCATCCTTTGTCAGGGAATAGGTATTCGCATGACCATCATGTACAACACATCTGTCAAACTGCCATGGTCTACCCAACAACATATGACATGCATCCATAGATATGATATCACACAATACCTCATCTTGGTATCCGCCAACCTTGAACTTCACTAGGCATTGTTCATTGACCATGACCTTGTGGTCATCCTGTACCTAGGCAATCTGATGTGGATGTGGGTGTTTCTGTCTCTTGAGCTTCAACTTTGTCACCATCTCTTCTGACACCAAATTGTCAGTGCTTCCACTATCAATAATCACATCACAATATTTACCTTCACACTTGCACCTGGTGCGAAACAGACTCCTCCTTTGCTCAGGTTCATTCTCACCACTCAATAGGACTCTTCTGTTAATCAATGTTTCTCCTCTTTCAGCATCTTCAAAATTTGATGATCTGGCATCTTCATCTACATGTGCAACTCTAGCCTGGCCTTCATTTCTCCTGTCTGTTCTGCCTTGGCGCTGAGGACATTCAAATGCCCTATGACCTTCTTCTCCACAGTGAAAATATGTTCCACGAAAGCCTCCTTTTCCTCTTCCTCTTCCTCTTTGATCTCTATTACTCTGATCCTCGAAATGATTGGAATTATTTCCTCTCTGATTCTGACTGCTACTGGCCTCATCTTGCTTTTTCGGATCTTTATTTCGGCCACCATATGACTGTCCACCAGATCTTCCACCACGACCTCTTCCATTTTGTCTGCTCTCAAACTTCTTGTTCAGCTTTTCCTCTACTTTTAAGGCAAACTGGTATGCCTCCTCAATACTATTCATTCAAACTAGATTCAACTCCTCCTGAATGCTTGGCTTTAACCCATTAAGGTATCGACCAACTTTCTCCTTATCAGCTTCTACATGGCCTGTTCTGATGAGGAGTCGATAGAATTCCTCTGTGTACTCCTAAACAGATCTTCCTGCTTGCTTCAAACTCTGCATTTTCTTCAGTAGGTCAAGCTCATAATCAACAGGAATGAACTGTCACTTCAATTTATCCACCATCGGATCCCATCTTGTGATTTTATCTTTCCATCTTCTATTTCGCTCCAATTGAATTTCTTGCCACCAGATGTTCGCATGACCTTTCAATCTGGCCTTCGTAAATTTGACCCTATCAGGATCTTCAACATCTTCATACTCAAAATATTCCTCACATTCATTGATCCGGTCGATCAATTCCTTTGGGTTAAAATTTTTAGAAAATGTAGGAACCTCAATCTTAGGTCTTTTCCCAATCTTGGAAATCGCCCGAAAAAGTCTTTCTTCCTCCTGGTTCACAATTTCAACTTCTTCTTGATATTCTTCTTCGGCTTCATCCTCACTTTCATCTTTGACATTAAGATTCATTCCTCTACGAATCTCTTCTTGCAATGCTCACACTTGTCTCTGCAGCTCTCTAACCTCAGGTGTCACAACACCAGCTCTTCTGCCATGTTCTCTTCGTGGAGGCATTTTTACGATGCGCGCTGAAACCCTAACCATGGTCCTGGTGCAAACTGCCTCACAGTCAGTAATCTGTTTACACTCAAGAACTCCTACTCTGATACAACTTGATGAAGGGTGCTCCCCTGAATACCACAAACACATAACAAATATAGAGAAACAACAACAATATGCAAGAACAGAAAATTGGCTTTTTATTATCTCCACAAATGTGGAATTACAAACTTTTAGAATTACAATATGCAAAGCCACATGGGCATTCCCTTACAATATTCTGTAGGACAAAGCCTCGAACTATTACCTAGATCTACTACCCAGAACTATTCTGAACTGCCTAAGACAATAATACAGCCTTCCTTATATAGGCAATTTTTCCACCGCTTGGGAAGGTTTCAGAATTTTAGCCAATAAGGCCGACCAAACTTAGAATTATTTTATTTTACATTTTATTACATCATAGTCGGCTCAAGATAACCTTTGAAATCTGAACAAAAATTTTTAAGAAAATTATTTTTCGACATTTCAGGTGGCCCAACTTTCGAAGACCATAAGTCATCACCAGTTGACCTGATCAGCTATTATAACCCCATTTCGAAAATGCCACGAAGCGCTCTACAAACTTGACTAGCGCAAGTGCCCGCCACCCAAATTTTTGACCTCATCTGGGGCCTCTAAAGCCTTCAAAATTGAAATCAAAGTTTCTGTACCCTGCTGCCAATACCAAAAATCTTTAATATCTTCCAATATACACTTGATCTAGCAATGAAACTTTACTGGCAGACTTATATGACCAAAATGAACCTCCAAGAAAGAAATCAGATCATTCTAAGCACATACAAAAATTACCAAAAATAGTAACTTTCCATAAATAGTAGCTCTGCACAAAATAACCCTTATTGAATATAAAAATAGAAATATTTTTGGGTGATGCAAGATTGCTCTTACACCCAGGATGCTCCTTCATCAGACACTTGGGGTAATTTGAGAAGTGACCCTATCACGACTCAGGTGTGCAGAGGAAAACCAAGATGGTTAACCTCCACCCTTGTTAGCCATGATGAATCTTCAATAGGTCGTCCTTTCCACTTGACCAGATATTCTTCATATGTCCTATTCCTTGTGCTTCTGCCAACACGACTGTCGAGTATATCTTCGATCTCCTTAGTGTCTGAACTAGTTGCTGGAATACTCCACTGTGCTGTTGTGATCGCATCTTCAACACCTCCTTCATGATACTCTGTCAGATATGAAATGTTAAACACTAGTAAAATATGTAGCTCAGTAGGCAATTCTACCTCATATGCATTTCCTGAATCATGTTTCTTCAGTATCTTACATGGTCCAAACTTCTTCATTTTCAGCTTGTTATATGTACCAACTGGAAACCGCTCCTTCCGCAAATGAACCATGACTTCATCACCAACCTAAAAATTTTTATACCTCCTTTTCTCATCTGCCTTAGCCTTATACTGTACGTTCATCTTGGTAATATGCTTCCTCACCTCCCCATGGATGTTCTTCAAGTGTTCTGCAAAATCTTCAGCTTCAGCACTACTTATTTCTCCTTTATCTATCTTCCTCAATTCAGATGCATTTTTCGGACTACTTCCATATACAATCTGGAATGGTGATTTACCAGTGCTCCTGTTGACAGAATTATTGTATGCAAATTCTGCCTGTGGTAAAATCAAATCCCATCCTATTGGCTTATCTCCAACCAAACATCTCAGCAAATTTCCCAAACTCCTATTCACCACCTCTGTCTATCCATCAGTCTGTGGATGATGTGATGAACTGAACTTCAAATTTGTCTTCAACTTCTTCCACAATGTATGCTAGAAATATCCAACAAACTTAGTGTCCCGATCTGAAACTATGGTCTTTGGCAAACCATGAAGTCTCACTACTTCTCTAAAAAACAATTCTGCTACATGAACAACATCATTAGTCTTCTTGCAGACAATGAAATGTGCCATCTTTGAAAATCTTCCAACCACCACAAAAATTGAATCATGTCCCCGCTGAGTCCTCGGTAAACCAAGAACAAAGTCCATGCTGATATCCTCCCAAGGCTTCTCTGGTACAGATAATGGCTGATACAACCCTGTATTTTGCTTCACTCCTTTCACCATCTGACATACTCTGCAACTCTGTACAAACTTCTTCACATCTTGTTACAACTATGGCCAATAATAATTCTCACTAACCAAAGAAAGAGTTTTGTCACGACCAAAATATCCAGCCAATCCTCCGCTATGCTTCTCCTTGATGAGATTATCCCTCATAGAACTTTGTGGAATGCACAACTGACTCCCTCTGAATAGCATATCATCCTGATGATTAAATCTAACTATTTCATCCTGTCTAGAGTAACAGGTTCTGTGCAAGCTTTCCAAGCTTCACCAAAATCAGGATCCTCTGGATACAAATTCTTGAGTTCCTTGAACCCAACCACTTCAATTTTCATTTCTGTCAGCAATAGTTGCCTTTTACTAAGAGCATCTACAACCCTATTAGACTTTCCACTCTTGTGTTTCAAAACAAATGTATAACTCTGCAAAAACTCAACCCATTTCAAATGCCTCTGATTCAACTTTCCTTGACTATTCAAATATTACAAAGCTTGATGATCAGTATACAAAAAAAACTCCTTAGGAAGAAGATAGTGTCTCCACTTCTTTAATGCTTGAACTATAGCATAAAATTCCTGATCATAAACAAAATATTTTCTCTTGGCATCATTTAACTTCTCACTGAAATAAGCAACAGGTTTACCTTCTTGGCTCATAACAGCTCCTATTGCAGTACCACTAGCATCACAATCTACTTGAAACACCTTATTAAAATTTGGAAGTGCTAAAACAGGTTGTTCTGTAACTTTTTGTTTCAACAATTGAAAACTCTTTTCTGCCCCATTAGTCCACTTAAACTCTTTTTTATCCCCTCTCATTGTTTCAGTCAAGGGTCCGTAAATACTGCTAAAATTTTTGATAAACTTTCTGTAAAAGCTAGCTAGACCATGAAAAGATCTTACCTCAGTAGCACTCCTTGGAGTAGGCCATTCAAGAATAGCCTGTACCTTCTCTGGGTCTATTTTTAGACCTTCTGTTGAAACTACAAATCCCAAATACACTAACTCTTTCTTCACAAAACTGCACTTTTTCAAATTAATCAACAATTTCTCATCTCTCAACTTCTCAAACACCATATGAATATGCATCATATGCTCCTCCAATGTCTTACTAAAGATCAAAATATCATCTAGGTAAACAATGATAAACTTACCCAGAAATTCTTTCAGAACCTCATTCATGAGCCGCATGAAAGTGCTCGGTGCATTGGTTAGCCCAAAAGGCATGACTAACCAGTCATACAGTCCTTCCTTTGTCTTGAAGGTAGTCTTCCATTCATCTCCTTCTTTAATTCGAATCCGATGATATCCACTTTTTAGATCTATCTTTGAAAAATACACAGCTCCACTCAAACAGTCCATAATATCATCCATTCGTGGCAATGGAAACCTGTACTTGATTGTGATCTTGTTTATTGCCCTAGAATCTGTACACATCCTCCATTCTCCATTCTTCTTTGGTGCTAATACTGCTGGTACAGCACAGGGACTGAGACTCTCACAGATCAATCCTTCTTGTAACAACTCATGTACCTGACTGTTTAACTCTTCACTTTCCGCAGGTGTCATTTTGTGTGCTACCTTATTCGGCAAACTCACTCCTGGGATCAAGTCCATCTGATGACTGATCTTCCTGACTGGTGGTAATCCATCAGACACATTATCGGATACAATATCCTGAAACTCATTCAATAAATTTGCAACTTCTACAAGAACATCTTCTACTTCCTCTTTACCAGATTTTGGAATTAAAGAAAAACATACATGCTCATGCCTCATACCATCTAAAAAATTTCTTCCATCAACAAAAGTTATCCTTGCATTACCACATACCTTTTCTTCAGTCTCCTTCAATGGTTTTAGCTTATGTCGTACTCCATCCTTTGTTAGGGAATAGGTATTCACATGACCATCATGTACAGCACATCTGTCAAACTGCCATGGTCTACCCAATAACATATGACATGCATCCATAGATATGATATCACACAATACCTCATCTTGGTATCCGCCAACCTTGAACTTCACTAGGCATTGTTCATTGACCATGACCTTGTGGTCATCCTGTACCCAGGCAATCCGATATGGATGTGGGTGTTTCTGTCTCTTGAGCTTCAACTTTGTCACCATCTCTTCTGACACCAAATTGTCAGTGCTTCCACTATCAATAATCACATCACAACATTTACCTTCACACTTGCACCTGGTGCGAAACAGGCTCCTCCTTTGCTCAGGTTCATTCTCACCACTCAACAGGACTCTTCTGTTAATCAACGTTTCTCCTCTTTCAGCATCTTCAAAATTTGATGATCTGACATCTTCATCTACATGTGCAACTCTAGCCTGGCCTTCATTTCTCCTGTCTATTCTGCCTTGGCACTGAGGACATTCAAATGCCGTATGACCTTCTTCTTCACAGTGAAAATATGTTCCACGGAAGCCTCCTCTTCCTCTTCCTCTTCCTCTCTGATCTCTATTACTCTAATCCTCGAAATGATTGGAATTATTTTCTCTCTGATTCTGACTGCTACTGGCCTCATCCTTCTTTTTCAGATTTTCATTTCGGCCACCATATGACTGTCCGCCAGATCTTCCACCACGACCTTTGCCATTTTGTTTGCTCTCAAACTTCTTGTTCAGCTTTTCCTCTACTTTTAGGGCAAACTGGTATGCCTCCTCAATACTATTCATTCGAACTAGATTCAACTCCTCCTGAATGCTTGACCTTAACCCATTAAGGTATCAAGCAACTTTCTCCTTATTAGCTTCTGCATGGCCTATTCTGATGAGGAGTCGATAGAACTCCTCTGTATACTCCTGAACAGATCTTCCTGCTTGCTTCAAACTCTACATTTTCTTCAGTAGGTCAAGCTCATAATCAACAGGAATGAACTGTCACTTCAATTTATCCACCATCAGATCCCATCTTGTGATTTTATCTTTCCCTCTTCTATTTCACTCCAATTAAATTTCTTGCCACTAGATCTTCGCATGACCTTTCAATTTGGCCTTCGCAAATTTGACCCTATCAGGATCTTCAACATCTTCATACTCAAAATATTCCTCACATTCATTGATCCAGTCGATCAATTCCTCTGGGTTAAGATTTTCAAAAAATGTAGGAACCTCAATCTTAGGTCTTTTCCCAATCTTGGAAATCGCCCGAAAAAGTCTTTCTTCCTCCTGGTTCACAATTTCAACTTCTCCTTCTTGATATTCTTCTTCGGCTTCATCCTCGCTTTCATCTCTGACATTAAGATTTATTCCTCTACGAATCTCTTCTTGCAATGCTCGCACTTGTCTCTGCAGCTCTCTAACCTCAGGTGTCACAACACCAGCTCTTTCACCACGTTCTCTTCGTGGAGGCATTTTCATGATGCGCACTGAAACCCTAACCACGGTCCTGGTGAAAACTGCCTCACAGTCGGTGATCTGTTTACACACTCAAGAACTCCTGCTCTGATACCACTTGATGAAGGGTGCTCCCCTTAATACCATAAACACATAACAGATATAGAGAAACAACAACAATATGCAAGAACAGAAAATTGGCTTCTTATTATCTCCACAAATGTGGAATTACAAACTTTCAGAATTACAATATGCAAAGCCACATGGGCATTCCCTTACAATATTCTGCAGGAGAAAGCCTCGAACTATTACCCAGATCTACTACCCAGAACTATTCTGAACTGCCTAAGACAATAATACAGCCTTCCTTATATAGGCAATTTTTCCACCGCCTGGGAAGGTTCCAGAATTTTAGCCAATAAGGCCGACCAAACTTAGAATTATTTTATTTTACATTTTATCACATCATAGTCAGCTCAAGATAACCTTTGAAACCCGAACAAAAATTTTGAAGAAAATTATTTTCTGACATTTCAGGTGGCCCAACTTCCGAAGACCATAAGTCATCACCAGTTGACCCGATCAGCTATTATAACCCTATTTCAGAAATGCCACGAAGTGCTCTACAGGCTTGACTAGCGTAAGTGCCCGCCACCCAAATTTTTGACCTCATTCGGGGCCTCTAAAGCCTTCAAAACTAAGTTCAAAGTTTCTGTACCCTGTTGCCAATACCGAAAATCTTCAATATCTTCCAATATACACTTGATCTAGCAATGAAACTTTACTGGTAGACTTATATGACCAAAATGAACCTCCAAGAAAGAAATCAGATCATTCTGAGCACATACAAAAATTACCAAAAATAGTAACTTTCCATAAATAGCAGCTTTGCACAAAATAACCCTTATTGAATATAAAAACATAAATATTTTTGGGTGATGCAAAATTGCTCTTACACCCAGGATGCTCCTGCATAAATATTTATGTTATCAATGGTATATGTTAATTTTCAATGATATATTTATATCGCACATATAAATACGTGCATAACGTTCCTGAATAATATATAAAGCTTTTATCACCTACAAATAGTATTAGAGAAGCATGTACTTGATCCTGTGCAATTTGAGTCTTAGATGGTTAAGATGATTTTGTTAGCATGAAAATCGAATGCCTAAATTACAATAAAGATTTCATCACAAACGCAGGTTTTAGAGGCATATAGAAGAGAAAACTTTAGTTCCTATTCCTATGTGATAGTTGGTGGCTTGCATCAATGTGATGGGACATAAGCGTGATAGATAGAAATATTGCAATCCAAAGTTTTCAATCCTTCAAGGAGAGCATTCACCTATTATGGTTGAGCATGGTACAAATTGCAACATTAAAATTTCTACAAATAATTACCACTGCATGAGAAGTAAAGCATTCAGTGCTAAATATTTCCAGATTTACCACAGTTGAAAACACTTGTCCATCGTACTTTCTGTAGTGCAAAGCAGAAATGAATGCTATGGAAGCTTAAAGTTGACCATGCCTTCCACGATTAAAACATATGAAGTATTCAGGTAAAGAGTTTGGAGAGTTTGAAATAAAAAATGAATAGATATTGATTTGTTAAGAGTTGGGTAAAAGGAGTGCGGAAATAAGGTAGTTACAGGAAGTTACGCATTTCATATTCTATAGAAAATTGGTAAGTTAGCACTTAAATTTCTTACATATCTTTCATGAAGAAAAGTTGGTCACTAGTTGTGTGCAGTAGTTGAAATAATTAGATTGCACTTAGATTTTGGATTTGCAAGTGAAGATTTTCCTGTAAAATAGATTTGAGTGCCATTAGATTAATGTCACATTATGGAGATTGTGTGCAATTGGTGAATTATGGTTTAGCGTTTTTCATTGGTTAGTTGGTTTTTTATCACGACTATACATATTAATGATCTTGGTTGGGATTTTGGAGAATATCTAGTAGAGGAAATCTTTAGAGTATGGGTTCATTAATGGTGTTATTGATCAAGACTCTATTGTACCTATTACTTGATTTTTGGAGATTTTAGTACTTCATTAAGTGTTACTTTTGGAGGTAAGTTGTATTGTGAACTTGAATATACAATTCGAGTTCATTTTACAAGTTCTATAAGGTACCAAGAAGGAGATATTTTTTGACTCAAATGTATTGATCAAATAATCTATCTTCTTAATATTAGTGTTTGGACATTTGGGGTCATCTTTGTTGCACATAAAAAGTCCTTCAAAGAATCATGTGCAATATCAAATGGATAGATTTTAATTGGTCATCTTGGAGGCTGGTGGCATTGGAGGATGGAGGAAATTTCATAATCTCAAGTCAAATTCTCTCTTTGGGATGATGTTATGCATGAGAAGCATTTTTGACATTTTTGGTTTTCTTTCTAATGTTGACAAATTTGAAGAATACATGACTTGTGAAGGCTCATTTTGGAGATAGGTTTGAGATTTGGTATTGCACAATTATGGACTGTTGTCTAGTGAGCTTCAGAGTATATGATCAAGAGTTATACCCTTTCACGGTCACTAGACAATGATAGAGAGTTATTGTATCTCTTAGGGATCATTATTGAATAATTTAAGGCTCTGTGATTCGAGAGTTCGGGATTGAGGGCTTAAGAACATAGGTCAAAGCTACACCTTTCTGAGGGTCAAGAGACAACTTTGATGGAGCCTTTCTTGGTTTAGGGTTTTCTACTTTAGAAGAAGTCTTTTCTCAAAATATGTATTCATATAATGTAATTAGCATGTTTTGTTTTGTAAGCCTTAAGAGGGGGTCCTTAGGGAAATCTGAATTTGATAGTTTTAAGATCAATGTAATAAGGGGGGAATGTTGGCATAAATAACTATTACATTGTCAAAAAACTATCCCTATGATATCAATATGATATTAGTTAAGGATATCAATTATATCAACTGATATATTTTTGTTATCAATGGTATATGTTAATTTTCAATGATATATGTATATCGTGTGTATAAATACATGCATCACATTCCTGATTAATATATCAAGCTTTTATCGTCTACAATTACACATATATTTTGATCCTAGTTTTTATATAGAGATGAAGATTCTGAATCCAGTTTCGCATCTCAAAAATTAAATGAGGATAAAAAGAGAAACTACATTGAGAAAGTATGGGAGGTCTTCAAAGTGGGAGTTTTCAATAAGAGCTTAGGCCCTTTTTGACACCTTTTTAACTCAAAGGATAGCTGGTAGTCAACTGGTAGTGCGGCTCGTTTGGTGGACATTGGTGAAGCTTTAGCTGTGATCCTAAATGGTATCAGAGATTAGTAGAATGTGATGGTAGCTTGTTGGATATGCGACACTTATAGTAATATTATATAATTCTTTAGTGATGTACTCCTAGACATGTCTTTATTTTAGGATACATACAGGGGATAGATTTTGTTACAGGTGCCATCTTTATAGCAATATGGGTAGAACGATTGTATGATGTATTGCAGTCCAAGGTTAGGAAATTATTGGTTTTTTGTCATGTATTGTAGTCTTTGGTCATGGGGTGTGAGTTGGTATGTGTCAAGGAATATCATACCTGCACTATGCTTGTTTGGTCTTGTATGATCATGTGTACTTCAACTTTCTATATTAATGTAATGTTTAGATCTAACGACCTTTTATCAAAAAATCAAAAAACAAAAAAAATTACACTTTTTAATAAACTCTACAAACTTTATAAGTCTTTATAAATGTACTTTAAATTAGTTAAAATTTTCAACAAATTAAAAACACAATATTTCCACAGCTTCTTAAAAGAAACGAATATAATAATTAAATACTCTTTATATAAAAAATTGGTAATTGTAATTTTTATATTAAAATTATTTTATTAAGTTTTGAAATCATCAAAAGAAAATTTATTTCAAATAAGAAAATTTATTATAATAAAATAATAAAATAAGAATAATATCTAAAAAACAATAAATAAGACATATTATTCTACGAACTATACTCTTCTCTTCCATTCTATTCTCATAACAAATCATCCCGGCACATTATATATTTCTATTCTCATAACAAACCATCCCAACACATTATATTGTATTTTAATAATTAAAGAGCATCTAAAACAATGTCTATTCCAGGCGGAAGTTGGTCCGGAATGGATTCGAACCGAAGATGTACACCCAGGCTTTGGAGCGTTTTACCCTGCTTGCACTAATGTATCCCGATTCCTCCACAACATTTTCAACTCTGTTATTGCGCGACAGGTGTAAATAACAGGAATATGGCTCGAAATTCTACTGTCAACCTCAGTTTTTGATTAAATTATTTTGCCTGCACTGACCCATAAGTCTGCTATTTCTTTTGTTTTGCAATACACCTTTGACTCAGCTATGATGAAACACCAGCCCTACAATATGATGTGCAATTCCACTTGCCATTGTGGCTCTCCTAACATTTTGCCTGCACCTCTTCATTTATACAACCTGATCAATCATTTTCACGCAGTTCCAAGGATCACGTTGATAAATATAATTTGATTTTTCTCCCCTGACCAAAAATCGCCATTAATTGTGCTCTGCTATTTCTTTTTCTGGCCAACACTTTATAAATCCTGACACACTTTTGACTCCGTTATGATGAAACACCAACCCTACAACATCTGCAATTCCACTCGTCATTGTCGCTCTCCTAATTATTTTGCCTGCACGTCTTCGATTATAAAGCCTGATCCTTTTGCCACTGGTAGCTGGTCTTTCCCTCTAGGGGAAAAATAAAGTTTCTGAGATAATTTTTTTATGTATTATGTGTGGGTTATTGTAATTTTTTGTTATAGCATTCAGCCTTGTTCAGTCTTGACTGTTATTTGCAAATGAACAAGTAGGGAAACGGTTAGTTTGGCGATTTCGTGGATTTATACAATGTATTTGATAAAATTACAGAACGAGCTCCTAGCTTGGATTGTTTTCATGATTGGTTGTTCAGAGTTTTAACACATGTTTCTTTAAAAAGAAACCTTAATCAGAGAATTGATATAATAATTCAGATTCAAAGATTAGTGATTTTCAAAGGCATTTCATAAATATATTAATGATTTTTTTTTAATAGGAAAATGGAATAGATTATAGCTGATATTGGTATGTTGTGATAGTTTAATTTTGGTGTTGTTCTTTTTATCAAGGTTCAATCTTATTAAGGTGTTATTTTTTAGCATTTAAATAGAGATTAAGTTTCACATTTGCAACGTCAATAATTCATAGCTCTAGGTCAAAACATTTACCCTTCTTTAATAAAATAGAATAGATTATAACAAATATTTTTCAACAACAAGTATAATTATAGTAATAATAGAAATAGTTGAATAGAGAGAAAATTTAATTTAATATTTTATAGTCAAAGAAAATAGGAAAAGAATCTCATAAATTGAAAGGATAGTTTAATTTCCATATCTTACCATTTTATTAAAAAATATTTTGGCATATTAAAGATTGATTTGCAATGGTACATCATTTCCCCATTTCAACAATAGTTTCTTGTCTCAATAAGAAAAGAATCTTGTAGTTTGAGATGACACTTTAATTTCTACATCTTTCCATCTTATAAAAAATAAAAAAATGTTATATTCAAGATTGATTTGAACCGGTATGTCATTTCTCCATAGATTTTAACAATAAATATTGGAATGTAAATGGGAAAAAGAATCTCATAATTTGAGATAACACTTCATTTTCCACATCTTTCCATCTTTTTTTTGATGAATTAAACATCCAAACAAGGGAGCTGACCCTTACAAGAACATGACCTGAAGGTGAGAAATCAGACCATCAAATAGCCCAAGGCAAAAGAAACATCAAGAGTAAGAAGAAAGAACACAAACCATAAAGGCTTTAGCCTAAAAAGAAAGGGTCAAACTCACACTACGAGACAAGAAGAGCGTGAGTTCTTCCTACTCCATCAAACAACTATCCAGACAATACTATCCTTAGGCTCCCTAATGAAAAAGACTTCGCTAGGATATCTGTCAGCTCACAACAACCAGAGTGTTGTAGAAGCCGAGCATCTTCAGTAATTGATGTAGGAACTTTTAGTGGCTTTTTAAGATTTTAGTTTTTTAGAAAAGTTTTTTTTTTTAATAACTTCGAAACATTTTTTTTTTCAATTTTGAAGGTTAGTTGGTAGTTCATCT
Source organism: Chamaecyparis obtusa (assembly GCA_027943335.1). Taxonomy (NCBI): domain Eukaryota; kingdom Viridiplantae; phylum Streptophyta; class Pinopsida; order Cupressales; family Cupressaceae; genus Chamaecyparis; species Chamaecyparis obtusa. The sequence continues at coordinate 1,510,426 of BSBK01005860.1, forward strand.
TATCTTAGTTTTAAGAAGCTTCATGGAAAAATTTAGCTTTTTTCAAGTTGTTTTAAAAAATACCAAAAAATGGAAAAAACTTATTTTTGTGAAAAAAAATGTCAAAAAAGGTAATCCAGATTTGTACTTAAATTAGTGTTTTCTCTCATTGTAGCAAAGAGTAGTTGGATGAATAATGAAGAGTTGTAAATTCTGAAATATTATGTTGTTTCTTCCTATATTATTTATGATACTTGTTTATGGTTAAAATTGGGTTGCATCATCTGGTATCAGAGAAGGAAGATGGTTGGGAGAGGATGAGGAAGAGGTAACACGAAGATGCAAAGAGACATGCAAATGCTCCAAAGACAAGTTGCAAGACTTATAGAAAGGCTTGCTGATCAAGAGCTAAGACAAAGAGAAGATAATTCAGATGATGAAGCAAGCAATGGAAGAGGAGTTGAACAACATGCAGAAGTTGAAGAAAAGGAAGAGAAAGAAAATGTACTATCTTTTGAAGAAAGGATTATTAGGGAATTAGAGGGAAGAAATGACAACATCAAAGTTGAAGTATCTAACTATGCAGGTAGTCTTAAAATAAAGGAGTTGATAGATTGGTTAAACAACATGGGGAAGTTCTTTGAATGGAAGCATATGATAGAGGAAAAGAAGGTAAAATTTTCCTGCACAAAGCTAAAAGGGAATGCAATGATCTGGTGGGATCACTTGTAGAAGGAAAGAATACGAAAGGGAAAGGAGAAAATAAGGATATGGGTGAAGATGGAGAAGAAACTGAGAGATAAATTTCTACCTTTAGATTATACACAAACCCTCTTTCAAAATTTTTAGAATTTGAAGAAAATTCTATCTACCGTAGAAGACTATACAAATAAGTTCTACAAACTATCTATTTGAGTGGACCCCCATGAAACTGATGAGAAGATGGTTGTGAGGTATGTTAATGAATTAAGAATGCATCAAGTCTCTAACATGAAAGAGGCATACTAGCTTTCCTTAAAGGTAGAAGAAAAGAAAAGTCACCAGTGTTTTTAGAGAAATAGAGGAGTGAGAAGGGGTACATAATCCCCATTGTGTGATGGTTCAAGTTATTCAACCAAGAAGAGTCATCCCAAGGAATAGAGAGAAATGAAGAAACCTGCCAGACTCCATCAAATAAACAAAGAGGAAGGGGATTTCAAAAAGGTCAAGGTTATGGCAATGATAGAGGATGGGAGGGCCAAAGAAGACCATTCCCTTATTTTAGGTGTGGTGAAGACAGTCATAGAGAATTTGAATGCTCCAATTATAACATGCAAGAAATGTTTCAAGAAAGACCATCCAAGGTGAATATAGCTCAAGATGAGAATGGACCAGGATAAGAGGTATCACCAGATATAGGAGAAAGTCTCATGATGAGGAGGAAAATGGTAATTCCAAAAAAGGAGGAGGTACATGGAAAAATTCTTGATGATTCATGGCTTCAAGCCAACATATTTTGCACAAGATGCACTTTAGGAGGAAAGGTATGCCAAGTAATTTTTGATGGAGGCAGTTGTGAGAACATGGTTTCTACAAAAATGGTAGATAAGCTAAATTTTCAATGTGATAAACATCCTCACCCCTATTGTATTGCATGGTTCAAAAAGGGGACTAAATTTACAATAGATAATGTTGGCATAATATGCATAATACATTGCAGTTAGGTCAATTGCACATCCCCATTCCCGTATGTAGTTAATAGTTATTGGTTAACTATTTACCTGTGTTATTTATTTCATATAATTGTATATGGAATATAAAAAATATCATTGAATGTATAACTTCTATCTCTGATTTCTGATTCCTTCATCTGGTATTAGAGAATCTATGGATTGAATATTTGCCTGCATAGAGGAGAATGTCACTGATGCCTACGCAGAGTTGCTGGTATGTCTGAGAGTGTGATCAGAGTGTGCAGAGTTGAGGAGAACGTGTGCAGAGTTGAACCATTTCTTCGTGCGTAGAGTTGAACCATTTCTTTGATCAAAGAACTATTTCAAAGAACTTTTGAAACCATTTCTTGAACCGGTGTGTGCGCAGAGTTGAGTTAATTCATGAATGAAGCATGCATATCAATGTATCAAAGAACTGTTGTTATCATCTGCAGGTTTTGAAACCGTTATTATCATCTGTAGGTTTTGAAACTGTTATGCAATGAATTTTTTCATTTTGTGTCATTCATGATCTTGCATAATAGTTCTGCGTTAAGAGTCTTTGAATCAGTTTGATCTTTATATGCTATGTTAAGAAGTTGGGGAGAAGTGGAGTTATTTTGAGATTATGTGGAAAATGGCCAAGTCATTGGATTTGGAAAGAGCACTGAACAGGACAAGCAATGAATGGAAAGGTGAAAATTGAGAGTGACACACTCATCTCATCTCTAAAGAAGTTCAAATGATGGGAGTTGCTGAATCAAAGTTCTTGCATTTGGATGGGCTAAAGACTGCATGGTAATGGAGTTTAGTCTACACCGTGATGAAGGTATGAAAAAAAAAACCATCAGTGAACGTAATATTAAGTTAATACTGGTGAGTTTGATTAGAATGAGGTGTAAAGAGTTTGATTAGAAATTGTTGATTTGGATTGTATTGGTTTACCATGGAGTTTCTGTTAGATAAATACTCTAGTTTCAATTTTCATACATGAAGAATAAAAATCCAAATGCAATTGATGAATAAAAACCTATGGGGCATCGTAAGTGGAACAGAAAAACCACCCACAGATGCAAATAAATTATTGGAGTGGAACGATAGAAATGATAAAGTCAAGGCTATTATTGGTCTTGCTCTTGCAGATTCTGAGCTTCATCATGTAGATCTAGATAACACTTCTGTTGAGATTTGGGATAATTTAAACAAGCTATTTGGAGCAAAAGGTGTCAATGCAAAGTTTTCTCTCAAAATTCAATTGTTTAGATTCAAAATGGAAAATGGGATCATAATGTCTAATCATATAAGTAATTTAAGGTCTCTCATTGGACAAATTGTAGAAGTTAAGGCTCCTGTTGATGATGATGATGCTAAGGCCATCTTGTTAAATAGCTTATCTTCCAAATATAGTAATGTTGTCTTTACATTAAGTCAACTCACTTCCTAGACTCTCGAGGATATGATTTCAGCCCTTCTACCAGAAGAAAATAGGACAAAGGAAGTCATAGAAGAAGCTCATCAAATAGATTAGGCATTATACTCACAAAGTACTAAAAAATGGTCAAATAACAATAGAAGAGACAATAGATGTTTTTATTGTAAGAAAAAGGGGCACACAACATGGATTTGTAGAACTAGAGCTAGTGATGTTCTTAAAGGAAAAAGCAAAGAACAATCTGAAGAAGGAAATGTTGCCTGCATTGAAAATGAGGATACATCAGATGATTGAGAGGTCGTTAATGATTTCCAATCTCCTATTAATCCCAATCTTGTGCTTTGAACCTTCACATTTTGGAGGCTGGTGGCATCAGAGGATGGATAAATTTTCATCATCTCAAGTCAGCTTCTCGCTTTGAGATGGTGTCTTGGATGAGAAGCATTTTTGGCATGTTTTGGTTTTCATTTTTGTTTTGCTTTCTAATGTTGACAAATTTGAAGAATGTATGTCTTGTGAAGTTTCATTTTGGAGATAGGTTCAAGATTTGGTAGTGCACTCAATATGGATTGCTGTCAAGTGAGCTTTAGAGTATATGATCGAGAATTATACCCTTTCGTGGTCACCAGACAATGATAGAGATCTATCGCATCTCTTAGGGATCATCATTGAATAATTCAAGATTGTGATTCGAGAGTTCAGGACTGAGAGCTTAAGAACACAACTTGAAGCTACACCTTTCTGAGGGTCACAAGACAGCTTGATGGAGCCCTGCATGATTCAGAATTTGCAACTTCAAAAAGAATATTTTCTCAATATATGTATTCATATTATGTAATCAACATGTTTTGTTATGTAAGCCTTAAGGGGGGATCCCTAGGGCAAAGTGTTTTTGATGTGTTTTTATGATCAATGTATTAAGGGGGGAATGTTGGCATAATACACATAATACATTGTAGTTAGGTCAACTACACATCCCCATTCCTGTATGCAGTTAACAGTTATTGGTTAACTCTTTACCTATGTTATATAATTCATATAATTGTATACGGAATATAAAAAAGATCATTGAATGTATAACTTCTATCTTTGATATCTGATTCCTTCAGATAAGAGGTTCTTATTAAATTTTCCATAGGAAAAGTATATAAGGATGAGGTGTGGTGTGATGTCACTTCAATGGATGCATGCCGTGTTTTGTTAGGAACATCTTGGCAGTATGATAGGAAAGTTATTCATGATGGGGGTAAAAATACATACACCTTTTGGATGGATGGATCTAAAGTAATCTTGTTTCCTCTCAAGGATGATGGAAAGGGTGAGAGTGTGTTTTCTGAAAAGGAACTTGTTAAATAACTAAAGGTAATAGGGTGTTATTATGCATTGGTAGCATGCAAAAGAGAGAAGAGGAATATTTGTCAGTACCACTAAAGGAAAATGATATATTGGAAGAGTTTGTTGATGTCATTGAAACAAAATTACCTGATGATGTTCCACCAAAAAGAGACATCCCATGTCATGTAGAACACTTCTACCAGTTGTAGGAAGAAGTAAGACATAAGTTACAGAAAATTCATGAGAGGTGAAAAAATCAATTTGTAGGATAAATAAAATTGGTCCAAACAAACTTTTTAAGAAAATAAATAACAATTCTTATGAGACAATACCAAATGAGAAAACAAAAAAAGATTGCATGTAACACCCCATCTATACTTAAAGCTAAAAGATGAAACCAAAGAAGATTCAACCATAAACAAAACCACATAGAACCATAGTAATTTTTTTTTTAAAACTACAAACTGAAACATATAATCATAGTAACTGCTTCAAAGAGCTTTATAGTTTTCAACTGAATTACATCAGAGTAATAAGAATACTCTTTATTCAAAGACTTAGTTTCAAAAACAAAATTTCCTTCTTAACCAATCCTTTACATTCTATGAATAGTTCTGATAACTAAAAACCAAGAAATGATCTGCTTCCCATAAATCTTAACAACTGCTATCCACTGTCCCATACTCATTGATTTATCCATCTAAAACCTAAAAATCAAAAGTAAACACAAGCGCAAATGCAAACAGGGCTCAATCACATTGATTAAGATAACGAATCATCTCCAAAATTTTGCAACCATATAAGTTAGTATAATATAAAAATTATGCAGATTAACAAACAGATGTTATTGAAATCTAGTAACATAATTCCATTCTTTTACACCAAAATCATCAAGCACTGTATCTCTTTCTAACAAAAATAAACTCGCAAAGAAAATGACAAAGTAGTGATCCAATAGTTCATGGGTGTCCACATAAGGACCTACGCTATTTATCCGTAAGGAAACCTCGTAGTAATCCATTATGTCTGATGAAACCATAATGTTTTATCTTATTAATTGAAACCCATATCCCTTGAATGTATAATTATCACTTAATTAAACAACTGACATTAATTCTTTCCCATAAGGATATAGACTAGTGTCAGTCACAACTGACAGAAATTCTATCATCTCAAGGTACTAGACTAGTGTCAGCCCCCAATCTAAGGATCACACTTGCATTATCTCAAAACACTTGATCTAACAATTAGTGATTGAAATGAAATGAACTACATTACACAATTTCACTAACACTTCATTTCTATTGCATCAATTTATAAAATTGAAACAGCAATCATAAATCCATTTAGATCCATGTTTCCATATTCCTTAACATACATTATTAAACATGATGTTTCTCAAAAGAAGAAAAGATCACAATTCTTTCTCAATCACAAATCCAATCAAATAATAATCTCCACATTAACTTAACATTAAATCTAAAACTGTACAATAAAATGTCCATATTGAATTCATGATTCCATTGAATAGAAAAGAACTAATATAATCATATATCAACTGAATCAACACAACACCCATCGCTTTTAACAAACCTACAAGCTTGCCATAACCGATTTATTATAAACTAATTTTCCAAACATCCAACTCTATTAATTACAAGTTTATACTTTTATATACATGTTGTCGTATGTACATGTATACACCACAGCTTGTGTATACATATACATATCCCAGCAGGTATATATATGTATATATAATTATATAAACTTGTAATTAATAGTTCAAAATGATAAACATAGCATCTATTATATACATGTTGGTGTATGTACATGTATACATCACAGCTTGTGTATACATATACATATCCCAGCAGGTATATATAAACATATATAATTATATAACGTAACTTATCATTCACAAAAGTTCAAGCCCATAACTACACATTGAACAAAACCATACTAGTCATCTCAGTCCTGTCAAAAAAAACATCTACCTTAATATACTACTGAATTTGCCGATTTCATAAAAGAAATAGCAAAAAATTAAGAACCGTCATCTACATTTTAAACAAAATATCAAAGTGGTTTTCCTCACTGACTGAAATGATAATATTTGACTTTCCTAAAAATTCCTAACATTTCCTAATGTCGATACAACTATTCTTCACACTGGTGATTATTTCTGAAGAATCATATAGCTCGCAGTCAAGAATTGAGTACAACCAAGATATCCACATTTTCACTATTGATTGAAACAGATAGTGACAACACCCATTTGACACAACAAATATTGATACCAAATTCAGTATATAATAGTGATGAGAATACCCGATTTCACTTTATGACTAAAAAAAAACTTACAAGTTGTAAACATACTGTTGCTACAGTATTCCTAACAACAAGAACAGTACGAGAATATCGTTAAAGAAGCTATAAACAAAAACTCATTCTGTGTTTCAAACTACATGTATAAGCCGATACTCATTCCTGATTAACCCCCTTATTATTGACCAAAGAAAAAGTAAACATCGACACAAACATACTATGGAATAACTATATATCAACTGCAACAACTATATACCCCATAGTTCGGCACAAACTAAAAGAAAACACTGTCAACTTCATACCCAGACTCAAAGAAAACCCATCAACACATTATGCCCGAAAACAACATATAAGAACATGTATCTCGAATTCTTCCACTAATCATAACCACCATAAACTAAATAGACTTCTTAATCCATCCAAGAAGAAATCAGTTCATGACCGAGCTCACAGAGAATACATTCGCAAAACCTCACATTCATCGACTATCAAACAGTGGTAATTAAACATTCTACTATTTCATTTGTAGAAAGAAAAATGGAAACAGAGGATAAGGTGAGAGATTGCCCCTGCCTGGTATTTGTGTGGGGAGATATCCAAAAACCAAAATGCCAAAGCTAGCCCCTGCTTGGTGAGCTTCACAGTCAAACCCTAATCTCAACCATGAAGATCTCTTTCCACTGATTGCCAAAGTGCCGTGCAAAAGAAAAGCCCACAACGCAAATACAGAGATGACAGTATGAAACACAAAACTTCCCAAATGATCATGAACAGAAGGGTATAACTTGCCATGAAAACCCCTTTCCATTCCAAGCAACTTATCATATAAGATATAACAGGAACACGGGTCCATAACTAACTGTTTACCCAAACTATCGCAGAATAACATGGTGAAAAATGGAGTCATAATTCAACTGCAACTCCTTTACCAGAGCTAATGGCGGACATCAAACACAAAGATGAATTTCATCGATAAGTTCATTCAATGCGAGCTTATCTCTTGTAGTAAACACAATACATTCCCTACCAAATGTCCATCAAAGTACAATCCCATAACCTGAAAATAGCTTAAACCCCACTAACACCACTATGCGATGCAAGTGCAATTAAACCCTGCCGATAAGTCATGTCTTTGAGCCAGATCATAAATAGGAAGACTTAGGGATAGATTAATATACATCTATGTTAGATAACATTAATCGATCTTAGGTTAAGAAAAACTAACTTAAGCATCAATGATAACAGCATATTAACAATGCCAAATTACTAACACTCAACAAATTAACCTCCTACTAACATACACAATAGGGTATGCTAACTTAGATAGTTCTTTAGTTTTAGCTAAAGAAAAACAACATAATTTCTAAAACAATTACTCATAAATATATGTATAAATACACACACACACACACACACACATATATATTTATTTATTTATTTATTTGAACTCAAAATTTGATTACAATTAAGTAACAACAATCTCTATCTATTGTTTGCAACATCAAGACACATTTATCCATAATAATAAAACCAATTCTAATTATGTTTAACATATTATTAGAATTCCAAAACAATGAACCAATTATCAGACAATTGACTAACCATTTAAGTTGTACTATTTTCACAATCAAACCAATATTCAAATCTCTACTGAACTATCCAGTACCATTAATTCAAAAGTCAGTCTATACCAATACTGACATCAGAAAAACTCATTAAGCTACAGAAATAGACATAATTCTCTGAGTGTCTGGCAGAACCAAAGTACCTATTACAGAGATAAACATATTTATTCCAAACAACAAGGTTCAAATGAACAAAGTCAGAGTTCAAACTCATAGAAATCTAACAGAAATATAGTTCTAGATAAAATGATGCTAATCAAACCAGAAATCCAACTATAACATAACATAGAAAAGTAATGCCTAAGACTGTCAGGGGCATGACACCCTTCCCCACTAGACTAGGCTTACTCCTGGAAGCTTGAAAACAAATGAGGATGTGCAGCTCTCATAGCCCCTATATCTTCCCAAGTTGCATAAGCTACATCATCAAGATCCCATAACACCTTTACCTACTCCACCTTGCATCCTCTAAGATTTAGCTCTCTTTGCTGGATGATCTGTACTGGTTCCAACATCAGTTGACCATCTACCACTTGTAAATTTTTCCAATTTAGCATGTGTGCAATGTCAGGTATGTATTTCCTTAAGACAGAAATGTGAAATACATCATGAATTCGTGAAAGACTGGGAGGCAAAGCAAGTCTGTAGGCAACTGGACCCACTTGTTCTAGGATCTCAAATGGTCCCACAAATCTTGGAGACAATTTTGACCCTTTACCATACTTAATAGGACTTTTCTGGGGCCTAACCCAAAGAAATACCTTATTCCCAACTTCAAATTGATGTTCAATCCTATGTAGGTCTGCATACTTTTTCTGCCTGTCCTAAGCTATAGATAGGTGTTCTCTGATGCACTTAACTTGCTATTCTAAATCTTGAAGCATCTCGGGACCTAAAATAATTTTGTCCTCAAGATTGTCCCAGCTTAAAGGTGTTCTACACGGTCTTCCATACAAAGCCTGGAAAGGAGCCATACCTATAGAACTATGGTAACCATTGTTGTAAGAAAATTCAACCAGATGCAAGTACTCTTCCCATGTATTTTGCCTATCCATCACATACATTCTAGGCATATCTTCCAAAATCTGATTGACATGCTCAGTCTATCCGTCAGTTTTGGGATGATATGCTGAACTAAAGTTCAGCTAAGTACCTAATTCACGCTACAAAGATCTCCACAGAGATGAAGTAAAAACTGAATCCCTATAAGATATGATCTTCTTAGGAATCCCATGTAGCTTAACAACCTGTTCCATATAAATCCATGCCACAGATGCAGCATTATAAGTGGATCTTATGGGAATAAAGTGGGCAACTTTGGTTAAGCGGTCAACAACAACCATAATGGCATCATGTCACCTAGCTAAAAATGGTAACCCCACTATGAAATCTATGGATATGGTATCCCATTTCCATTCAGGCACGTTGTGAGGTTGAAGTAAACTAGCTGGATGTTGATGTTCAGCTTTTACTCTCTGACACTCCAAGCATCTAGCCACAAAATCAGCAATATCCCTCTTCATACCCGGCTAGTAGTGATGCTGCTTAAGATCAGCATGCATCTTCTTCACACCAGGATGTGCTGAATAAGGTGCCTTATGTGCTTCAATCATAACTAGGTTCCGAAGATCCCCGACTTCTGGCACATATATGCTGCCTTGGTAAGTCATCAGTCCTTCAGTGCTAATAGAATAACCCTCAAATCTGCCTTCTAATACACTGCCACTATCAATCACTACTTTGACATCTAAGTACCAAGGATCAGTAGCCAAATTCAGAAGTATTCTCTCTTTCAAATCAATTGTGAGGGTCAAAGAAGAGATTTCATGACGCCTTCTACTAAGAGCATCCGCTACTTTATTTTCTTTACCCTGAATATACTTCATTTCGAAGTCACACTCACACAAAAACTCCATCCATCTGCGCTGACGTGCATTAAGATTGGGTTGTGTGAACAAATATTGTAGACTTCTGTGATCGGTATGAAGCTCAAAATGTTGACCAAGAAGAAAATGCCACCATTTGTTCAAAGCATGAATCATTGTTGCGAGTTCCAAATCATGAGTAGGATAATTAATTTCATGATCCTTTAGTTTCCTAGATTCATAAGCAATGACCCTGCTGTCTTGCATCAAGACAGCCCCTAAACCATCCAATGAGGCATCGGTGCACACAACAAATTCCTTAGAAGGATCAGGTACCACTAAAATTAGTGCACTAGTCAAACGTTCCTTAAGATGTTGGAATGCTTCTTCACATTTATCTGACCAGATGAATTTCTTACCCTTTCTCTAGAGAGAAGTAATGGAATGGGCTATCTTTGAAAAATTAGCCACAAATCTTCTGTAGTAGCTAGCCAGACCCATAAAAATTCATACTTCAGACACATTGGTAGGAGTTGGCCACTCTACAATTGCCCTGATCTTAGCAGAATCAACAGCTATTCCATCTCCTGTAATGATATGACCCAAATAACTTATTTCTGTTTTGAAAAATTCACATTTTTCAGGATTGGCATATAGCTTGTTCCTACGGAGACATTCAAAGACTTACCTCAAATGCTGCTCATGCTCCTCCAAGGAGTTAGAATATACCAAAATGTCATCAAGGAACACTACCACAAACTTATCTAAGAAAGTCCTGAATACTCCCTGCATCAAACTCATGAATACTGATGGTGCATTAGTCAACCCAAATGGCACTACCATGAATTCATAATGCCCATACCTTGTGCGAAAGGTTGTTTTATGAATGTCAGCTTCTTGAATCCTTAACTAATGGTATCCAGATTTGAGATCAATCTTGGAAAACACCTTGGCACCCTTCACTTGATCAAACAAATCATCGATGCGAGGCAAAGGATATCTATTTTTGATGGTAGCTTTGTTCAGTTGTCTATAGTCGATACAAAGCCTCAAAGATCCATCCTTCTTCTTGACGAAGATAACTGGTACTCCCCAAGGTGAAACACTAGGTCTAATAAGCCCCTTTTCAAGAAGTTCCTCAAGTTGAACATTGAGTTCCACTAATTCTTGAGTGGTCATGCGGTAAGGAGTCTTGGAAATCGGTTCGGTTCCCGACAAAAGATCAATCCTAAAATCAATTTCTCTTTTAGGTGGGATTCCTGGAATCTCTGTAATGAATACATCTGAGAATTCCTTCAAAATTGGATGATCTAAGCTGGTGTTCCAAGCAACTGGTTCTTCAAAATCATTGATAGAAATAGCAAACAATTTTCATCCCTTTTGTAAACATCTCTGAAGTTGCTTAGTAGAAATATTTTTGACTGACATAGGCCTCTTAACACCTATAATAATCTTGATGGTTCTATTATCATCGATACATCTAATGGTCTTCTCTCTACAATCGATGATAGCTTGGTGTTGATCTAACCAATCCATACCCAGAATAATGTCATAAGAACCTAAAGGAATAACCCTAAGGTTAACTGTAGTAGTAAAAGCCTTAAATTGGACCTTACAATTTTCAGCTATAAACCCCGATTCAACCTTAGTCCCTGATGCTAACTCGACTTGCCATGCCAATTCAGCTTTACTCATAGGAATTCCACATTGCTTAACCAAATTGGAAGAAATAAAAGAGCCAGTGGCACCAGAGTCAAATAAAATAGAGATCTTCTTACTTTGGTAATTACCTCTAGCTTCAATCATAGTGTTCTAATTATCTGCTTGTTTCTGATCCATAGTAGCAAAGATGCGATGATTCCTTCCAGAATCACCAATAGTAGCCTTAGAACTTGTGGCTTTAGACCTGACCTGACTATTGCCTCGAAGGGGACAATTCCATTGCAAATGCCCCAATTGCCCACATTGCCAACACTCTGCTCCTCTCTTGGTACTTTTATCCTGTGATGAGTTCACTAGAGGTGATGCATAACTCTGTTGTACACTCTGAGTTGGTTTAAAGGACTTAGGTTTCTCAGGAACCTTGAAACTCTTGTTTGATTTGGAAAACTTTTCAAACTTCCTCTTCTGAAATTTACCACTTGATCCACTAGAAACTGCCTTGAAATTATCTTGATAAGGTTTTTGATTCTTCCCACTGCTTTGAGCCGGTGGATTCACTGATCCTTTGGCTGAAAATCCTGACTTCAATTTTGTGAGCTTGGCTTGATCAACAGCTTCTTTCACTGTTTTAGGTTTGAAAGTTCTCACTTCTTCTCCAATTTTAGGGTTCAAACCCCTAATGAAGTGTTGTACCAAAGGCTTATCATTCTCTAACCAACCAGAATATTTCTTCAGTTGGAAAAACCTCCTCTCATACATTTCCACCATTTAGTTGCCTTGAGAAATACTGAAGAATTCTTTGGATCTAGTTTGCTGCCAATAATCCGACATGAATCTCTCGCAGAATCTTTCTACGAAGAGCTCCCATGTAACCTGAGAGATAAGAATTCCAAGTTTCTCTAGTTCCATATTCCACCATATGGAAGCAAAGGATCTTAGCTGCATTACGGTCCAACGAACCTTCACATTACTGTGATAATCATGGAGAATAAAACACCTTTCGATGTTCAAGAGCCATGCTTCAGCTTCAACACCACCCTCTATTCCATTGAAATATGGTCCTTTGAGCTTAGAAAGGTCTTTTAACTAAGTCCTGATAACAGGATCTTTTGCTACAGGGACTCGTATAACATGAGCATTTGCTACACCATCTGGAACATTGTTCCTTGCTTCAATGTTATCCAACCTCTCAAGGATCCGTTGGAGAACTTCAACCTGAGGTACCTCTCGATCTTCCTGATCCATTCCTATTAAAGGATCAACTTGTTCATCACCAAGTATTCCTTGGTGACCTCATCCTCTTCCTCAGCCACAACCATGACCGCGTCATCCACCCCTACCTCTGCCTAAATTGACATCAACTGGGTCACCACATCTTTGTGCTCCTCGTGTAACAGGAGGCATGCTTGAAATCCTATAGAAAAGATCAATAAAAAATCACTAACGGAAGCATAATGATAAAAACCCTTATCTTTTAAACCCTCAAGCCCTGAGTGTTTAAACTTGGGCTCTGATACCAAATGTAACACCCCATCTATACTTAAAGCTAAAAGATGAAACCAAAGAAGATTCAACCATAAACAAAACCACATAGAACCATAGTAAATTTTTTTTTAAAACTACAAACTGAAACATATAATCATAGTAACTGCTTCAAAGAGCTTTATAGTTTTCAATTGAATTACATCAGAGTAATAAGAATACTCTTTATTCAAAGACTTAGTTTCAAAAACAAAATTTCCTTCTTAACCAATCCTTTACATTCTACGAATAGTTCTGATAACTAAAAACCAAGAAATGATCTGCTTCCCATAAATCTTAACTGCTATCCACTATCCCATACTCATTGATTTATCCATCTAAAACTTAAAAATCAAAAGTAAACACAAGCGCAAATGCAAACAGGGCTCAGTCACATTGATTAAGATAACGAATCATCTCCAAAATTTTGCAACCGTATAAGTCAGTATAATATAACAATTATGCAGATTAACAAACAGATGTTATTGAAATCTAGTAACATAATTCCATTCTTTTACACCAAAATCATCAAGCACTGTATCTCTTTCTAACAGAAATAAACTCGCAAAGAAAATGACAAAGTAGTGATCCAATAGTTCATGGGTGTCCACATAAGGACCTACGCTATGTATCCGTAAGGAAACCTCGTAGTAATCCATTATGTCTAATGAAACCATAATGTTTTATCTTATTAATTGAAACCCATATCCCTTGAATTTATAATTATCACTTAATTAAACAACTGACATAAATTCTTTCCCATAAGGATATAGACTAGTGTCAGTCACAACTGACAGAAATTCTATCATCACAAGGTACTAGACTAGTGTTAGCCCCCAATCTAAGGATCACACTTGCATTATCTCAAAACACTTGATCTAACAATTAGTGATTGAAATGAAATGAACTACATTACACAATTTCACTAACACTTCATTTCTATTACATCAATTTATAAAATTGAAACAGCAATCATAAATCCATTTAGATCCATGTTTCCATATTCCTTAACATACATTATTAAACATGATGTTTCTCAAAAGAAGAAAAGATCACAATTCTTTCTCAATCACAAATCCAATCAAATAATAATCTCCACATTAACTTAACATTAAATCTAAAACTGTACAATAAAATGTCCATATTGAATTCATGATTCCATTGAATAGAAAAGAACTAATATAATCATATATCAACTGAATCAACACAACACCCATCACTTTTAACAAACATACAAGCTTTCCATAACCGATTTATTATAAACTAATTTGCCAAACATCCTGCTCTGTTAATTACAAGTTTATACTTTTATATACATGTTGGCGTATGTACATGTATACACCATGGCTTGTGTATACATATACATATCCCAGCAGGTATATATATGTATATATAATTATATAAACTTGTAATTAATAGTTCAGAATGATAAACATAGCATCTATTATATACATGTTGGTGTATGTACATGTATACATCATGGCTTGTGTATACATATACATATCCCAGCAGGTATATATAAATATATATAATTATATAACATAACTTATCATTCACAAAAGTTCAAGCCCATAACTACACATTGAACAAAACCATACTAGTCATCTCAGTCCTGTAAAAAAAAACATCTACCTTAATATACTACTGAATCTACCGATTTCATAAAAGAAATAGCAGAAAATTAAGAACTGTCATCTACATTTTAAACAAAATATCAAAGTGGTTTTCCTCACTGACTGAAATGATAATATTTGACTTTCCTAAAAATTCCTAACATTTCCTAATGTCGATACAACTATTCTTCACACTGGTGATTATTTCTGAAGAATCATATAGCTCGCAGTCAAGAATTGAGTACAACCAAGATATCCACATTTTCACTATTGACTGAAACAGATAGTGACAACACCCATTTGACACAACAAATATTGATACCAGATTTGGTATATAACAGTGATGAGAATACCTGATTTCACTTTATGACTAAAAAAAAACTCTTACAAGTTGTAAACATACTGTTGCTACAGTATTCCTAACAACAAGAATAGTACGAGAATACCGTTAAAGAAGCTATAAACAAAAACTCATTCTGTGTTTCAAACTACATGTATAAGCCGATACTCATTCCTGATTAACCCCCTTATTATTGACCAAAGAAAAAGTAAACATCGACACAAACATACTATGGAATAACCATATATCAACTGCAACAACTATATACCCCATAGTTCGGCATAAACTAAAAGAAAACACTGTCAACTTCATACCCAGACTCAAAGAAAACCCATCAACACATTATGCCCGAAAATAGCATATAAGAACATGTATCTCGAATTCTTCCACTAATCATAACCACCATAAACTAAATAGACTTCTTAATCCATCCAAGAAGAAATTGGTTCATGACCGAGGTCACAGAGAATACATTCGCAAAACCTCACATTCATCGACTATCAAACAGTGGTAATTAAACATTCTACTATTTCATTTGCAGAAAGAAAAATGGAAACAGAGGATAAGGTGAGAGATTGCCCCTACCTGGTATTTGTGTGGGGAGATATCCAAAAACCAAAATGTCAAAGCTAGCCCCTGCCTGGTGAGCTTCACAGTCGAACCCTAATCTCAACCATGAAGATCTCTTTCCACTGATTGCCAAAGTGCCGTGCAAAAGAAAAGCCCACAATGCAAATACAGAGATGACAGTATGAAACACAAAACTTCCCAAATGATCACAAACAGAAGGGTATAACTTGCCGTGAAAACCCCTTTCCATTCCAAGCAACTTATCATATAAGATATAACAGGAACATGGGTCCATAACTAACTGTTTACCCAAACTGTCGCAGAATAACATGGTGAAAAATGGAGTCATAATTCAACTACAACTCCTTTACGAGAGCTAATGGCGGACATCAAACACAAAGATGAATTTCATCGATAAGTTCATTCAATGCGAGCTTATCTCTTGCAGTAAACACAATACATTCCCTGCCAAATGTCCATCAAAGTACAATCCCATAACCTGAAAATAGCTTAAACCCCACTAACACCACTATGTGATGCAAGTGCAATTAAACCCTGCCAATAAGTCATGTCTTCGAGCCAGATCATAAATAGGAAGACTTAGGGATAGATTAATATACATCTATGTTAGATAACATTAATCGATCTTAGGTTAAGAAAAACTAACTTAAGCATCAATGATAACAGCATATTAACAATGCCAAATTACTAACACTCAACAAATTAACCTCCTACTAACATACACAATAGGGTATGCTAACTTAGATAGTTCTTTAGTTTTAGCTAAAGAAAAACAACATAATTTCTAAAACAATTACTCATAAATATATGTATAAATACACACACACACACACACACACACACACACACACACACACACACACACACATATATATATTTATTTATTTGAACTCAAAATTTGATTACAATAGTTAACAACAATCTCTATATACTGTTTGCAACATCAAGACACATTTATCCATAATAATAAAACCAATTCTAATTATGTTTAACATATTATTAAGAATTCCAAAACAATGAACCAATTATCAGACAACTAACTAACCATTTAAGTTGTACTATTTTCACAATCAAACCAATATTCAAATCTCTACTAAACTATCCAGTACCATTAATTCAAAAGTCAGTCTATACCAATACTGACATCAAAAAAACTCATTAAGCTACAGAAATAGACATAATTCTCTGAGTGTCTGGCATAACCAAAGTACCTATTACAGAGATAAACATATTTATTCCAAACAACAAGGTTCAAATGAATGAAGTCAGAGTTCAAACTCATAGAAATCTAATAGAAATATAGTTCCAGATAAAATGATGCTAATCAAACCAGAAATCCAACTATAACATAACATAGAAAAGTAATGCCTGAGACTGTCAGGGGCATGACATTGCATAGGTTTTAGATAAGAAGACTGTTAATGCTCTCCAAGATGAATACAATAAATATCTGGTACAATGAGAAGGATTAGATCTAGATAAGAAGCATGTATTCAAAATTAACTTGTAGGAGTTGTGTTTGTTTCAACCAAAGGAGAATGATGCAAGAGCTTTTAGTGGCTTTTTAAAATTTTAGTGTTTTTCTTTATTTTTTAGAAAAGTTTTTTTTCATTAACTTCAAAATATTATTTCCAATTTAAAAGGTTAGTTGGGAGTTCATATTATTTTAGTTTTAAGAATCTTCATGGAAAAATTCATCTTTTTTTGAGTTGTTTTAAAAATGACCAAAAATGGAAAAAAAATGTTTTTGTGAATTTTTTTTGCCAAAAAAGGTAATTTTGGATTTGTACTTAAATTAGTATTTTCTCTCATTGTAGAAGAGAGTATTTGGATGAATAATAAAGATTTTTGAATTCTAAAATATTCTGTTGTGTTTTCCTATATTCTTTATGATACTTGTTCATGGTTAAAATTGGGTTGCATTAGTAATAGCTTGGTGTAGAGCAGAAGCATATGTGGAGGGAAGAGAAAGGTCCTCGTGACCAAAGGGTGTTGCACTAGTGGGATTTTGGGCAACATAATGAGCTACAATAGGAGAAAGACTCATTAGAACCAGAAGCTAGACCTTAATCTGCAATAGGGACATCATTCAAATTTTCCGCAGGGGTTCCATCTTCATCAACAACATGTGAATCCTCAAAGGAGGAATCAGAAGCATGGACAATCAAATGATCATTTCTTGAAGCCTTCAAATGATCATGACATATTTCCATCTTGTTAAAACAAAATATTTTGGTTTATTCAAGATTTATTTGAAATGTTATAACATTTTCCCATGGATTTTAACAATAAAGATTGTTGTCCAAATAGGAAAATAATCTCATATTTTGTTAATACACTTTAATTTCCATAACTTACCATCTTATACGAGAAAAACATTTTGACATATTCAAAGATTGAATTGAAATGGTATAACATTTCTTCACGAATTTTAATGATAAAGTTTGGCATCTATTTATAGAAAAAGAATCTCATAATTTGATAAGAGACTTCAATTTCCACATCTTGTCAGGGAAAAATAAAATGTTTTTGGCATATTTAAGATTGATTTGAAATGGCATAATGTTTTTTCATATTCAAGATTGATTTGAATTGGTATGATATTTTGGCATATTCAAGATTGATTTGAAATGATCTATAACATTTCGTCAATAGATTTTAATAATGAAATTTGGAATCTATGAGCCAATGTATTGATAATATGTACTTTTGATATTTTTCAAAAGATATTTATAATTTTATTATTTTTAATTAGTATTATAAATTAGATGCATCCACCAATCATTATTTGAATCTATTTAATACTATTACAAAATAATAAGATTATTGTTAACATATAAATATTATTCTAATAATACTAAAAAGATGCAATATAATTTTGATAAAATGATTATAAACCAATAGCATCCCAATAATACTGTACAATGCTATTATCCAATAGATTTGTAAATAAAACTAGATTATACATTTTAAATAGATTTTAAAAAATATAAATATTAAAATGAAAACATATTTTAACTCTTCAGCCTATTGACCAATTCTTTCACATTTAAGTAAACTTAAAACATACATTAGTATTTTTCTCAAAGAACTAATAATATAAAATCATTATATAAAACAATTGACAAGACTTAATGTTCCATAGTAAATTTTTTAATTCTATTCTATTGGCAAATCAAAAGCTATTTATGCACCCAACACTTTGTTACCTCTCTTTAAAATATGTTAACATTGCAGTGAAAATAACCACCTCCATAGTCTCCTTTCTCAAACAACCATATTTCGAAGGATGATAGATTTCACCAATAGTTGTAGAGTACATGTAGAAAAAGGCTTGAGGGAAATTAAAATTATGCAAAAACTAGGCAACCCATCACATATACTCATAGACATCTTTGACCATTTGGAATCGACCATTACTAGCCTTTATTAATTAATAGACTTAAGAAGAAAATTATTTAGATCCCAAGTCAATTAGTTGAAGAGACCTCACAAAGGAAAATGTCTCAATTGTTAGCATCACATGCTTATAGAGCTATTGCAAAAGCACAAGTGGTCACCCAAAAGGAGCAAGAGAACACATCAAAGGTAAGATAAGACTCCATGATTCAATCAAATAGAAAAGTGTGTTATGCTATGGATGACACAGACTAGCTAGTTGTGTTGTGCTAGGTGATCCATGAGATAGAAAGAAGAGAGAAGATGGGGGGAAATGGTCTACCAACTTGTCTTATGATAGTTCCACCAACCAAAGAGAATGTAAAGAGGGATTTGATGGTCTAGCATATGCTAGTCAACTCATTTATGTAAATGAGAGGTTGAATGGTCTAGCAAGTTGTGGTATGATAGTCAACCTATGAAAATGATAGGTCAAATAGTCTAGTAAATTGTGTTATGCTAGTAAACCAATCTTGAAAAATGTATGCAAAGGAGATGTCAAATGGGATAGAAAGTTGTGTTATGCTAGTTCAACCAATCCTAAGGATAGAAAACAAAAGCATTGTATCCAAGGAAAAATGTAAAAATATGTATAAAGGAGAGTGATATGGACCTAGCAAGTTATATAATGCTAGTGTACTCTACCTAACATGATTAAATTAAAAAAGATATTTACAATAAGGACACCATATATTCCCCCCCTTAAGATGAAAAAAGAGGACTATTTTGACATCTCAAGGAAAAGAGAAACTAGGATAAAGCACCTTTAACACAGAGGAGATATTCTACAAGTAATATCCAGTCTAAGACAAAGAGGTCACAACTCCTATCAGGTCAAGGAAGGGACAAATGTAAAGAGAGACCATGCAACAAGTGTAAAGGTATCATTTTAGAAAATGTTGAAAAGAGATCAGGAATAATAAGGGAAGAATCACACCTTCCTCATTGCTAGGTAAAGGGATTCTTTGAGGAAGGATGACATGCTTTTAGCCCCCGAAAGTAAAGGGTTTGTTTACCATGGATACCCCATTGAAAATAATGAAAAGGTTATGATCAAGGATGCATATCTCTTTTATAAGAGAGAATCCTGAATGGAAATAAACAATTCCATGAAAGATTGGATATCATAAGAGAAACAAATGCAACTTAACCAAGAGGAAAGTTGACCATCAAGACAACCTGATGAGAGACATTGAAAATACTACCCTTTTCCCCCAAGTGTAGAGACCATAATAAAATTAAGGAATGCTATATTACTCACAAAGTATGGTCGCACCTGAAAATTATACCACCATGAATGAAAATGATCCCCTAAAGGATATGCTAACAATGCCACATAGTGCAGAGAAACATAATAGGAGCTTAAATGTTATTTAAATATTGGAGAATTGGAAATTAATGTATTACAACACATTATGTGAATGATACCATGATTAATGAGTTTTTGAATTTTGTAATGCAAAGCTTGACATTCATTAGTAGAGTTGTCATGATATCAATGATATATGCAAAAAGGAAGATTCACGAGACTTTGACTACGCTTCTTTTTTCATTTAGGTTGAGTAATGAACTTGGCATGAAGAAGGATAGGAAAACTAATTTCTTGATTATAGCTAGGTAGAGAAGAAATGGGTGGCTGCAAGAAGTTGAGTCTCACTTTTGGGCAAAAAGTAGGAGTGTTTTCCCTATTTCTAAAATTTCCTATCAATTGATGTCCAATTTTGAGGCACTTAGAGATTGAATCTCATAAAAATTCAATAATAAAAAATGTAGTACTCGGAGTCTAGTTTTCAAATATGTAATTTATTTAAATACCCACATGGTATAAATTAATTTTTAGTATGCATATTTAAAAACCACTTTTTGAAAATGCACGTTTCAAGACCATACCACACCCATGTATGACCACCATATTTTGACCTAAATAAATGAAATTTTGTGAATTCTTATGGGGAAATATACCTAAGATACCAAATATTGATGAGAATATTTTTTCTTATTTTTTTATTGAATGTTTTTTAAATTAATTTTTAATTGACTATAAAGAAAAATTTTAAAACGTCTGGTGTACGACCACCATAATTTGATGAAAATTTCATATTGTTTCCATTTTTTTATCTTCAAGAGAATTGTATGTAGATTAATGACGTATAATTTATTTTCCAAAAAACCTAAAAACAAAAAAGCTATTAAAGTTTTAGTGAACCTCACTATTTTGCATTTAGGTACCACTTTTAATTAATAAATAATGTAAAAATAGTAAAAATAGTTATATCACTATAAAATTTATATTTTTGAAATCAAGATAGTGAGAGCTCTAATGGGTTTTCATTTTTTTTAAAAATACGATCAAGAAGGCTATCAAAAAATTACGACAAGATAGAAATCTGACATTCTAGTGCCTTAACCAAATTTTTGGAGGTCAAGGCTTAAGCTCAGTTCCACCAAGCCTATCGTGAACTAAAATCTAAGGCAAAGGTGTGTTTTCTTCTCATGTCTTAAGAAACGGGTGTCATTATTTGAAATTGAAAAAATGGGCACTCGTTTCTTAAAAAAATATAACGGTGTGTAAAAATGCATTTCTAGTCATAATTAAAAAATAAATAAATTCTAGAAACGAGCACCCTTTTTTCAAAAAATGGGTTCCCATTTTTTGAATTTCGAATCAGGCATCAAAACCTAAATCGGGTGCCCATTTTTTAAAAATAGGTGCCTATTTCTAGCAGCATTTTTTAATTCCACAAGACTTTCACTGTATAGGCACCCAAATTCATGCACTTACCTAAATGTTATGTGATAAAGGAGGGGATGTTCAAACAAAGGTAGAGGTTTGAGACCAAACACTTCCATAGGTTTCTCATGAGTCTCAATTCTTTTTTTCACACATCCTTTTAGATTGAGAGTTGAATTGTGAAGAGAATCAGGTTGAACAAATGAAACACTAGGCCCACTAAAGAGCCTCAAGTTGAAATTAGGAGCTTTTTATTCATCTGCAAAAGATGGCATAAAGTATAATGACCCCTGATCATCATCTAAATGAGTTCTTATAGGAGAAGAAATATCTTTAGGAGAAGAAGATATGGTTTGATTAAATGATGCAAGAATAAAAAGATAATTTGATTCAGTTTGTAAGTAATTTTTAATCTTAAAAATCAACAAGAGTATACTTGGTGTTGTTATAGATGAACTTAACTTTGTGATGACGTGTTGAAGGAACAACGTGAATGGAATGTAGCCATGGTCGACCTAGGAGAAAATTATATAATTAAGAGCACTAAGAATGACATGAATAGGGGTAGATAAAATGACAAGACCTACTTTAACAGGAAAAGTGGTAATACCCAAGGTTTGTTTAGAAACATTTTCAAAGCCATGGATAGGAATAGATTCAGGTTTGATTAAAGAAACATCCATGTTTATCTTGTGTAACAAGTTAATGCTACAAACATTAAGTTATGAGTCATTATCAATTAATTTTCTTTGAATAAGATTATCATTGATAAGGACAACCATAAGATAATAATGTTGATCTTGAATTTATTTATAAGGAAATTCATCTTGAGGAAACACAATTTGAGATTGATTATTGGTTGCATTCATGTACTCAAAGATGGAAGTTATACTATCTTTCCTAGGGGGTGAGACATACACATTTCTCAAGGTTTGTTGTAATGCTTCATGATATGTAGGTGAAGTTTGAAGAATCTCCCAAAGGGAGATCTTGGCAAGAGTAGCATGATGTTTATTTGCTAAATTATACTCCATTCAAAGATTTTAAGGGAGACGGGGTGAAGGAGGAAGCATTGGTTGAGAAGTAGGAAGAGAAGGAGGAATAACTAAATGAGTAGGTTTTCTATTAGTTCTTGTGCTATATATGTGTGAGAAAATGCATGAAATTCATGTTGTTGAGAACCTTTCACTAAAATTATTGGTTTATTTTGAAGTATAAGGGTATCTTAAAGAAGACCGAAAAAAATCTTAGGACTTTCAGTACCCAAAACATTGACAATATTAACTTGGGTAGGCTCTTTGTTCTCAAAGGTTTCATTTATGATAGGGAGAGAATTAAGGGTATTAGACTCTCTCTTTAAGGAATCTTGATGATTTAGGAAATATTTATAAGAGGGATGGACAAAAATCATTAATGCTTCATCAGTAGAAGGAATTTCAGTTATACTAGTCTCCTTTACCACAATATCATCTTCTTTGATAAAATATCTTTCAGAAGGGAGATAATAATCAACATTTTTGTTTAATTGTTTATCCCAAATAGGGAGACCATCAAGAAGGGAAAAAAGTCAGGAGGAGCTTCAACATCAACATAGTGAAAATGGGGATTATAAGGGAGGTTGTTTTCCCCAAAATAATGGAGGACACTGAAGGCAATGTCCACAAGGAGGAGGTGATTGATCTTGCTTTGGTGGTCCTAAGTGATAAAGCCAGGGAAATGGATTTGGAGTTCCTCAACAACACTAAGAATAGCATGCTGGATCAGTACAGGTCCTTCAAATGGATCTTCCATAAAATTGAAGACCTCAAATAAAAAATTCAGACTACAGATGACAAGGATCACCAGTCCACAGAGTGAAAGCAAAGCCTCTAGGCTAGGGTTTAGCAGCTGGAATAAAAAATGATCAGCCTAGAGGAAACCGTTAAGGGTATTGCCGAGCAAAATTTTAACATTCTCAAAGCATCCAATGACCACATAAAGCTTCTAATCAACAAAATGGAAGAAAACATGGACAACAGGGTTGATAAGAGGACTTTGGAGGAAGGGATAAGAAGCCAAGTGAGGTCCCAGGTAAAAGAACCAGAGCTAGAACAAAGAAAAACAAGGAGAAGGAAGGCTCCCATGGTTTCCAAGACATCTAGAATGTTAAAGAGATAGCAGAGTTGATGGAGGATCTCAAATGCAATGCTGCTGTCATGCTCAGGAGCTTGGCTTAACTTGTTCCCCAGTGCCTGTCTTTTTGTTCTATTCTGTCTTTCCTTTTCTATGGTTGTTTCATGTCTGGCCTTTATGTGGCCTTTCCCTTGGATTGAAAAAACATTAGCTTTGAACGGATCTCATTTATCTCTTTTTAATTACTCTGTTGTGGGTTTCAGGCACCCTGTAAAACCTATTTTACTTAATCAACAACATATCTATGAATAAAGAAAACTTTATGAGAGAGGTAATCATAACTCACTAAGACTTTGAATTCCTAAGCAGGGAGTCATTAAAAAAAATAGAAGGTGAAGTATCATAAGGGAAATCATCATCCTTAACCAAGATATCCTCATGGATGAGGCTTATATTAGAAGAAGAGTTAACATCAATCCTCAATGCTTCTCCCCAAAGAGAAATATCATTGAGAGAAAGGTCAAAAACATTTTCTTTCTCTAATTTATCCTTATGAGGTGATATAAAAGAAGCCAAAAAAACATCACATGTATTAAATTGATTCTTTTTAGTGCTAACATAATATGAAGGTAACTTGATGGGGGGATGTTGTTTTATCTCAAAATTAACAAAATGGTCTTGGGATAATTCCCTAAACAATTTTTGCAACATGAAAGGAAAGAAATAAATATATACAAATCGAGAACAATTTATGAAATGAAAGATTTATTTTTCAACTTTTTTTTATAAATGAAAATGCAAGATGTAGAAAATATGTAATAGTGATTAATACAATGCATAAAAAGTAGATGTAGACACTAAATCAAAAGTATGTAAGAGGAGTTGGGCTCACCAAAATGCATAATGTAAAAAGGGAATCACATAAAAGGACCACTTTCCCTAATTGATAAGGCACATTGGAATACAAAACCACCTCAAGATAAATATGATTGACACCACTTGGTAAGAAAGATTCCAATGCAATATTAATGCCTTTGGGGTTTCTATTTTTTTTATTTCTAAAAATTGAGAAATAGATATAGATGATAATGATATAAAAAAGGCTAAATAAGAATAGATATGATCTAATCAAACTAAGAAAGCTGATGTAAAAGGGAATAGAGAAGAATTTGAATGCACCTAGAAATGAAATAGGAGAAGTGAGTTTTCAGATCTGAATTCTAATATATTAAAATCCTAAAATGACTTGTAACTATAGATCTGAGACCTAGAGGTTATAACCTGGCTTCCTTCCAAATCTAGGATCAAAATGCAGGGGACATGACAACAATGGTGACATGTACTTGGGCATTATGAAAATGATAATATATACCAGGTGTTTTTGACAGGATTTTCCAGGGATCATCTGGCAATTCTTGATCTGCCTAGAAAAGCTCTAGTAGCTCCATAACTTGTTCCTGCACATAGAAAAATAGATAAGGTTTGTGAAATGGGTTTTCCCTAGTCAAACTCATATTTAGGAATTGACCATGAAATTGAAAGGAAAATGCATAAGGAAAGATGAAATAGAGTCTAGATCTAATTTATAAATCATCTTATACCTTGATGATGCAATTCTTATTTGAATGTGATCACAAATATTAATTTAACAACTTGATCTCCAAAAAATCCCAAAAGATAATCATGGATGTTGTAGTTTTCCACAGTGATTAAAGAAGAAGAAGAATGTCTTGAAGGATTAAAGACTTCTATGCTTGAAGACCTTGAGAATTCTCTTGAAATATGATTTCTTGATTAATTATTGATCATGAGATCTTTCCAATAGTAATGGATATGAAAATGAGGAGAGATGTGGTTTTTATATACATCTCACATCATTTCAGTGGTTAAAACTTGGGTAGATCGACCACAAAATTGAATTTCCCACCAAAATACTGGCATGGATGACACATACAAGGATGGTGGATCCAATTAAGGACTGATTGACCTTGCAAACAAACCAATATGTAGTAGAAATGCACAATAACAATAATGGATCTGAAATAGAACATAAGTATTTATTCATCAAATCATTGATTACATGCAATGTGCTGAGCTGTAAGGCCTTCCTAGTTACGACTAGATATAAATAAAGTAAGAGTCTACAAGATCTCATAGGATCCAAATCTCTTCCACAACATCAATATTCAGCTAACCCAGGTCTACAACACACAACACACTAGTAGGCATCTAGGAGAGATCTAAAATTGTACTCAAACTTACAAGCAATCTTCTTGTTCCTAAGCTCGTAGGCTACTAACCTTTCTTTCAATCAATCTCCCCCTCCAAATAACTACCCAAGAATCTACTTAAATAATAAATCCCAGCCACAAGTCAGCTTTACAAGATATACAAATATTAAATGCCAAAACATCAGTCGGCCCTCAAATAGCCTTATAAATAAATAAAATCTCCAAGATGGCCCCAACAGTCATCAGATCCACATAGAAGAATGCAACATGCTAGATCTAGGTCCCCATACATCCAATGATCAATCCATAACTCAAGGAGTATGACCCAAATCAATGAAACCAGTCGGCTAAGACGATCCATCCAAACAAACCAAGTCGGTAAGAAAGAACACTGAGAAATAGAGAAATAACTGAGTGCCAGACACCGACCATGCTAAGCATGAACGAGGAATGCAGTTATCACCAAGTGCTAGGACAAACTAATGCCTTTAGTTACTAATTATTCTTCAGAGACCGAGAAGCCCTGGTAAACATAGAAATTGAGAAACCAGTCTCCCAAACCGAGCAAGTACTCCACCAAACCAAGATCAAAACTAACAATCTACTACCTTCAAAGACAAACATATTTTTGGTTGATACAGGATTGCCAAGAATCCTAGGATGCTCTTGCATCAGACACCCTAGGTAAGAAAGATTTTCTCATAAGGAAATTAGGAACACCTCAAGGGAATCAGAACATGTATGTCAAATCTATTCTTCACCCATATCTCCTCTTTTCCTTCATCCCAAGTAGTCTTCACTTCATTCATTTCTCCCTGCAACAAGTTCTACTTTCCACTTTCCTTATCTTTTCTATCTGCAACTGATAACAACCGACTCTGACCACTACCGATCACATCAGTGCCTCGGTAAGATTCATCCTCTCCAGACTCCTCAATCAACTCAATATCATATGCATCTCTTTGCATCATGAATGTCACCATCTGCTATACCATCTCTATCAGAAAGACCATCTATCTCTTGATCTCAACAAACTCTTCAAAAATATCATTCTCCTTCTCCTTCAAACTAGACTTTGCAGGAATAGGTTCATCAACCCTCTACTCCTAAGTTCTGTCATAAGGAAAAAACCTAATAACTCCACATCCCTTAACCCCTATCTCCTGTAAAGGTAACAAATTATTTCAAGCTCCTTCATGTCTAACCACATAGGTGTTAGCACGATCGTCAAACAACACATTTTTGTCAAATTGCTAAGGTGTACCGAGCAATAGATGACAAGCATCCATAGGTAATATATCACACAATATCTCATCTTGGTAAGATCCAATTTGAAAATTAACCAAGCATTGTTCTTCAACTCTAACCTTAGAAACATCTTGTATCCAACTAATCTGATAAGGATTAGGATGCTTCCTTCTTTCCAAATTCAACTTACTAACCATTTCATCTAAAACAAAGTTCTCAGAACTACCACCATCAACTATGACATTACATACCTTATCCTTGTACTTACATCTAGTTCTGAACAAATTTATTCTTTGTACTAGTTCATGGACACATGAAACTAATCTCCTAGTGATAAGTGTCTCACCTTTTTCTGCAACATTCACAATATCTTCTTCAGTAGTCAGTGCAACCCTCTTCTTAGGATAATGAAAACTTCTGTGACCAGCTTCACCATAGTTATAACAAGTACCGGTGAAATCATTCTTCCACCTTCCTCTCTGTCCATTGTTGAAGTTCTTAGTACCTTGACCACTGCTAGACCCCATATAAGCTTTCGTATGATTCTTTATCACATTACTTTCAGTAACCACCCATTTTACCACTTTGGTTCCTATTGCTCTGTCTTCCATCATACTTCTTATTCAGCTTCTCTTCAATCTTTAATGCCATCTGATAAGCATCACTAATTGTTGTCATCCACACAGTAAGTAACTATTCTTGAATACAAGGTCTCAAACCATAGACATACCTAGCAACCTTCTCTTTATCAGCTTCAGAATCACCGGTCCTAATTTGGTTCTGTAAAACTCCTTGGTATACTCTTGTACCAATTTGTTAGTCTTCTTCAAAGCTTGCATCTTCTTAAACATGTCCAATTCATAATCCACCAGAATTAATTGCTTCTTCAACTTGTCAACCATTCGGTTCCACTTAGTGATCTTTTCTTTTCCTCTTCTGCCTCTTTCCAACTGAATTTCTCTCCACCAGATATTTGCATGACCTTTCAACTTAGTATTTTCAAATATAACTCTATCAGGATCTTATATTTCCTCATAATCAAAGTATTCATCCATCTCATTAAACCAATCAATCGACTCTTCTGGCCTAAGGCTTCTAGCAAATGCAGAAACTTCAATCTTAGGTCTCCTCCCAATCTTAGACATAGCTTTTAGAATTCTATCCTCCTCAGGATCTCTAGCTTCTTCTACAACTTCAAAATGATCTTCTTCCTCATATTCATCATCACTACCTATCTTCAGTGTAGTCTTCTTCTTTCTCAATTCTTCTTGTAGGTCTTGCACTTGTTTCTGCAAAGCCCTAAAATAATCAAGATTGAATTCTCTAGTAGCTTCTTCCTCTGAGATCTCATGATTTCTCCTCAAAGGCATTTTCAAATCAAGATCCAGGTGAAAACACATAAGATCCACTCGGCTCCAATAGGAATAGACTTTGCTCAAACAAGAACAAACCTCACTCTGATACCACCTAACGCAGACAAGGATGGTGGATCCAATTAAGGATTAACTGACCTTGCAACCAAACCAATGCGTAGTGGAAATGCACAATAACAACAACATATCTGAAATAGAACATAAGTCTTTATTCATCAAATTACCAATTACATGCAATGTGCCGAGCTATAAGGTCTTCACGGTTACGACCAGATACAAAGCAAGTAACAGTCTACAAGATTTCACAGGATCCAAATCTCTTCCACAACATCAGTATTTAGCTAACCCAGGTCTACAACATGCAACACACTGGTAGGCATCTAGGAGAGATCTAAACTTGTACTCAAACTTCCAAGCAATATTCCTATTCCTAAGCTCGTAGGATACTAACCTTTCTTTCAATCAATCCCCCCCTCCAAAAAAGTACCCAAGCATCTACTTAAATACTAAATCCCAGCCACAAGTTGGCTCTATAGGATATACAAATATTAAATGCCAAAACATCAGTTCGCCCTCAAATAGCCTTATAAATAAATAAACTCTCCAAGATGGCCCCAACAGTCATTAGATCTGCATAGAAGAATGCAAAATGCCAGATCTAAGCCCCCAAACATCCAACATGGTCAATCCATAACTCAAGGAGTGTGACCCAAATCAACGGAACCAGTCGGTCAAGCCGATCCATCCAAACAAACCAAGTCGGTAAGCAAGAACACCGAGCAACAAAGAAATAACCAAGTGCTAGACACCGACCATGCCAAGTATGAACAAGGAACATAGTTATCACTAAGCACCAGGAGAAACCTATGCCTTTAGTTACCAATCATTCTTCAGAGACCAAGCAACACCGGTAAACATAGAAATTGAGCAACCAATCTCCCAAACCGAGCAAGTACTCCACCAAACCAAGATCAAAACAAACAATCTACCTTCAAAGACAAACATATTTTTGGTTGATATAGGATTGCCAAGAATCCTAGGATGCTCCTGCATCAATGGATCACTAGGACAAATTAGGGCCCCAATCCTTAGGGACATGTCACCAATGGAAACATTTACCTTGGAGAACAAGTCTAGATTTTGTCAAGGTACCAAGAATATAGGGAAGATGCAAGATTTACAAGTACAACTCATTTAAGGGTTGGGGCATGTCAAGAAGGACACAAATAAGTATATAGGGCCTAGGTAATGAAATGAATTATTTGAATGGAGGAAAAATAGAGGGGCACAATTATAAATAAGGGTCAAACTCAAGTTTTGAAGAAATTGAATCAATTAGAAATAAGCATTATAAGAGTGTGAAATAAATATGAGAACCCATACTACTAAAATAGGGCTAAAATGAGAATGTAATTAAGGGTTCTTACTTTTTAGAAAAGTACACAAATATTTCAATATATAGTATCTATTGGAGGCATTTCACATCTTTTTCTACCCTTTATTGTACCTACTAAAAAGGGGGAGAGAGATTTGTGTTTTTCCATTAAGGACAAAGGGGGACTTTGTTTCTCTCTCAGTTGTTGTCCTTGATGATAGAGACAAAAACCTCTTTTTATATTCATGGTAATACAATTGGACATATATAATTGACTGGTATATGACACAAATCTATTGGTATATCCACAATGACACACTTGAACATGTATGTACTTGAATACTTTATTGGTTGTGGCAAATTGATGAAGGGTGCTCCCCTTAACAACACAAACACATCAAAGAAATAGAGAAACAACAACAATATGCAAGAACAAAAAATGGACTTCTTATTATCTCCACAAATGTGGAATTACAAAATTTCAGAATTACAATATGCAAAGCCACATGGGAAATCCCTTACAATAATTTGAAGGACAAAGCCTCAAATTAATACCCAGATCTACTACCCAGAACTATCCCGAACTGCCTAAGACAACACTACAACCTTCCTTATATTGGCAACTTTCCACTACCTAGGAAGGTTCTAGAATTTTAGCCAACAAGGCCGACCAAACTTAGAATTATTTTATTTTATAATTTATTACATCAAAGTCAGCTCAAAATAACTTTTGAAACCCAAACATAAATTTTGAAGGAAAATCATTTTCTGCCATTTCAGGTGGCCCAACTTCCGAAGAGCATAAGTCATTGCCAGTTGACCCGATTGACTATTATAACCCCATTCCAGAATGGCCACGAAGCACTCTACAGGCTTGAATCATGCAAGCGCCTGTAACCTAAATTTTTGACATCATCTGGGGCCTCTAAAGCCTTCAAAACTGAGTTCAAAGTTTCTGTACCCTATTGCCAATACCAAAACTCTTCAATATCTACAAAGTTAAAATTGATCTGTCAATGAAATTTTACTGGCAGGATGATATAACCAAAATAAACCTCCAAGGAAGAAATCAAAATATTTTGAGATCAGATGACCAATCTTACTAAAAAAAACAAGTTTCCATAAATAGAAGCTCTACACAAGATAGCCCTTATTGAATAAAAGAACATAAATATTTTTGGGTGATACAAGATTTCTCTTACACCCAGGATGCTCCTACATCAGACACTTGAGGTAATTTGAGAAGTGACCCTGTCATGACTTAGGTGTGCAGAGGAAAACCAAGATAGTTAAACTTTTCCTTTGTAAGCCATGATGAATCTTTAACAGGTCATCCTTTCCATTTGACCAAATACTCTTCATATGTCCTATTCCTTGTGCTTCTACCAACATGACTATCCAGTATGTCTTCAATCTCCTTAATATCTGAACAGGTTGCTGGAATACTCCACTGTGCTGTTGTAACCTCATCTTCAACACCTCCTTCATGATACTTTGTCAGATCTAAAATGTTAAATACTCATGAAATATTCAGCTCAATAGGTAACTCTACCTCATAGGCATTTTCTGAATCATGCTTCTTCAGTGTCTTACATGGCCCAAATTTCTTCATTTTCAACTTATTATATGTACCAACTGGAAATCGCTCCTTCCGCAAATGAACCATGACTTCATCTCCAACCTAAAATTCCTTATGCCTCATTTTCTCATCTTCCTTAGCCTTATACTGTGCATTCATCTTGGTAATGTGCTTCCTCACCTCCTCATGGATGTTCTCCAAATGTTATGCAAAACCCTTAGCTTCAGCACTACTTATTTTTCCTTTATCTATCTTTCTCAACTCGGATGCATTTCTGGGACTATACATATACAATTTGTGGATGATGTGATGAACTAAACTTCAAATCTATCTTTAACTCTTCACTTTCTGCTAGTGTCATTTTGTGTGCTACTTATTTGGAAAACTAGCTCCTAGAATCAATCCATTTGATGACTGATCTTTCTTACTAGTGGTAATCCATCAGGCACATTATCAGATACAACATACTGAAACTCATTCAATAATTTTGCAACTTCTATAGGTACATCTTCTACTTCCTCTTTCCTAGCCTTTGGAATTAAGGTAAAACACATATGCTCATGCTGCATACCATTTGAGAAATTTCTTCTATCAAAAAAAGTTATTCTTGCATTACCACATACCTTTTCTTCGGTCTCCTTCAATGGATTTAGCTTATGTCGCATTACATCCTTTGTCAGGGAATAGGTATTCACATGACCATCATTTACAACACATGTGTCAAACTCCCATGACCTACCCAACAACATATGACATGCATCCATAGATATAATATCACATAGTACCTCATCCTGGTACTCACCAATATTGAATTTCACTAGGCACTGTTCACTGACCATGACCTTGTGGTCACCCTGCACCCAGGCAACCTGATATGGATGTGGATATTTCTACCTCTTGAGCTTCAAATTTGTCACCATCTCTTCTGACACCAAATTATTAGTACTACCACTATCAATAATCATATCACAACACTTACCCTCACACTTGCACCTGGTGGGAAATAGGCTCCTCCTTTGTTAAGGTTCATTCTTACCACTCAGCAGGACTCTTTTGTTAATCAACATTTCTCATATTTTAGCCTCTTCAAAATTTGATGATCTAGCATCCTCATCTACATATGCAACTCTGGCCTGGCCTTCATTCCTCTTATCCATCCTTCCTTAGTGTTGAGGAAATTCAAATGTCCTATGACCTTCTCCATAGTGAAAACATGTTCCACGGAAGCCTCCTCTTCCTAAACCTTGTCCTCTACCTCTTCCTCTCTGATCTCTATTGTTCTGATCTTTGAAATGATTGGAATTGTTTCCTCTTTGATTTTGACTCCTATTGGCTTCATCCTTCTATTTCAGATCTTTATTTTGGCCTCCATATGACCATCCACTAGATTGTCCACCGCGACCTTGTCCATTTTGTCTACTCTCAAACTTCTTGTTTAGATTTTCCTCTACTTTTAGGGCAAATTGGTATGCATCTTCAATACTGTTCATTCGAACTAGATTCAGCTCCTCCTAAATGCTTGGCCTCAACCCATTAAAGTAACAGGAAACTTTCTCCTTATCAACTTTTGCATGGCCTGTTCTAATGAGGATTCGATAGAACTCCTATGTATACTCCTGAACAGATCATCCCACTTCCTTCAAACTTTGCATTTTCTTCTGTAGGTCAAGCTCATAATCAACGGGGATGAACTGCCACTTCAATTTATCCACCATCTGATCCGATCTTGTGATTTTATCTTTCCCTCTTCTATTTCTCTCCAATTGAATCTCTTGCCACCAAATCTTCACATGACCATTCAGTCTGGCATTCGCAAATTTGACCCTATTAAGATCCTCAATATCTTCATAATCAAAATATTCTTCACATTCATTGATCTAGTCAATCAACTCCTCTGGGTTAAGATTTCTTGAAAATGAAGGAACCTCAATCTTAGGTCTTTTTTCAATCTTGGAAATGGCCTGAAAAAGTCTTTCTTCCTCCTGATTCCAACTTCAACTTCTCTTTCTTGATCTTCTTCTTAGGCTTCATCCTCGCTTTTGTCTCTAAAAATAAGATTCATTCCTTTGTGAATCTCCTCTTGCAATGCTTGCACTTGTCTATGCAGTGCCCTAACCTCAGGTGTTACAATGCCAGCTCTTCCACCATGTTCCCTTCATGGAGGCATTTTCACGCATGTCACTGAAACCCTAACCATGATTCTGGTGTAAACTACCTCACAGTCGGCAATCTGTTTACACAAAAACCCTAACCCATGGTCCTGGTGCAAACTACCTCACAATCGGTGATCTATTTACACACTCAAGAACTCTTGCTATGATACCACTTGATGAAAGGTGCTCTCCTTAATACCACAAATACATCACAGAAATAGAGAAACAACAACAATATGCAATAATAGAAAATGAGCTTCTTATTATCTCCACAAATGTGGAATTACAAACTTTTAGAATTACAATATGCAGAGCCACATGGGAAATCCCTTACAATAATCTAAAGGAAAAAGCCTCGAATTAATACCTAGATCTACTATCTAGAACTATCTTGAACTGCCTAATACAACACTACAACCTTCCTTATATAGGCAATTATCCACCGCCTGGGAAGGTTCCAGAATTTTAGCCAACAAGGCCGACCAAACTTAGAATTATTTTATTTTACAATTTATTACATAAAAGTAGGCTCAAATAAATTTTGAAACGCAAATAGAAATTTTGAAGGAAATTTATTTTCTGCCATTTTAGGTGACCCAACTTTCGAAGACCATAAGTCATCGCTAGTTGACCAGATTGACTATTATATTCCCATTCCGAAAAGACCGCGAAGTGGTCTGCAATCTTGACTCGCGCAAGTGCCTTTCACCCAAATTTTTGACCTCATCTAGGGCCTCTAAAGCATTCAAAACTGAGTTCAAATTTTTTGTACCCTGTTGCCAATACCAAAAATCTTCAATATCTACAAAGTTAGACTTGATCTGTCAATGAAACTTTACTCGCAGGTTGATATGACCAAAATGAACCTCCAGGAAAGAAATCAGAATATTCGAAGATCAGATGACCAATCTTACTAAAAATTACAAGTTTCCATAAATAGCAGCTCTGCACAAGATAGCCCTTATTGAATACAAAAATAGAAATAATTTTGGGTGATGCAAGATTCCTCTTACACCCAGGATGCTCCTACATCAAACACCTATGGTAATTTGAGAAGTGACCCTGTCATGACTCAGGTGTGCAGAGGAAAACCAAGATGGTTAACATCCTCCTTTGTTAGCCATGATGAATCTTCAATAGGTCATCCTTTCCATTTGACCAAATACCCTTCATATGTCCTCTTCCTTGTGCTTCTACCAATATGACTATCGAGTATGTCTTCAATCTTTTTGATATCTGAACTCATTGCTAGAATACTCCACTGTGCTATTGTAACCTCATCTTCAAAACCTCCTTCATGATACTTTTTCATATCTAAAATCTTAAATACTGGTGAAATATTCAGCTCAGTAGGTAACTCTACCTCATAGGAATTTCTTGAATCATGTTTCTTCAGTATCTTACATGGCCCAAAATTTTTTATTTTTAGCTTGTTATATGTACCAACTAGAAATCGCTCCTTCCACAAATGAACCATGACTTCATCTCCAACCTGAAATTCCTTATGCCTCCTTTTCTCATCTTCCTTAACCTTATACTGTGCATTCATTTTGGTAATGTGATTCCTCACCTCCTCATGGATGTTCTCCAAATGTTGTACAAAACCCTCAGCTTCAACACTACTTATTTCTCTATTATCTATCATTCTCAACTTGGATGCATTTGTGAGACTATTTCCATATACAATTTTTGGATGATGTGATGAACTAAACTTCAAATCTGTCTTCAACTCTTCACTTTCTGCTAGTGTCATTCTATGTGCTACCTTATTTGGAAAATTGGCTCCTAGAATCAAGTCCATGTGATGACTGATCTTTTTTACTGGTGGTAATTGATCAGGCACATTATCAGATACAATATCTTGAAACTCATTCAATAATTCTACAACTTCTATAGGTACATCTTCTACTTCCTCTTTCCTAGCCTTTGGAATTAAGGTAAAACACATATGCTCATGCCACATACCATTTGAGGAATTTCCTCTATCAACAAAAGTTATTCTTGCATTACCACATACCTTTTCTTCGGTCTCGTTTAATGGCTTTAGCTTATGTCATATTCCATCCTTTGTTAGGGAATAGGTATTCACATGACCATCATGTAAATCACATTTGTCAAACTACCATGGCCTATCCAAAAACATATTACATGCATCCATAGATATGATATCACATAGTACCTCATTATGGTACCCGCCAATATTGAACTTCACTAGGCACTGTTCATTAACCATGACCTTGAGGTCATCCTACACCTAGGCAACCCGATATGGATGTGGATGTTTTTGCCTCTTGAGCTTCAAATTTGTCACCATCTCTTATGACACCAAATTATCAGTCCTACCACTATCAATAATCACATCACAACACTTACCCTCACACTTGCACCCGGTGTGAAATAGGCACCTCCTTTGTTTAGGTTCATTCTCAACACTCAGCAGGACTCTTCTGTTAATCAACGTTTATCCTCTTTCAACCTATTCAGAATTTGATGATCTGGCATCCTCATCTACATATGAAACTCTGGCCTGGCCTTCATTCCTCCTATCTATCCTTCCTTAGCATTGAGGACATTCAAATACCCTATGACCTTCTTCTCCATAGTGAAAACATGTTCCATGAAAGCCTCATCTTCCTGAACCTTGTCCTCTTCCTCTTCCTCTCTGATCTCTATTGTTTTGATCTTGAAAATGATTGGAATTGTTTCCTCTCTAATTTTGATTACTACTGGCATCATCCTTCTTTTTTAGATCTTCATTTTAGCCTCCATATGACTGTCCACCAGATCATCCACCATGACCTCTTCCATTTTGTCTGCTCTCAAACTTCTTGTTCAGCTTTTCCTCTACTTTTATTGAAAATTAGTATGCCTCTTCAATACTATTCATTTAAACTAGATTCAGATCCTCCTGAATGCTTGGCCTCAACCTATTAAGGTAATGAGAAACTTCCTCCTTATTAGCTTCTACATGGCCTATTCTGATGAGGATTCA
Source organism: Chamaecyparis obtusa (assembly GCA_027943335.1). Taxonomy (NCBI): domain Eukaryota; kingdom Viridiplantae; phylum Streptophyta; class Pinopsida; order Cupressales; family Cupressaceae; genus Chamaecyparis; species Chamaecyparis obtusa. Next base: position 1,547,637 of record BSBK01005860.1, read on the forward strand.
ATAGAACTCATTTGTATACTCCTGAACAAATCATCCCCCTTGCTTCAAACTTTGCATTTTCTTTTGTAGGTCAAGCTCATAATGAACAGAGATGAACTGTTGCTTTAATTTATCCACCATTTGATCCCATCTTATGATTTTATCTTTCCCTCTTCTATTTCGCTCCAATTGAATCTCTTGCCAGTAGATATTCCTATGACCTTTTAGTTTGGCCTTTGCGAATTTGACCCTATCAAGATCCTCAATATCTTCATACTCAAAATATTCTTCACATTCATTGATCTAGTTGATGAACTCCTCTGGGTTAAGATTTCCTAAAAATGAAAGAACCTCAATCTTCGATCTTTTTATGATCTTGAAATGGCCCGAAAAAGTCTTTCTTCCTCCTGGTTCACAACTTTGACTTCTCCTTCTTGATCTTATTCTTCGGCTTCATCCTCACTTTCATCTCTAACATTAAGATTCATTCTTTTGTGAATCTCCTCTTGCAATGCTCGCACTTTTCTCTACAGTGCCCTAACCTCAGGTGTTATAAGACCAGCTCTTCCACCATGTTCCCTTCATGTAGGCATTTTCATGTGTATCACTGAAACCCTAACTACGGTTCTGGTACAAACTGCCTCATAGTTGGTGATCTGTTTACATAGAAATCCTAACCCATAGTCCTGGTGCAAACTACCTCACAATTAGCGATCTATTTACACACTCAAGAACTCCTGCTCTGATACCATTTGATGAAGGGTGCTCCCCTTAATACCATAAACACATCAGAAAAATAGAGAAATAAGAACAATATGCAATAATAGAAAATGGGCTTCTTATTATCTCCACAAATGTTGAATTACAAACTTTTAGAATTACAATATGCAAAGCCACATGGGGAATCCCTTACAATAAACTGAAGGATAAAGCCTCAAATTAATACCCAGCTCTACTATCCAGAATTATCCCAAACTGCCTAAGATAACACTACAGCCTTCCTTATATAGGCAATTTTCTATCGCCTGGGAAGGTTCTAGAATTTTAGCCAACAAGGCCGACCAAACTTAGAATTATTTTATTTTACAATTTATTACATCAAAGTCAACTCAAAATAAGTTTTGAAATCCAAATAAAAATTTTGAAGGAAAATCATTTTCTGCCATTTCAGGTGACCCAACTTCCAAAGACCATAAGTCATGGCTAGTTGACACGATTGACTATTATAACCCCATTCCAAAAAGGCTACGAAGCGCTTGACAGGCTTGACTAGCGCAAGTGCTTATCAAACAAAATTTTGACCTCATTTGGGGCCTCTAAAGCCTTCAAAACTGAGTTTAAAGTTTCTGTACCCTTTTGGCAATACTGAAAATCTTCAATATCTACAGAGCTAGACTTGATCTGTCAATGAAACTTTATTGGCAGGCTGATATGACCAAAATGAACCTCCAGGGAAGAAATCATAATATTCCAAGATTGGATGATGAATCTTAGTAAAAATAGAAAGTTTTCATAAATAAAAGCTCTACACAAGATAGCCATTATTGAATACAAAAACATAAAATTTTTTGGGTGATGCAAGAATGCTCTGACACCCAGGATGCTCCTACAGCAGACACCTGGGGTAATTTGAGAAGTGACCCTGTCACAACTCAGGTGTGCAAAGGAAAACCAAGATGGTTAACCTCCTCCTTTGTTAGCCATGATGATTCTTCAACAGGTCATCCTTTCTATTTGTTCAAATACTCTTAATATGTCATGTTCCTTGTGCTTCTGCCAACATGACTATCTAGTATGTCTTCAATCTCCTTGATATTTAAACTGGTTGCTGGAATACTCCACTGTGCTACTGGGTATGCGCAAGATCATGAGGGACCAAAAAGTGGCGATGTGAAAATATTCACTTTTCACTTGTCCAAAAGCGCATGAAAGCGCTTGTTGACTTTTTAGTAGGCCTAGGTGTCAGTACACCTGGAAAAACCTGACACCAAAGCACAAGCCTAATTGGGTACAAGAAAGTCCCCCTGACCCCTTTTGACACATGTGAACCCTCTAGTGTGTTTGAAGGGGTCGTAGGACCCCTTCGGGCACACTTGAGGGTTTAGATGTGTCAAAAGGGGTCATGGAGACTTCGTAGGGGTTCCAGTACATCTTATCACATGTTAGGACCCCTAGGAAGTCCCCATGACTCCTTTTGACCTCAAGTGTGTCTTAAGGGGTCGTAGGACCCCTTTGAACACACTTGAGGGTTCAAATATATCAAAATGGTTCATGGGGACTTCCTAGGGGTCCTAGTACACCTTATCACGTGTTAGGACCCCTAGGGAGTCCCCATGACCCCTTTTGACACATTGGAATGCTTGAGTGTGTTTGAAGGGGTGGTAGCACTCGAGCATTCCAATGTGTCAAAAGGGGTCATGGGGACATCTTAGTGGTCCTAACACATGATAAGGTGTACTAGGACCCCTATGAAGTCCCCATCACCCCTTTTGACATATTTGAACCTTCAAGTGTGTCCGAAGGGGTCCTAAAAACCCCTTAGGAAACACTTGAGGGTTCTAATGTGTCAAAAGGGGTCATGGGGACTTCCTAGAGGTCCTTGTTATCACTTTTTTAAATATTTTTTGGGCTCCGCATTTTTGGCGTGGGTTTCCTCCCTCGTTTCCAAACCCTAGGTTGGTTTGTTCCTTTTTGTATTTCTGTGTTACCTTTTTTGATTCACTAAAGGTGCTAATTCACATGTGCCTTTAACCTTTTTAAGTCATGCGTTTGTGGTTAGAAAGTTGTTGGCCCCCGTCCCCCTCTTCTCCTTTTTATTTCTCTAGGCCTAAGTTTTCGGTATATTTTCCTAAAGTTCTCACTAAAGCAAAATGAGTGGCTGTCGTTACACCGCAAGACCTCGATTGTAAATTTTCTCTGACATGTGATATAGCGACGAGTTGCCACCTATCTCAAAGGTAGGCCCGACTGGAGGAAGAGTTTGCGGACTTTAAAGGGTGGAGAAGATCTACGGTGGTCGCTATACTGTTGAACTGAGATGTTTTCATGTTAAGCTTGCGGTATAGCGACGGTCGTCAGATTTACTATGTTTGAAAAGGATTCGGTGGGTCCTAACAGTGCTAGGTCACTATAATTCTTGTGGTTCTTATTAGTTCTCAGAAAGCTAGGTGGCGGCTGACGCATTTTTAAAAGACGGTAAAGGATAGTCAGAAGGGACCCACCCATATGAAAACATGGCACAATGTGATTTGATTAACAGAAGATGATGTGTTTATTTGTGGGGTCATGTTTTCCAAAGGGTTAATCTTCAGTTTGATCGAACGGTTCTCGTAATACCATTGATCAAAGATGTGCAGATTTTAAGTTCACGGTATAGCGATGACCGTCCGATCTTCTTAGAGACTTAAATGCTCAGTGGGCCCCTTGTTGCGCCAGTTCACTTTGACGTGTTTATTTCTTATTGGTTGGATGACAGCTATGATCTGACTGTTTTCAAAGTGCTCCAAGTTAGAAAGGGAAAGGGACTGGGCCCACTTGTCAGTTTTTTGCTGCGTGGCATGTTTTGATTTGATATGTGCCCGCTTATGTGTCACAGTGGGACCTTAGTTTCTCAGATGATTAAAATGCTGCAAGATCCCATGGTTGTCATTAACCCGTTGGGATGAGATGCTCGGGTTTTAAGTTTGTGATTTAGCGACAACCGTTGATTTGAATAAAGAGATGGAAGCCTTTTGGTGGGTCCTTTGTGTTAGATTTATTAATGAGGTGGTCATTTTGATTGGCCACGGATGATGTTGATGTGTAAAGATCACTGCTCAGACCAGGATGAACTTAAAGAATTTATTTCTACACATGTTAATTTTGAAATGTTCTTGTTGGTCGAGAACTAGCTTGCTAAAGGTACTATAGGATTTTGCTGATAAGATTTTCTACCGCCCGATGCGCCGAAAATGAAATATATCAACGGCTTGAATTTGAATTTTTCTCTTGAATGACATTTTCACGTCTAGTGAGTGATAGGGCCGCCAACCTCAGCAATGGTGGAATAAATTTGTTACGTGCAGGAGAATTGTGAGCTGTTAGCAGATGTTATATACCAGAATCTGATTAATCTTTTTCTTCACTATTCTCGTGTGTTCTCCGGCTATAATTTTTCCATGCAGTGCTTTCAAGCGGAAGATTTTTCAGGTGCCTGGTAGGTTTACTCATGTTCAATTCATTTGAAATTTGTAGAGCTTTGTGGGGTTTTCTTTCATATGGTCAGTTGATATTGTTTGAAGTTTTATTGGGAATTCATATCTTAGTAAGAAGCCCTATTTTCAAAATGCCACCCAAGAGAAGTTTGTCTGGTCAAACAGAAAATAGTAAGAGAGGAATTTTTGAGGATTTGATGCAGTTGCTCCCATTTTCTGATAATGGGGCACAAAGAGGAAAAGAGCTCACTCTGAGACATCCTAGAGATTTAGTTGCAGAGGGTCTCTATGACAGAGCGAATTGGATGAGAGATGCTAAAGTGGGCGATAAGCACAATGGTCTTATTCTTTTTAAATCAGCATATTCACAAAGGAAGGCTTGTGCGCCCCTCAGTAATGTATGGCAATTTGACATTGGGAGGTTGGTATGCCCTGGGGTTTTCATGGATGATGAATTGTTAATACAGATTGCTAAATGTTATGATCCTGTGACAAGATGTGTCAAGGATGTAAGTGGAAGAGACCTGATAAGCATTACCGAGGATGAGATTAGACAGGTTTTCTCATTAAATGAACCGTCTGTGGAGTTGGAAAAAATAGATTTCACGGAGTTCACTGAGATTTATGAGGCACAGAAGGACTATCTAAGGGCAGGACCTCTAAGGAAATATTTTGATCAAATAGGATCAATGTGTGCTGTCAGTTCAAGTACACCAGAGCCCATCAGGTTAGATTTATTCAGTAAAAAGGCACAGGAAGTTTATAAGTCTTTATCTTTGATCCTAGGGCATGATGAGAAGACTCATATGCCAGTACCTTTTATGTTCATGATGGTGCAGTCACTCCACCCCCAGCTTGCCCTCATTTTTGACTTTGCTTCTCATTTGGCTGAAATAATTCATGAAGCATTAATAGGAATTAAGAATATGAAGGTCTCTAGACCATTCGGGTGGTACTCGATGCTTATGCACATGTTTTTGTATAAGGGTGAGAAGTTTTTTAGTACAACGATGAATATTGAGAAGGAAAGATATGGAGAGACTCTCCTAGTGCAATTGTGGACCACAGCCTTGTCCTGGGACAGAACTGATGCTAGTTATATTGCCTTTGATAGGGATTTTTCATCGAGGCTTAGGTCTCTTTTATTTATTGATAATCCAAGAATCCCAGAAGAGTTATTAAGATTGATTAGGCTGATGGATTACTACAAGGACATTACCATTATCCATAATTTTGGAGACATCATTTTGTATCCAGTCTCCACAGTGTTTAGAGTGTATGGCAGTAAGGTGGCACCTTGTATTTTGCCATATCAGGTCCCATTGAATCTAGGATATGCTGAGATCTTAAGACAAATTGGAAATTTGCAAGAAACCACACTCACTGGCAAAGGTAGAGGAACTTTCTTTCCTGATGTAACTCTGGCACATCAGTATGTAATTACGAAAGGAGGACGGGTGCACCTGCATAAGGTTTTGCAACCCTACATAATGTCAAAGGCAGTGGTGAGGTGTGCAGATAAAGAGGGTTTCCTTTCAGGCATGTTCAAAGATAAGGTGAGGTGTGCTCTTAGTGAGCATCAATTTAATTTTCCAGAAGATATAATAAGAAATGAGTTTGACCTTCAAACTCAGGAAATTAAGAAAGAAAAATGGGTGATTTATAACAAGTCTATAGGTTTTATTCAGAACTTTGATAAAACTTATGATCCATTGATTAGTTTTGAACCATGGGCTAGAAATGTTAATGTCCTTATGGAGAATTTTGAGGGACTCATGAGTGCTGTAAATGAGAAAAGGGTATCTGTGACTAAGACAGATCCAGAAAAGGCTAGGCAGATCTTAAACCAGCCCAAATATATGAAGTTGATCCCTAAGGGGGTGTACATAGTATAGAAGAGGAGTGGACATACTGTCCTTCTGACCTCACAACAAGGAAGTGAAGATGTTCCTTCCACTTCAAGAGGGAAGAAACCACTTGGTGATCCAGCAGTGCAGGCACCTTCCCCAAAAAGGCAAAAACAAGAGGAAAAAGGACCGGCAGAGGAGATTTACTCTCCTTCTCAATCCCCTATTCAGTTGGATGAGCATGGGGCGGCAGAGCAGCTGGTGCAGTTAAGGGATGAAGGAAATTTTTTTGTTTTTAATGAAGATTTTCAAGAGGGAATGCCGAAGGCACCTAAGGAGGTGGCCATGGATCTCACAGTAGAGGAATTTGAGGGTAAACAAATAGACCCTGTTCTAAAATAGGCAAGTGACTCTTTCCTTGCAGATGATGATTTTGTTAAAACCAGGGCCTTCTCACAGTTCTTATGGAGAATGAAAATCAATCAGTTTAAGGAGATTTGTGAGAAGAAGAAGGAAGAATCCCCTGATAAAGATGTGAAAGAAATAGAGGAGGAGACCAAGGCACAAATGGCTAAACAATTTGAGAAGATCACTCCAGAAGAAGGGAGAGCCATGATTCATACAGCAGGGATTCTGATCCTACCAGAATGGGACATTGCTGATGCCATTGTTTTTGACCAAGTAAGGAAGAGCAAGGTAAAGACCCTAACTACACTAGAACAGGCTAAGCAGGCAACTAGGGGAATTACTTTTTCTGAAGATCATGCTGCTCTGGTCATGTGGTCTTTAGATAAAGACAAAAATAAAGGGAAGAAAAGTGATTTCTCCACAGGGTATACAGGGAGCCTAATGGTTCAGAGAGTGGGAGAAACATCTGGTGTGGAGGCCTCTAATTTGATTCTTGAAATTGCCAAGTTCAATGTTAGTGTGGCAGAGAAGGATGCCAGAGAAAAGGAAGAGCTTAGGCTCAAATTTGAAATGGTCCTTAAATCTTATAATGAGCTCAAAGTTGAGCTAATTCAAAAGGACAAACTGATTGTCCAGTTATCAGGACCACAGGACCAAAGATCTCTTCAATTAGCCATTTCTGATAAGCCTACGGTGGCTTCATCTTCAAGCCCAATAATTGAATTTCCACCCTCACCACTCCCAGAAACAAATATGGATGCAAGGGTTGGTTGGGAGAAGCTGAAGCTGACAGAGGAAACAAATAAATTGAGGGAAATCAGGGAACAATTGGAAAAGGAAAGGAATGAGAACGCAAAGGCCACAGCTTTAGTAAATTAGAAATATGAAGAAAAAATAGTAGGGGTGATTATGGAATTTGTAGTAGATTTAAAGCCTTCTATTATACATGGCCATATGGATAAGTTAATTTCTTTGCTTAAGGTTATTAATAAAGAGAAGGATGAAATGGCTCCAGTTTTGAAGAGACGGATTGAAAGGTCTCCCAATGTAAAACTATTTCGTATGTTATCAAAGGGACAGGAGGACCCGGATCCTTTAATAAAGCCATTGCATCAAATTGTGAAGAAGTTGGTGCATTTCAACATTTCTGTGGATATTTTTATCAGGAGGACAAGTATGTTGAAATATGAATTAATGCTTTCAGGTTATGAACTGGTGCCTCCTATTTTTACAGACAAAGGAGAATTTAAGGAAGCTTATCAGTGGAGGGAGGAGTTAGATGGACTCCTCACAGAATGAATCAATAATGTTTTAAGTGATAAGTCTTCTTTTAGTGGCACAATTAAAATGTTGATAAATGCCAGGCTAATGTTTGACACCATTCAATAGAAAATCATACAGATCATTAGTGAATGGGAACAGTTGTCTACCGAGAAGGATGAATTTGTTAAGTTTGAGTTCCCAAGTGAAGAGGTGTATAATAAATGGAGATCTCAGTACATGCCAGCTGTGGAGAGTGAAGATACACCGCCAGCTTCATAAAGTAGATCAGAACAGTAAATTTTGAGTCATAAAGGTGGTTGAGATATGAGGAAATATTCATTACAGAATGGACAGCAAATATCATAGATCAGATTTGTTAATAGCTGCCCAAAGATTGCATTAAAAGACGTGAAGAAGGTCGGCTCAACTGCATTTTCCTTGCCATTGTGACTGAGTGTATTTATTATAAATTTTGTAATTGTTGAAAAGTTTTAGGGTTGATATTTTGTAAACCCTAGAATGACCGGAAGCTTATTGCATTTCCTTGTATATAAAAGGATTTCCCATGGTCATTCTAGGTATTGAGTAAGTTAGGTGTAAGAAGAAAAAGAGAATTTTGAAGCCCTGCTACTCAGTCGAGGATTGTAAATTTTCATGATTTTGTCAGGATAATAGAGAAGTGATACAAGTTGGCACCATTATCCAGTAAGTTTGTTATTCAGAATATGATGTATGTAAATGATCATGGTTATACTTAATACAAATATCAAATCTTTACCTCTCCATTGTGTTTGTTCTATGAATCTTTAAGCCTATTTTAGGGTTTATGTGTATGTATCTTGCTTTGAGTTATGACCTAGGGTTGGATTAAATATTACTCAAAGTAAAGTATGTGTTCATTGAATTCGCATAAGGATTATTTGTAAGTAGGGAAGAGTTGGGGTATTTGTATTTATGATTCAAAAATTAGTTGTTCTCAAAGTTGTTTTGGGATCCTTTCTATTTTCTGACTCTATTGCCCAATGGATAAGACACTGGCCTGTATTCTCCTATCTTTGTTCTGAGAAGGTGATTCAGATTTCAAAGTCCCAAAATCTTAAAATCACTACCAGTAATTTCAGTTTTATTTACTTTTATGTATTTTCCTACCCAGTGATGGAGGATCAATGAACAATAGGTTGTTGTTTAGTATTCTCTCACTATTTTCATCTGTTGAAAGATCCAATAAAGAAATAAGGGGCAGAGTTAAGACTATCAGTTAAGAGTTAAATACTATTGGATCAGGTGTACTCACCTTGGTTTGACAGAGCCAGAAGTAGAAGATGGATTATCCATCCCTATAGTTGGTCCAGTTGCCTATAGATTGCCCACATTTATAACTAACCAATCCTTAATATCCATCATAGGCATATTGGTGTCTCTTTGAGTGTAAACTCCTTTCCAGGAACCAACAAAATGGTGACTCTGCTGGGGAGGACATAACAAAAGAATAGATTTGTCAAGAATCTCTAGTTATTGCTACATCACCGATTATCAGTATTATATAACTTAGATAGATTTGACCCATCCGAGTCACCAACAAAATGGTGACTCTGCTGGGGAATAGAGATTGTAATCAGAAGAAAATAGTGTAGGTTCCAAGTTGAGCTAGACTCCTGACCTGACTATTTAAATCAGTTGATATCTCTGGTGTTACAAATCAGCATAAACAATGCAGGTACAAGTAGAGCTTTGACTCCTGGCCAGCTTGTTTATCATATCTAGTGGTTTCCATTAAAAGTACAAAGAGTCAGTTTTAAAGGTTTTGATATTATCTCACACTCCGTGAGTGGCGACTCTAAACTTTTTTATGATTAGTGCTTTATAAAATATAGCAGTATGAGTTTCAGAAATACAAGGTCATATAGTAGGGAACACCCTGAGAAAAGTCTGTAGGGTGGGCTTCCTATTACATCTAGAAGAAACCAAGGTAAGAAGGACAAAGATACCAGTGATATGTCTATGACTTGGAGACAGAGGGGAAACCCTAGACAACATAATATTCCTCCTCCTAGTCAAGAAGGAAATGCCTCAGAATATGAGGAGGTAGTTGATTTGGGACTTAATCAATATGAAGATTATTACTCACCCACAAAGAGGGAGGGTGAAGGAATATCCCAGAATAGGAGAAATAATTCACAAAGGCAAGGAAGGTCGAGAAGTAAGAGTAGAGGGGGTCAGGATTTTCTTCCTCCTTTCACCCTTGGTTCCTCAATACCACAGGGCCTTTAGGACTCTTAGGGTCAGCAAGAAAATCCTCAAACACAATAGAATGAATCTGAAATGAATTTGTCTGACTCTGAAGATATATTTGAGGAAGTTCATCAACTAGAAAGAAGGATTCAGGAACAGACTGCTATCAGAGAAAAAAGGGAAAGGGATAAGGAGGAAAGAATTAGACAAGCTATGATAACGGCTGAATAGTTAAAAAGACAACTGTTAAACTTAGAGGCTATAAACTATATTCCCATCCCTGAACTGACAAATGAGCTACCTGTTGTTCCAAAGGATAAGGGAAAACAAAAAGACAAAGGTATTTCAATCAATGAACCTATCAACCCTAAGCAAAATCTTGACCAGTCTTTGAGACTGGAGGCAGATTTGGAAAAAGCCAAGAAGGAGCAAGAGTTGCTAGCTAAACACCTGGAAAAGGCAGAATTAGAAGCAGCAACATTAGAAATGAAAAAGAAAATTGATTTTCTTAAGAGGTCTGCAGGACCTACGGATTCTAGTTTTTTGAATATGACACAAGGAGCTGGTGTTGCGCACCCAACTAATCAGACAGATGGCTTTCCCCCACCAAGAAGATTTAATGGTTCTGCTACTACAAATACAAATGCATCCACATCCCAGGGTGCTGGTTTTCTGAATTTAGGTGTTATACATGAAATGTGCAAGTAGTTGGTTTTCAATGGCATTCCTGGTTATCCCAACCCCATCCCTGAAGAAATTAGAAAAAAGCTCCCTAAATTTACAGGAAGCAATGTTGTAACTTGTGAAGAACATTTAAAAAAATTCATTGATGTAATTGATGATTACAATATTGTACCAGATGATGTTATTATGAAATTATTTGTGCAATCTCTAATAGAAGATTCAAGAGACTGGTTTAGAGCTTTGCCTCATGGTAGCATGGGTTCATGGAATCAGCTTAGGCATTATTTTAAAGAGCAGTATGGTGATAAGACACATGAGGGCTTTATGCTGAATGAATTTAATAACATAAACAAGGATTTCAATGAAGATGTTGTTGAATTTAATGTCAGGTTTCAAAAGGCCATGCATAAACTATTGCGAGTCATTAGATTGGATGACAGGGTATGCCTTGTTACATATTTAAATGCCTTCGACTCAAAAATGGGTTACTTATTGAGAGACAAAAACCCAAGGAGCCTTGTTGAAGCCTACAAGTTAGCTGTGAATATAGAAAGTAATTGGAGAATCTCAGGGAAGTTGGGAAGGAGAGAAGATAACAGATCACCTTTGTTAAATAGAAAGGATCAAGGAAAGCCCCAAAGTGTTAAACCAAAGGATGAGGAAAGCCTGAAACAAATTCTTAAGGCAATCAAGGATCTGAAACCTGGTGAAAATAGAAATAATAAAGCTGCAGGAGGAGACAACCCTCCCTTCAACAATTTTAATAAATTGCCAAGGATGTAGAACTTTCCTTACAATACTCAATGGAAGGATGGAAAACCTTTTAGCCCAGACAAGGGGGATAGACCAAATAATAGAACCCCTGACCCATTACAAAGAAATTCAATGAATGTAGTGGAAGATATCTCATGGTGCATGGTCTGTCAATCACCCCATGACCTTGATTATTGTGTCATATCCCAAAACATGTCTCCTTAGGAAGAACAAGAGTGCACGGAAGAGCAGCCTTATGATGATCAGGGGTGTGGAATGACTTCTTCTCATATTTTGAGTGAAATAGATTCTACTGAGGAAGATGAAAATTAGGATGCCTCATTTTCCCAAGCCAAAAATGAATTGTACCATCAGCAGGTCTTTTTAGATAATGAAGATAGTGAGCCAGACAACATTTAATGTAATGTTCAAAAAAATGACTCAGCTACTACCTTGAGAAGGCCCTCTGATGAAGAGATCGCTTTGATAATAGCAAATTTGGTTACTCAAGCAAAGGCAAATTATAATTTGAGGAATAGAGTGGTGGGTGATTCAGATCCCAAGCTTGCTGGCATTTTTATAAATAAAACATCACAAGAAAAGATCAAGGATTCCCCTCATACTGATAAGGTTAAGATAAAGAGGAATGTCAAACCCAATGTTGTGTATAAAGTAAAGCCAAGGTCAGCAGCTGAGGTATCACCTGCTATACAAAATAAGGACAAAGCTCAAGTTGATATGCCTATAGAGGTACCCATCCAGGAGGTTGATAAAACAGCTGAGGATCTAAAATCAGAGGTAGTTGATTCAAAATATATTCCAGTTGATATGAATAAATTACTGTCTCAAATCACTGTCAAAGTTCCATTATTAGAAATGACGAGAATAGATGAACATAAGAAGAATGCTTTAAAATGGGTACAGAGCACAATACACACCGATCCTCAAAATTTAGGAGGAACTGAAAAGAAAATAGCAGTGGTAAATGATAAAGATGAAAACTATAGTGAGGAGATTGTTTCTGAAATTCCTCAGATTTACTTGGATACAAATGTTGTCAATACCATAGCAGGAACAGTTGACCCTTTCTTCTTGACTTTACAAATAAATGGAAAGTTGCTAAAAAATTGCATGATTGATTCTGGAGCATCAAATACTGTTATGCCAACTGAGATCATGAAGTCTTTAGGATTGAAAGTGGATTCACCCCATGGTAGGTTCCAGGCAATGGATTCAAGAGAACTACCAGTTGTTGGTACCATTAAAGCCTTGCCTTATAGGTTGGATGCTTATCCTAATAAATTATTGACTATGAGTGTTTTAGTAGTGGATATTCCTCCCCAGTATGGGATGCTGCTATCAAGAAAATGGAGTGCATCTATGGGAGGAAGCATACAGTGTGACTTATCATTTTCCACTTTCAATTTTGAGGGAGAAAGTATCAGGGTTACTAGAGAATCTAGAACTCCACACATGATAGAAGAAGAGGAGCCGGACAATATGAATTGTTTACTTGATACTAACATCAATGCCTTCAAGGTCCAAGACAAGGAGGAAGATGAAGGTGTTGACCCTACTTATAGATCAGAAAATCAAGAAGGATGGATTGACCTAAATGATCTTTGGACTATGTATTTTGATGGTGCAAGTAGCAGGGAAGGATCTGGAGCTGGAATATTGCTCATATCTCCTAATGGTAAAACTTTCAAGTACTCATTTTCCTTGTTGTTTACTTGCACAAATAATGTTGCAGAGTATGAGGCTCTGTTAATTGGTTTGAGACTGGCATCAAGACATGGCATAAGATGTTGAAAAGTAGTTGGTGACTTTGAATTGGTTGTATCCCAAATAAGGTCAAAGTATGCTTCCAAGAATCAAAAGTTGAAACAATATAGGAATGTTGTGTGGGATGAGATTGAAAGCTTTAGTGCTTTTAATATCTGTTGGATGGAGAGAAGTTCTAATAGAATGGCTGACCTATTAGCAAATATTGCCCTTAGACCAGAGGATGCTACTTTTACAGATGTCTCAAATGTGGAGGTACAGACCAGGCCTTCCATCCCTGACAATGTAGATAACTAGCAAGTTTTTTCTGATGATCAGGACATATTAAGATTTCTCCATTGTGAGTCTCACTTTGGTAACAAACAAATGGATTTTAGCTCTTATGTTAATACAGTGAATGGCAAGGATGTTATTTTTGGGGAAGAAGTGTTGCAATTGAAATCAAACAGAGTTCCTAAAGGATTGGTTGCTCTTGAAAGAGCATTTGACAACAAGGATAAAATTTTCCATGCTAATTTTGCTAAAATTGATGAGCTGGAGGAAATAAATTTGGGCACAAAAATAGCCCCTAGGAAGGTTTATATAGGTAGGTCTTTATCCCCAAGAATTAGAAAAAATCTGATTGATCTCCTCAGGAGATTTAGGCATGTTTTTGCCTGGTCTTATGACGATCTTAAGGCTTACAGGGAAGACCTTTTTAGCATGAGATTCCCCTCAAGGAAGGCACAAAGCCTTTTAGACAGAAGTTGAGACTTGTTAACCCTACTTTGGCACCTAAAATGCAGAGTGAACTCAAGAAGATGATAGATGCTAGAATAATTGAACCTATTAGGCATTCCACTTGGGTTTCAAATTTGGTACCAGTTAGAAAGAAAAATGGTGATATCAGGCTATGCGTGGATTTTAGGAATCTCAATATAAATTCTCTGAAAGATAATTATGGATTACCAAACATGGAGAATATGTTGCAAAGGGTCATTGGGTCAGAGTTGATGTCCATGATGGATGGCTTTTCTGGTTACAATCAAGTCATGGTCAAAGACATAGAACAATTTAAGACCGCATTTACAACTCCTTGGGGAACGTATGTCTATGTAAGAATGCCTTTTGGGTTGAAAAATGCTGGTGCCACTTTTCAAAGAGCCATGGATGTAGCCTTTGCAGATTTTATTGATAGATTCATGGTGGTTTATCAGGATGATTTGATAGCCTTCTCAGCAAAGGAAGAACAACATTGTCAACATCTTGAAAAGATTTTTACCATAGCATTAGAGTATGGGGTATCTCTGAATCCAAAGAAGTGTGCTTTTGGTGTAACAGAAGGAAAGCTACTTGGGCACATTGTTTCAAAAGATGGTGTGAGCATAGATCCAGAAAGAGTTGAAGCTATTGACAAGTTAACTTTACCAAAAAATGTTAAAGGAATTCAGTCTTTTTTAGGACAGGTCAACTTCTTAAGAAGGTTTATAACAAATTTTGCAGAGATTAGCATTCCCATATCCAAAATGTTGAAGAAAGGAGCGAAGGTTGAGTGGAACACTGAAGCTATTCAAGCTTTCAATGACATTAAAAGGGCCATAAAGCATGCCCCAGTCTTAAAGGTGCCAGATTATAGCAAGCCAATGCAAGTTTTTTCTTTTGCATCAGCCCACACTATTGCTGCAGTATTATTACAAAAAAATGCTGAGGGTTTTGAGCAACCCATTTCCTTTTTCAGAAAAACCTTGCAGGCAGTAGAATTGAATTATGATATTATTGAAAAACAAGCTTATGCTCTAGTCAAGGCTATCAAGACATTTAGGTGTTATTTGGTAGGGGCTACTGTGATTGCTTATGTACCAAGTGCTGCTGTCAAGGATATCCTGGTCCAACAGGAGGTCTCAGGAAGGAGATGGAGGTGGATAAATAGGATTCAAGAGTTTAACATTTATATCCACATAACAAAGCTAGTAAGATGATTAGGCCTAGCAAAGTTGATGGCCCAGAGTAATCTAAATGAAAACCAAATAAACATGTTGGAAGAGGATCAGAGACCTTATATTTGCAATATGGACTATTTTGAATGGTACAAAGATGTTGTCCAATATTTACAAAAGATGATCCTACCCCCTGAGATGGATAATAATAAGAAAAGAACTATCAGACTCCAATCAATGAAATATGCAATTATAAAAGGTGAGCTCTGGTGGAGGAGCAATGAAGGTGTTTTACTTAGATGTGTAGATCAGGAAAAGGCCAAACTTCTGATAAAAAATATGCATAGTGGAGTCTGTGGAGGGCATTATATGGCTAAAACTACAGCTCACAAGATCATTAGAGCAGGTTTTTGGTGGCCTACACTTTTTAAAGATGCCCATTAGTTTGTTAAGAGATGTGATCCCTGCCAAAGGTTTTCAGGAAAGTTGAAATTCAGTGGGAATGTTCCACTTAGGCCTGTTTCTTTTCAAGCCCCTTTTCAGAAGTGGGGTATGGATTTCATTGGGGAGATCCCCAATAGGTCTAGTGGTGGGCATTCTTATATCTTGGTGGCAACTGATTATTTTACTAAATGGGTTGAAGCAATCCCTACAAGAAGGGCAACTAGCAAAGTAGTGACAGACTTTATGATGCAAAATATTTTGACAAGATTTGGTTGCCCAGAAACTGTGGTGGTTGATAATGTATTATGTTTTAGATCAAAAGAGTTTGTTGATTTTTGTGGGCATAATGGTATTAGAATTTCATACTCATCTGCTTACCACCCACAAGGCAATGGCCAGGCAGAATCCAGTAATAAAAGCTTGATCAAGATTCTGAAGAGAGTTCTGGATAAAAACAAGAAAGCCTGGGATTCAAAATTATTACAAGCTTTATGGGCTGATAGGGTTACAGTGAAAAAAGCAATAGGATGTGCCCCTTTTGATTTAGTATATGGGATTAATGCTAGACTACCTCAAAATAATTTTCTACAGATGTACCAGTTCATTCAAGCTTATGATGATGATATAGAAGAAGACATGGCAGTCAGGATGAATGATTTGATTCAACTCAATGAATTAAGGGTTAGTGCACATGACAAGAATGAAAGGGTGCAGGCCCAATGTAAAGTCTTGTATGATAAGAGGACTACCCAAAAATCTTTCAGAAAGGGATATATGGTTTTAATGTGGAATGCAAGGCTTGAAGATAAAGGCAGGCATGGAAAGTTTGACCCTGTTTGGTTAGGGCCTTTTATTATTGAAGAAAGGTGGGGAGCGAATTCTTATTGTCTGACAAATTTGGTGGGTGAACCCCTGGAATTGCCTGTTCATGGGCAGTTCTTAAAGTTTTATTTTTCCTAAAAGTTGGTGATCCCTGTACAGCTCTGGTTGTAAATTTTTGTATATAGTTCCCTGCTTTAGGCTTAAGTTTTGTTTTGGTCTGCTGCACCAGGAGATTCTGGTTTCTCAATGTATCTGCAAGAGATACATGTCCCCAAGCAAGAGCCACTGTTATCACTTTTTTAAATATTTTTTGGGCTCCGCATTTTTGGCTTGGGTTTCCTCCCTCGTTTCCAAACCCTAGGTTGGTTTGTTCCTTTTTGTATTTCCGTGTTACCTTTTTTGATTCACTAAAGGTGCTAATTCACATGTGCCTTTAACCTTTTTAAGTCATGCGTTTGTGGTTAGAAAGTTGTTGGCCCCCGTCCCCCTCTTCTCCTTTTTATTTCTCCAGGCCTAGGTTTTCGGTATATTTTCCTAAAGTTCTCACTAAAGCAAAATGAGTGGCTGTCTTTACACCGCAAGACCCTGGTTGTCAGTTTTCTCTGACATGCGATATAGTGATGAGTTGCCACCTGTCTCAAAGGCGGGCCCGACTGGAGGAAGAGTTTGCAGACTTTAAAGGGCGGAGAAGATCTACGGTGGTTGTTATACCGTTGATCTGAGATGCTTGCACGTTAAGCTTGTGGTATAGCGACGGTCGTCAAATTTACTATGTTTGAAAAGGATTCGGTGGGTCCTAATAGTGCTAGGTCACTATAATTCTTGTGGTTCTTATTGGTTCTCAGAAAGCTAGGTGGCGGCTGACGCATTTTTAAAAGACGGTAAAGGATAGTCAGAAGGGACCCGCCCATATGAAAACATGGTGCAATGTGATTTGATTAACAGAAGATGATGTGTTTATTTGTGGGGTCATGTTTTCCAAAGGGTTAATCTTTAGTTTGATCAGACGGTTCTCGTTATACCATTGATCAAAGATGTGCAGATTTTAAGTTCACGGTATAGCGATGACCGTCTGATCTTCTTAGAGACTTAAATGCTCAGTGGGCCCCTTGTTGCGCCAGTTCACTTTGATGTGTTTATTTCTTATTGGTTGGATGAGAGCTGTGATCTGACTATTTTCAAAGTGCTTCGAGTTAGAAAGGGAAAGGGACTGGGCCCACTTGTCAGTTTTTTGCTGCGTGGCGTGTTTTGATTTGATATGTCCCTGCTTATGTGTCACAGTGGGACCTTAGTTTCTCAGATGATTAAAATGCTGCAAGATCACACGGTTGTCATTAAACCGTTGGGATGAGATGCTCAGGTTTTAAGTTTGCGGTTTAGCGACAACCATTGATTTGAATAAAGAGATGGAAGCCTTTTGGTGGGTCCTCTGTGTTAGATTTATTAATGAGGTGGTCATTTTGATTGGCCACGGATGATGTTGACGTGTAAAGATCACTGCTTAGACCAGGATGAACTTAAAGAATTTATTTCTGCACATGTTAATTTTGAAATGTTCTCGTTGGTCGAGAACTAGCTTGCTAAAGGTACTATAGGATTTTGCTGATAAGATTTTCTACTGCCCGATGCGTCGAAAATGAAATATATCAACGGCTTGAATTTGAATTTTTCTCTTGAATGACATTTTCACGTCCAGTGAGTGATAGGGCCGCCAACCTCAGTAATGGTGGAATAAATTTGTTACGTGCAGGAGAATTATGAGCTATTAGCAGATGTTATATACTAGAATCTGATTAATCTTTTTCTTCACTATTCTCGTGTGTTCTCCGGTGATAATTTTTCCATGCAGTGCTTTCAAGCGGAAGATTTTTCAGGTGCTTGGTAGGTTTACTCTTGTGTTCAACTCATTTGAAATTTGTAGAGCTTTGTGGGGTTTTCTTTCATATGGTCAGTTGATATTGTTTGAAGTTTTATTGGGAATTCATATCTTAGTAAGAAGCCCTATTTTCAAAATGTCGCCCAAGAGAAGTTTGTCTGGTCAAATAGAATATAGTAAGAGAGGAATTTTTGAGGATTTGATGCAGTTGCTCCCATTTTCTGATAATGGGGCACAAAGAGTAAAAGAGCTCACTCCGAGACATCCTAGAGATTCAGTTGCAGAGGGTCTCTATGATAGAGGGAATTGGATGAGAGATGCTAAAGTGGGTGATAAGCACAATGGTCTTATTCTTTTTAAATCGGCATATTCACAAAGGAGCGCTTGTGCGCCCCTCAGTAATGTATGGCAGTTTGACATTGGGAGGTTGGTATGCCCTGGGGTTTTCATGGATGATGAATTGTTAATACAGATTGCTAAATGTTATGATCCCGTGACAAGAACTGTCAAGGATGTAAGCAGAAGAGACCTGATAAGCATTACCGAGGATGAGATTAGATAGGTTTTCTCATTAAATGAACCATTTGTGGGGTTGGAAAAAATAGATTTCATGGAGTTCATTGAGATTTATGAGGCACAGAAGGACTATCTAAGGGCAGGACCTCTAAGGCAATATTTTGATCAAATAGGATCAATGTGTGCTGTCAGTTCAAGTACACCAGAGCCCATTAGGTTAGATTTATTCAGTAAAAAGGCACAGGAAGTTTATAAGTCTTTATCTTTGATCCTAGGGCATGATGAGAAGACTCATATGCCAGTACCTTTTATGTTCATGATGGTGCAGTCACTCCACCCCCAGCTTGCCCTCATTTTTTACTTTGCTTCTCATTTGGCTGAAATAATTCATGAAGGATTAATAGGAATTAAGAATATGAAGGTCTCTAGACCATTCGGGTGGTACTCGATGCTTATGCACATGTTTTTGTATAAGGGTGAGAAGTTTTTAAGTACAACGATGAATATTGAGAAGGAAAGATATGGAGAGACTCTCCTAGTGCAATTGTGGACCACAGCCTTGTCCTGGGATAGAACTGATGCTAGTTATATTGCCTTTGATAGGGATTTTTCATCGAGGCTTAGGTCTCTTTTATTTATTGATAATCCAAGAATCCCAGAAGAGTTATTAAGATTGATTAGGCCGATGGATTACTGCAAGGACATTACCATTGTCCATAATTTTGGAGACATCATTTTGTATCCAGTCTCCACAGTGTTTAGAGTGTATGGCAGTAAAGTGGCACCTTGTATTTTGCCATATCAGGTCCCATTGAAGCTAGGATATGCTGAGATCTTAAGACAAATTGGAAATTTGCAAGAAACCACACTCACTGGCAAAGGAAGAGGAACTTTCTTTCCTAATGTAACTCTGGCACATCAGTATGTAATTACGAAAGGAGGAAGGGTGCACCTGCATAAGGTTTTGCAACCCTACAGAATGTCAAAGGTAGTGGTGAGGTGTGCAAATACAGAGGGTTTCCTTTCAGGCATGTTCAAAGATAAGGTGAGGTGTGCTCTTATTGAGCATCAATTTAATTTTCCAGAAGACATAATAAGAAATGAGTTTGACCTTCAAACTCAGGAAATTAAGAAAGAAAAATGGGTGATTTATAACAAGTCTATAGGTTTTATTCAAAACTTTGATAAAACTTATGATCCATTGATTAGATTTGAACCATGGACTAGAAAGGTTAATGTCCTTATGGTGAAATGAGAAAAGGGTATCTGTGACTAAGATAGATCTAGAAAAGGCTAGGCAGATCTTAAACCAGCCCAAATATATGAAGTTGATCCCTAAGGGGGTGTACACAGTATAGAAGAGGAGTGGACATACTGTCCTTCTGACCTCACAACAAGGAAGTGAAGATGTTCCTTCCACTTCAAGAGGGAAGAAACCACTTGGTGATCCAGCAGTGCAGGCACCTTCCCCAAAAAGGCAAAAACAAGAGGAAAAAGGACCGGCAGAGGAGATTTACTCTCCTTCTCAATCCCCTATTCAGTTGGATGAGCATGGGGCGGTAGAGCAGCTGGTGTACTTAAGGGATGAAGAAAATCTTTTTGTTTTTAATGAAGATTTGCAAGAGGGAATGCCGGAGGCACCTAAGGAGGTGGCCATGGATCTCACAGTAGAGGAATTTGAGGGTAAACAAATAGACCCTATTCTAAAATAGGCAAGTGACTCTTTCCTTGCTGATGATGATTTTGTTAAAACCAGGGCCTTCTCACAGTTCTTATGGAGAATGAAAATCAATCAGTTTAAGGAGATTTGTGAGAAGAAGAAGGAAGAATCCCCTGATAAAGATGTGAAAGAAATAGAGGAGGAGACCAAGGCACAAATGGCTAAACAATTTGAGAAGATCACTCCAGAAGAAGGGAGAGCCATGATTCATACAGCAGGGATTCTGATCCTACCAGAATGGGACATTGCTGATGCCATTATTTTTGACCAAGTAAGGAAGAGCAAGGTAAAGACCCTAACTACACTAGAATAGGCTAAGCAGGCAGCTAGGGGAATTACTTTTTATGAAGATCATGCTTCTCTGGTCATGTGGTCTTTAGATAAAGACAAAAATAAAGGGAAGAAGAGTGATTTCTCCATAGGGTATATAGGGAGCCTAATGGTTCAGAGAGTGGGAGAAACATCTGGTGTGGAGGCCTCTAATTTGATTCTTGAAACTGCCAAGTTCAATGTTAGTGTGGCAGAGAAGGATGCCAGAGAAAAGGAAGAGCTTAGGCTCAAATTTGAAATGGTCCTTAAATCTTATAATGAGCTCAAAGTTGAGCTAATTCAAAAGGACAAACTGATTGTCCAGTTATCAGGACCACAGGACCAAAGATCTCCTCAATTAGCAATTTTTGATAAGCCTGCGGTGGCTTCATCTTCAAGCCCAATAATTGAATTTCCACCTTCACCACTCCCAGAAACAGATATGGATGCAAGGGTTGGTTGGGAGAAGCTGAAGCTGACAGAGGAAACAAATAAATTGAGGGAAATCAGGGAACAATTGGAAAAGGAAAGGAATGAGAACGCAAAGGCCACAGCTTTAGTAAATCAAAAATATGATGAAAAAATAGTAGGGGTGATTATGGAATTTGCAGTAGATTTAAAGCCTTCTATTATACATGGCCATATGGATAAGTTAATTTCTTTGCTTAAGGTTATTAATAAAGAGAAGGATGAAATGGCTCCAGTTTTGAAGAGATGGATTGAAAGGTCTCCCAATGTAAAACTATTTCGTATGTTATCAAAGGGACAGGAGGACCTAGATCCTTTAATAAAGCCATTGCATCAAATTGTGAAGAAGTTGGTGCATTTCAACATTTCTGTGGATATTTTCATCAGGAGGACAAGTATGTTGAAATATGAATTAATGCTTTCAGGTTATGAACTGGTGCCTCCTATTTTTACAGACAAAGGAGAATTTAAGGAAGCTTATTAGTGGAGGGAGGAGTTAGATGGACTCCTCACAGAACGAATCAATAATGTTTTAAGTGATAAGTCTTCTTTTAGTGGCACAATTAAAATGTTGATAAATGCCAGGTTAATGTTTGACACCATTCAACAGAAAATCATACAGATCATTAGTGAATGGGAACAGTTGTCTACCGGGAAGGATGAATTTGTTAATTTTGAGTTCCCAAGTGAAGAGTTGTATAATAAATGGAGATCTCAGTACATGCCAGCTGTGGAGAGTGAAGATACACTGCCAGCTTCATAAAGTAGATCAAAATAGTAAATTTTGAGTCATAAGGGTGGTTGAGATATGAGGAAATATTCATTATAGAATGGACAGAAAATATCACAGATCAGATTTGTTAACAGTTGCCCAAAGATTGCATTAAAAGACGTGAAGAAGGTCAGCTCAACTGCATTTTCCTCACCATTGTGACTGAGTGTATTTATTATAAATTTTGTAGTTGTTGAAAAGTTTTAGGGTTGATATTTTGTAAACCCTAGAATGACCGGAAGCTTATTGGAATTCCTTGTATATAAAAGGATTTCCCATGGTCATTCTAGGTATTGAGTAAGTTAGGTGTAAGAAGAAAAAGAGAATTCTGAAGCCCTGCTACTCAGTTGAGGATTGTAAATTTGGATGATTTTGTCAAGATAATAGAGAAGTGATACAAGTTGGCACCATTATCTAGTAAGTTTGTTATTCAGAATATGATGTATGTAAATGATCATGGTTATACTTAATACAAATATCAAATCTTTACCTCTCCATTGTGTTTGTTCTATGAATCTTTAAGCCTATTTTAGGGTTTATGTGTATGTATCTCGCTTTTAGTTCTGACCTAGGGTTGGATTAAATATTACTCAAAGTAAAGTATGTGTTCATTGAATTCACATAAGGATTATCTGTAAGTAGGGAAGAGTTGGGGTATTTGTATTTATGATTCAAAAACTAGTTGTTCTCAAAGTTATTTTGGGATCCTTTCTATTTTCTGGCTCTATTGCCCAATGGATAAGACACTGGCCTGTATTCTCCTATCTTTGTTCTGAGAAGGTGATTCAAATTTCAAAGTCCCAAAATCTTAAAATCACTACCAGTAATTTCAGTTTTATTTACTTTTATGTATTGTCCTACCCAGTGATGGAGGATCAATGAACAATAGGTTGTTGTTTAGTATTCTCTCACTGTTTTCATCTGTTGAAAGATCCAATAAAGAAATAAGGGGCAGAGTTAAGACTATCAGTTAAGAGTTAAATACTATTGGATCAGGTGTACCTGCCTTGGTTTGACAGAGCCAGAAGCAGAAGAGGGATTATCCATCCCTATAGTTGGTCCAGTTGCCTATAGATTGCCCACATTTGGAACTAACCAATCCTTAATATCCATCATAGGCATATTGGTGTCTCTTTGAGTGTAAACTCCTTTCCAAGAACCAATAGTCCTAACACATGATAAGACATACTAGGACCTGTAAAAAGTCCCCATGCCCCCTTTTGACACATTTGAACCCTCAAGTGTGTCTGAAGGGGTCCTACGACCCCTTGGAACACACTTGAGGGTTCTAATGTGTCAAAAGGAGTCATGGAGACTTCTTAGGGGTCTTAGCAAGTGATAAGGCATACTAAGACTCCTAAAAAGTCCCCATGACCCCTTTTGACACATTTGCATGCTCAAGTGTGTCTTAAGGGGTCCTAAGAACCCTCAAGACATGCTTGAGTGTTCCAATATGTCAAAAGGGGTCATGGGACTTCCTAGGGGTCCTAACATGTGATAAGGTGTACTAGGACCCCTAGAGAGTCCCCATGACCCTTTTTGACATATTTGAATGCTCAAGTATGTCTTAAGGGGTCATGGGGACTTCCTATGACAAAAGGGGTCATAGGGACTTCCTATGGGTCTTAACACGTGATAATGCATACTAGGACCCCTAGGGAGTCCCCATGACCCCTTTTCACACATTTGAATGCTCAAGTGTGTCTTAAGGGGTCTTAGAACCCCTTAAGACACACTTGAGTATTCAAATGTGTCAAAAGGGGTCATGGGGACTTCTTAAGGATCCTAACGCATGATAAGGCATACTAGCACCCCTAGGGAGTCCCCATGACCCCTTTTGACATATTTGAATACTCAAGTGTGTCTTAAGGGGTCCTAAGACCCCTTAAGAGACACTTGAGTATTCAAATGTGTCAAAAGGGGTCATGGGGACTCCCTAGGGGTGCTAACACTTGATAACATGTACTTGGACCCTCTAGAGAGTCCCCATGACCCCTTTTGACACATTTGAATGCTCAAGTGTGTCTTAAGGGGTATTAAGACCCCTTAAGACACACTTGAGCATTCAAATGTGTCAAAAGGGGTCATGGGGACTCCATAGGGGTCCTAGTATGCGTTATCAATGGTTAGGACCCCTAGGGAGTCCCCATGACCCGTTTTTACACATTTGAAGGCTCAAGTGTGTCTTAAGGGGTTTAATACCCCTTAAGCCACACTTGAGCATTCAAATGTTTCAAAATGGGTCATTGAGACTCCCTAGGGGTCCTAACACTTGATAACACATACTAGGACCCCCTAGGGAATCCCCATGACCCCTTTTGACACATTTGAATGCTCAAGTGTGTCTTTAGGGGTATTAATTCCCCTTAAGACACACTTGAGTATTCAAATGTGTCAAAAGGTGTCACAGGGACTCCCTATGGTTCCTAACGCTTGATAACACGTACTAGGACCCCTAGGGAGTCCCCATGACCTTTTTTGACACATTTGAATGCTCAAGTGTGTCTTAAAGAGTATTAAGACCCCTTAAGACACACTTGAGCATTCAAATATGTTTAAAGGGGTCATGCGGACTCCCTAGGGGTCCTAACACTTTATAACCCATACTAGGACCCCTAGGGAATCCCTATGACCCCTTTTGACATATTTGAATGCTCAAGTGTGTCTTAAGGGGTATTAAGAGCCCTTAAGACACACTTGAGAATTCAAATATGTCAAAAGGGGTCATGGAGACTCCCTAGGGGTCCTAACACTTGATAACATGTACTAAGACCCCTAGGGAGTCCCCATGACCCCTTTTGACACATTTGAATACTTACTATGTCTTAAGAGGTATTAAGACTCCTTAAGACACAATTGAGCATTCAAATGTGTCAAAAGGGGTCATGGACACTCCCTAGGGGTCCCAACACTTGATAACATGTACTAGGACCCTTAAGGAGTCCCCATGACCTCTTTTGATACATTTGAAGGCTCAAGTGTGTCTGAAGGGGTCTTAATAACCCTTAAGCCACACTTGAGCATTCAAATGTGTCGAAAGGGGTCATGGGGACTCCTTAGGGGTCCTAACACTTGATAACTCATACTAGGACCCCCTAAGGAGTCCCCATGACCCCTTTTGACACATTTGAATACTCAAGTGTGTCTTAAGAGGTCTTAGGACCCCTTAAGACACACTTGAGCATTCAAATGTGTCAAAAGGGGTCATGGGGACTTGTTAAGGCTCCTAACACATGATAAAGAATACTAGGACCCCTAGGGAGTTCCCATGACCCCTTTTCACACATTTGAATACTCAAGTGTATCTTGAGGGGTCTTAGGACCGCTTAAAACACACTTGAGCATTCAAATGTGACAAAAGAGGTCATGAAGACTCCCTAGGGTTCCTAACACTTGATAATGTGCACTAGGACCCCTAGGGAGTCCCCATGTCCCCTTTTGAAACATTTGAAGGCTCAAGTGTGTCTTAAGGGGTCTTAATACCCCTCAAGCCACACTTGAGCATTCAAATTTATCAAAAGGGGTCGTGGGGACTTCCTAGGGATCCTAACACTTCATAACACATTCTAAGACCCCCTAGGGAGTCCTCATGAACCCTTTTGACACATTTGAATGTTCAAGTGTGTCTTAAGGGGTCTTAATACCACTTAAGACACACTTGAGCATTCAAATATGTCAAAAAAGGTCATGACGACTCCCTAGGGCTCTTAACGCTTGATAACACATACTAGGACCCCTAGGGAGTCCCCATGACCCCTTTTGACACATTTGAATACTCAAGTATGTCTTAAGGGGTCTTAATACCCCTCAAGACACACTTGAGCATTCAAATGTGTCAAAAGGGGTCATGGGGACTCCCTAGGGGTCCTAACACTTGATAACGCATACTAGGACCCCCAGGGAGTCCCCATGACCCCT
This sequence comes from Chamaecyparis obtusa, assembly GCA_027943335.1. NCBI lineage: Eukaryota > Viridiplantae > Streptophyta > Pinopsida > Cupressales > Cupressaceae > Chamaecyparis > Chamaecyparis obtusa. Next base: position 1,573,542 of record BSBK01005860.1, read on the forward strand.
TTTGACACATTTGAATGCTCAAGTGTGTCTTAAGGGGTCTCAAAACCTCTTAAGACACACTTGAGCATTCAAATGTGTCAAAAGGGGTCATGGGGACTTCTTAAAGGTCCTAACGCATGATAAGGCATACTAGGACCCCTAGGGATTCCCCATGACCACTTTTGACACATTTGAATACTCAAGTGTGTTTTAAGGGGTCTTGGGACCCCTTAAGACACACACTTGAGCATTCAAATGTGTCAAAAGTGGTCATGGAGACTCCCTAGGGGTCCTAACACTTGATAACATGTACTAGGACCCCTAGGGAGTCCCCATGACCCCTTTTAACATATTTGAATGCTCAAGTGTGGCTTAAATGGTATTAATACACATTAAGCCACACTTGAGCATTCAAATGTGTCAAAAGGGATCATGGAGACTCCGTAGGGGTCCTAACACTTGATAACGCATACTAGGACCCCCTAGGGAGTCTCCATGACCTCTTTTGACACAGTTAAATGCTCAATAATGTCTTAAGGGGTCTTAATACCCCTTAATACACACTTGAGCCTTCAAATATGTCAAAAGGGGTCATGAAAATGCCCTAGGGGTCCTAACGCTTGATAATGCATACTAGGACCTCCTAAGGAGTCCCCATGACCCCTTTTGACACATTTGAATGCACAAGTGTGTCTTAAGGGGTATTAATATCCCTTAAGACACACTTGTGCATTCAAATGTGTGAAAAGGGGTCATGGGGACTCTCTAGGGTTCCTAACACTTGATAACACATAGTAGGACCCCTCGGGAGCCCCCATGCCCCCTTTTGACACATTTGATTGCTCAAGTGTGTCTTAAGGGGTATTAAGATCTCTTAAGACATATTTGAGCATTCAAATATGTCAAAAGCGGTCATGGAGACACCCTAGGGGTCCTAAATCTTGATAACCCATACTAGGACCCCTAGGGAGTCCCCATGACCCCTTTTGACACAATTGAATGATCAAGTGTGTCTTAAGGGGTCTTAGAACCCCTTAAGACACACTTGAGCATTCAAATGTGTCAAAAAAGGTCATGGGGACTTTTTAAGGGTCCTTACACGTGATACAACATACTAGGACCCCTAGGGAGTCCCCATGACCTTTTTTCATATATTTGAATACTTAAGTGTGTCTTAAGCGGTCTTAGGACCCCTTAAGACACACTTGAGCATTCAAATGTGTCAAAAGGGGTCATGGAGACTCCCTAGAGATCCTAACACTTGATATCATGTATTAGGACCCCTAGGAAGTCCCCATGTCCCCTTTTGAGATATTTGAATGCTCAAGTGTGTCTTAAGGGGTCTTAATACCCCTTAAGCCACACTTGAGCATTCAAATATCTCAAAAGGGTCATGGGGACTCCTTAGGGGTTCTAACACTTGATAACACATAGTAGGACCCCCTAGGGAGTCCCCATGAACCCTTTTGACACATTTGAATGCTCAAGTGTGTCTTAAGGGGTCTTAATACCCCTCAAATGTCAAAAAGGGTCATGGCGACTCCCTCAGGGTCCTAACACATGATAACACGTACTAGAACCCCTAGGGAGTCCCCATGACCTCTTTTGAAACATTTGAACACTCAAGTGTGTCTTAAGGGGTCATGGGGACATCTTAGCACTCGAGTGTGTTTGAAGGGGTGGTAGCACTCGAGCATTCCAATGTGTCAAAAGGGGTCATGGGGATATCTTAGGGGTCCTAACATGTGATAAGGCATATTAGGACCCCTATGAAGTCCCCAGCACCCCTTTTGACATATTTGAACCCTCAAGTGTGTCCAAAGGGGTCCTAAAACCCCTTAGGAAACACTTGAGGGTTCTAATGTGTCAAAAGGGGTCATGGAGACTTCCTAGAAGTCCTAACGCATGATAAGACACACTAGGACCCCTAAAAAGTCCCCATGACCCCTTTTGACACATTTGTACCCTCAAGTGTGTCTGAAGGGGTCCTACGACTTCTTGGAACACACTTGAGGGTTCTAATGTGTCAAAAGGAGTCATGGGGACTTCTTAGGGGTCTTAACAAGTGATAAGGCATACTAAGACTCCTAAAAAGTCCCCATGACCCCTTTTGACACATTTGCATGCTCAAGTGTGTCTTAAGGGGTCATAAGAACCCTCAAGACATGCTTGAGTGTTCCAATGTGTCAAAAAAGGTCATGGGGACTTCCTATGGGTCCTAACGTGTGATAAGGTGTACTAGGACCCCTAGAGAGTCCCCATGACCCTTTTTGACACATTTGAATGCTTCAGTGTGTCTTAAGAGGTCTTAAGACCTCTTAAGACACACTTGAGCATTCAAATGTGTCAAAAGGGGTCATGGGGACTTTCTATGGGTCTTAACGTGTGATAAGGTGTACTAGGACCCCTAGGGAGTCCTCATGAACCCTTTTGACATATTTGAATGCTCAAGTGTGTCTTAAAGAGTATTAAGACCCCTTAAGACACACTTGAGCATTCAAATGTGTCAAAAGAGGTCATGGGGACTCCCTAGGGGTCCTAGTACGCGCTATCAAGTGTTAGGACCCCTAGGGAGTCCCCATGATCCCTTTTGACACATTTGAAGGCTCAAGTGTGTATTAAGGGGTATTATTAATAATACCCCTTAATACACACTTGAGCCTTCAAATGTGTCAAAAGGGGTCATGGGGACTCCCTAGGGGGTCCTATTACATGTTATCAAGCGTTAGGATCCCTAGGGAGTCCCCATGACCCCTTTTCACATATTTGAATGCTCAAGTGTGGCTTAAATGGTATTAATACACTTTAACCCACACTTGAGCATTCAAATGTGTCAAAACGGGTCATGGAGACTCCCTAGGGGTCCTAACACTTGATAACGCATACTAGGACCCCCTAAGGAGTCCCCATGACCTTTTTTGACATAGTTGAACACTCAATAGTGTCTTAAGGGGTCTTAATACCCCTTAATACACACTTGAACTTTCAAATGTGTTAAAAAGGGTCATGGGTGTGAGGAAACTCAGGTGCGGAAATAGCTTCCTACGCTAATTTCTATAGGAGAGTATTGTGCAAATTCTTATAAATCCTTACAATTTCAGATTCGTTAACTACTTTAACAAAGATATTGCAACCACATATCATACATACAGAAAAAATAGAGAATGACACAATTATATACCCTGGGGAAAACTTTTTAGTAAAAAACCCCAGCACTCCAAAACCTGCACAATGTATTATCTTCAACACAAAGATTACAATACACTTGCAATGCAAGTTCTTTCAAGAAATGAGAGATAAAGCCAACAAGACTTAAACTTCTCTTATATCTCTCCCATAGGAGTAGCATATGTATAGACTCCTCTGGACCCAAAAATAGGCACAACCACCAAGACCCATGCACAAAGCCACATGTACACAGTTGTTACATGCAATCCCAAGAATAGGCATCCATCCCTAGAATAGACTATGATAGCTTGTCATAGAATCTACCAAAAATAATGGTCACAAGAGAAGTGTAAGAGAATTTTTCATACCAACCTATTTTTGGCATATTCTCTTACACACACCAACCACTTCTTCTTGGACGCCCAAATAGGCCCAAGTCATAAGATGCTCTTCCACCTATCATAGCACATTCCTTAAATAGTTCTTATGCTTCATAGGAATCTGTTATGACCATTTCAGTCATGATCTCCTTACGCACAAGATGCTGACACATCAAGCGGAGTGACACATCAACATGCCAAGTAGACATGTACACTCACACTTAATTACATTATTTGCAAAAAATATATTTACAAAATAAATAATAAGAATAGGAATTATCCAAGGTTGAGACACCTTATTCCTAACATTCTCCCACTTGTCGAACACCTTGTAAGAGCAACACGAACATAAAAGGAACTTTAACCGCTATAGGCCAAAAGGCCCATAGACTCCAAACACCATCTGAACTTATCAGTGCCCACTGGTTTCGTTAATGCATCTTCAATATTCTTCACAGTATCTACCTTCTCCAAATTTACCTTTCCATCTTCCACCATATCTCTCACAAAGTGAAACTGCACATCAATGTGCTTCATTCTGGCATGGAAAGTTGGATTCTTTGCAAGGCAAATAGTGCTCTGACTGTCACACCAAATAGTAATCTGTTCTACATCAACACCAACATCAGAACACAATCTTCTAAGCCAAATGGCTTCTTTACAAGCATGAGTAGCAGCCATGTACTCAGCTTCTGTAGTGGACAAAGCAACCATAGGTTGTCGCTTACTCATCCAACTAATGGCACCACCAAACATAGTGAACACATAAGCACTGGTGGATCTCCTACTATCAATATCACCTGCCAAATTTGAATCCACAAACCCATGAATACAAACTAAATGTGGAGATCCAGAAGAGTTACCATGATAACATATGGAGTAATTTGATGTACCCCTCAAATATCTGAATACTCGCTTAACTGCATCCCAATGTACCCGTCTAGGATTAGCCATAAACTGACTCAGGACTCCCACTGCGTGGGCAATGTCTGGTCTAGTACAGACCATAGCATACATAAGACTGCCAACTGCACTAGCATAAGGTACTCTACTCATGTCCTCCACCTCACTAGGAGATTTTGGACAATCATCTACAGATAACTTTGTTCCCACAAAAATAGGAACACATAGTGGTCTACAATCTGCCATGTTGAACCTGTCCAACACAGACTTCACATACTTACTCTGACTCAACCAAAGTTTTTTGTTAGACCTGTCTCTACTGATTTCCATACCCAAGATGTACCTAGCTGCCCCAAGATCTTTCATCTCAAACTGTGCTGACAACTGAGATTTAAAATCAGAAATCATACCCTTACCCTTCCCAAACAGCAACATATCATCAACATATAATGCAACAATAAGAAGGCGATCATTTTCAACTCTGAAATAAACACAATGATCTGATTTTGATCTTACAAATCCAATTGACAACACAAAGACATCAAACTTAAGGTACCACATCCTAGGAGATTGCTTCAAACCATATAGAGATTTCTTTAATCTGCAAACTAAGGATTCTTTACCTTTAACAATGTAGTGCTCAGGCTGTGACATATAAATCTCTTCCTCCAAATCACCATGAAGGAAAGCTATCTTCACATCCATCTGTTCTATCTCTAAATCATATGATGCAGCAAGAGATAACAGAAATCTAACGCATGTCAACTTTGCAACAAGAGAGAATATTTCACCATAATCTATTCCCTCTACCTGTGAATACCCCTTTGCAACCAATCTAGCTTTATACCTTTCAACACTTCCATTTGCACAGAATTTCTTCTTGAACACCCATTTACAGCCAAAAAATTTTATCCCTTTACGCAAAGGTACAAGGTCCCAAGTTTTGTTTTTCTCCAATGAAGCCATCTCATCATCCATAGCCTCAATCCAGGAACCTGCATCTTCCATGCCCAAAGCCTCTTTCACAGATCTAGGCTCATCAGTGTTAGTAATCAAAGCAAAGGTACAACTAGAATCTAACATAGAATAACCAAACCTTTCTGGTTACTTTCTTTCTCTCATGGATCTCCTCAAGGGCTGAGGTTGAGGTTGTTCTTCCTCTTCTTCTGAACTATCAGAGCTGCTAGAGCTCTCCTCATCATTAGACCCAACATGGTCTCTCTGTTCAGTCTTATCAGGGGTAGGAGGCAACTAAACAGCATCTTTTTCCTTTTCTTTTTCATCTGGTTGTAGCACAATAGGAGAAGATGTTAGCTCTCTGAAAATAAAATTTCTACTATACAACACCTTACTATTCATGGGATCCCAAAGCTTGTATCCTTTCACACCAGCACTGTATCCGATGAAAATAAATTTAATAGCTTTGTTTTCCAACTTAGATCTTTTCTCCTTTGGAACATGTGCATAAGCTTCACAACCAAAAACATGAAGATGTCTAATTGAAGGCTTCTTACCAGACCACACCTCCATGGGTGTCTTACCAACAAGGGCTGATGTAGGAGATCTGTTAACCAGATAGCAAGTAGTGGCCATAGCTTCGGCCCAAAACCTTTGTTCTAAATGAGCTCCACTAAGCATACTCCTAGCCTTCTCCATCAGTGTCCTGTTCATTCTCTAGGCAACTCCATTTTTCTATGGGGTATAAGGAGTTGTCTTATGCCTCTCGATACCTTGTTCTTTACAGAACTATTCAAACTCTGCTGAGCAAAACACACCACCATTGTCAGTTCTCACACACTTAATCTTCTTACTACTCTGATTCTCTACAAGAGCTTTAAATTCCTTGAACCGACTAAAGACTTGTGTCTTACTTTTAAGGAAATAAATCCATGTCCTTCTACTGTAATCATCTATGAAAGATACAAAAAATACAGACTTGGAGATTGAAGGAACTTTTACAGGACCAAATACATCAGAATGAATAAGATCCAAAACATCAGAAGATTTGTGAGAACTAGAGTAAAATTGAACACGATTTTGTTTACCATAGACACAGTGTTCGCAGAAGTCAAAATCAAGATTGCAATCATTTAACCCCTCAATGAGATTTTTATTTTTCAGGGTTCTGAGACCCTTTTCACCAATGTGGCCAAATCTCATATGCCACAACGTTGTCTTTTCTACAGGAAGCTTACCTTCCAAAGTGTTTGCACTACCATCAGAACCAATAGCCACAGACTTCTTCACTACTTATTCAGATGGTGAGGATGAAGAACTATTACATAGAGGAATACATGCATCTAGCTGAAATAAGGTACCTCTCCTAGTACCCCTTGCAAGCACTATTGATCCTCTCATCATCTTGCATCCTTCTTTCGAAAAAACAACTTGCACACCTACATCATTGAGCATACTTACAGATAATAGGTTTCGTGCCAAACCCAGAATGTGCATAACTCCATTGATTCCCTTTACTCGTCCATCAGGAAATTTGATAGTGACCCTTCCACGTCCAACAATCTTTAGGTGAGAATCATCACCCAAGTACACCTTTCCACCATCGAACTCTTCATATTTTGAGAACCAGTTTCGATGAGAGGTCATGTGAAAAGATGCACCCAAGTCAACCAACCACACATCATCAGATGCATGGGCTGCCAAAGCTGCGATGAATGCATCGCCATCTTCTTGAGATCTTTCTAAAGCTGAATCTGAACCTTTCTTCTTCTTCTTCGGCTCTTTGCAGTCTTTACGGAAGTGCCCAAATTTATCACAGTTCTAACATTTTGCCTTGGACTTATTGGAAGTCTTTGACTTCCCACGGGATTTGGATCTACCCTTATTGTCAGACTTATTGTCATTTTTCTTCCCTCTTTCAGTGGATCTCCCACGAATAGCAAGGGCTTCTTTTTTCGAAACGGAAGCCTTTCTCCGCATCTCTTTTGATAGCAGCGAAGACACCACATCATCCATTTTGAAGGTGACTAAAGTGCTTCCGAGAGCCATCACAAGATGGTCCCATGAATCTGGTAAAGAACAAAAAAGTGTGTAGCAAGGATCTTTCTCCTCTAACTTGACACCAGCTGATGTTAATTGTGCAGCCAGCAGATTAAATGCATGTAAATGATCCGTTAAGGATCCACCTTCCTCCATTCGTAGAGAGTACAACTTCTTCCTTAGGAACAACTTGTTCACCAGAGATTTGGCCTGATACATGGCCGCAAGTCTTTCCCACAAACTATTTGCGGTTTTCTCATCTAGAACATTCAGAAGGACTGCATCGGTTAAACAGAGTCTTATGAGACCCTTACCTTTACGGTCTTTGATATTCTAATCTGCTTGAGCTATAGTTGCTGGTCTTGTAGCATTTGAAGTCACTTCCCATAGGTCACGATCTTCCAACATGTCTTCCATCTTGAGTTTCCACAACTCAAAATTAGTGCCATTAAATTTCTCCACCTACATTCTTCCATATGATGAACTTGCCATCTCAATCTACAAATAAGATTTCAGAATGCTCTGCAAAAAACTCCCACTCAAACTTGAGATTAGTTCAAAAAACCCTACCCAACAACTAGGATCAAAAATTGATCAAGCTCTGATACCACTTGTAAGAAAACTTAGGTGCGGAAACAACTTCCTACGCTAATCTCTATAGGAGAGTATTGTGCAAATTCTTATAAATTCTAACAATTTTAGATTCGTTAACTACTTTAACAAAGATATTGCAACCACATACCATACATACAGAAAAAATAGAGAATGACACAATGATATACCCTGGGTAAAACCTTTCCGTAAAAAACTCTAGCACTCCAAAACTTGCACAATGTATTATCTTGAACACAAAAATTACAATACACTTGCAATGCAAGTTCTTTCGGGAAATGAGAGACAAAGTCAACAAGACTTAAACTTCTCTTATATCTCTCCCATAGGAGTAGCATCATCTATATAGACTCCTCTGGACCCAAAAATAGGCACAACCACCAAGACCCATGCACAAAACCACATGTACATAGTTGTTACATGCAATCCCAAGAATAGGCGTCCATCCCTAGAATAGACTATGACAGCTTGTCATAGAATCCGCCAAAAATAACGGTCACAAGAGAAGTGTAAGAGAATCTATCATACCAACCTATTTTTGGCATATTCTCTTACACACACCAACCACTTCTTCTTGGGCGCCCAAATAGGCCCAAGTCATAAGATGCTCTTACACTTGTCATAGCACATTCCTTAAATAGTTCTTACGTGTCATAGGAATCCGTCATGACCGTTTTAGTCATGATCTCCTTACACACAAGATGCCGACACATCAAGTAGAGTGACACATCAACATGCCAACTAGACATGTACACTCACACTTAATTACATTATTTGCAAAAAATACATTTACAAAATAATTAATAAGAATAGGAATTATCCAAGGTTGAGACACCTTATTCCTAACAATGGGGACTCCCTATGGGTCCTAATGATTGATAACGCATACTAGGACCCCTAGGGAGTCCCCATGACCCCTTTTGACACATTTGAATGCTCAAGTGTGTCTTAAGGGGTCTTAATACCCCTTACGAATCACTTGAGCATTGAAATATGTCAAAAGGGGTCATGGAGACTCCCTAGGTGTCCTAATGCTTGATAACGCGTAGTAGGACCCCTAGGGAGCCCCCATGACCCCTTTTGACACATTTGAATGCTCAAGTGTGTCTTAAGGGGTATTAAGACCCCTTAAGACACATTTGAGCATTCAAATATGTCAAAAAGGGTAATGAAGACTCCCTAGGTGTCTTAAATCCTGATAACACGTACTAGGACCCCTAGGAAGTCCCCATGACCCCTTTTGACACATTTGAATGCTAAAGTGTGTCTTAAGGGGTCTTAGAACCCCTTAAGACACACTTTTGCATTCAAACATGTCAAAAGGGGTCATGGAGACTTTTTAAGGGTCCTAACGTGTGATAAGGCATATTAGGACCCCTAGGGAGTCCCCATGAACTATTTTGAAATATTTGAATACTCAAGTGTGTCTTAAGCGGTCTCAGGACCCCTTAAGACACACTTGAGCATTCAAATATGTCAAAAAGAGTCATGGAGACTCGCTAGGGGTCCTAACGCTTGATAACGTGTACTAGGACCCCTAGGGAGTCCCCATATCCCCTTTTGACACATTTGAAGGCTCAAGTGTGTCTTAAGGGGTCGTAATACCCCTTAAGCCACACTTGAGCATTCAAATTTTTCAAAAGGGGTCATGGGGAGTCCTTAGGGGTCCTAACACATGATAACGCATACTAGGACCCCCCAGGGAGTCCCCATGAACCCTTTTGACACATTTGAATGTTCAAGTGTGTCTTAAGGGATCTTAATACCCCTTAAGACACACTTGAGCATTCAAATGTGTCAAAAGGGGTCATGGCAACTCCCTAAGGGTCCTAACGCTTGATAACACGTATTAGGACCCCTAGGGAGTCCCCATGACCCCTTTTGACACATTTGAATGCTCAAATATGTCTTAAAGACCTCTTAAGACACACTTGAGCATTCAAATGTGTCAAAAGGGGTCATGGGGAGTCCTTAGGGGTCCTAGTATGCGTTATCAAGTTTTAGAACCGCTAGGGAGTCTCCATGACCCCTTTTCACACATTTGAAGGCTCAAGTGTGTCTTAAGGGTTATTAAGACCTCTTAAGACACACTTGAGCTTTTAAATGTGTCAAAAGGGGTCATGGGGACTCCCTAGGTGTCCTATTACGCGTTATCAATTGTTAGGACCCCTAGGGAGTCCCCATGACCCCTTTTGACACATTGGAATGCTCAAGTGTGTCTTAAGGGGTATTAGGACCCCTTAAGACATAGTTGAGTGTTCCAATGTGTCAAAAGGGGTCATGGGGACTCCCTAGGGGTCCTAGTATGTCTTATCATGCGTTAAGACCCCTAGAGAGTCCGAATGACCCCTTTTGACACATTGGAGCGCTCAAGTGTGTCTTAAGCGGTCGTAAGACCCCTTAAAACACACTTGAGCCTTCCAATGTGTCAAAAGGGGTCATTGGGACTCCCTAAGGGTCTTAGAATGCGTTATCATGCCTTAGGACCCCTAAGGAGTCCCCGTGACCCCTTTTGACAAATTAGAATTCTCAAGTGTGTCTTAAGAGGTCCTAAGACCCCTTAAGACGCACTTGAACATTCCAATGTATTGAAAGGGGTCATGGGGACTCCCTACGGGTCTTAGTAAGCCTTATCATGCGTTAGGACCCCTAGAGAGTCCCCATGACCCTTTTTGACACATTGGAACTCTCAAGTGTGTCCCGAGGGGTCATAGGACCCCTGAGGACACACTTGAGGGTTCCAATTTGTCAAAATAGGTCATGGGGACTCTCTAGGGGTCCTAGTACACCTTGTCACGTGTTAAGACCCCTAGAGAGTCCCCATGACCACTTTTGATGCATTAGAATGCTCAAGTCTATCTTAAGGGGTCGTAGGACCCCTTAAGATAGACTTGAGCATTCCAATGCGTCAAAAGGGGTCATGGGGACTCCCTAGGGGTCCTAGTACGCCTTATCATGCTCAAGTGTGTCTTAAGGGGTCCTTTGACATGTCCTAATGCATTCTAAAGGGTCATCATTCTATCGAAGTTGCATTTGAAACCCTAATGACCCCTTAACGGGCTTGCCGACCCTGATTCAACATGTGGTGTCTTGAGACCACCCCATGGACCCATTTCGAGTTCTACTTGGCAAAAGTCATCCAAATTTGGTACGTAGGTCCTCTGATATGTCTTAATGCATTTCAAAGGGTCCCTATTCCATCGAAGTTGCATTTGGAACCCTAATGACCCTTTAACACGCCTATCAATCTTGATTCAACATGTGGTGTCCTGAGAGCACCCCATGGAACCCTTTTGAGTTCTACTAGGTAAAAGTCTTCCAAATTTGGTATGTTGGTCCTCTGACATGTCCTAATGGGTTCCAAAGGGTCACCATTCCATGGAAGTTTCATTTGGATCCCTAATGACTCCTTAACAGACCTACGGACCCTGATTCGACATGTGGTGTCCCGAGAGCACCCCATGGACCCCTTTTGAGTTCTACTATGCAAAAGTCATCCAAATTTTGTACGTAGGTCCTTTAACATGTCCTAATGTGTTCCAGAGGGTCGCCATTCCATGGAAGTTTCATTTGGAACCCTAATGACCCCTCAACAGGTCTGTCGACCCTGATTCAACATGTGGTGTCCCGAGAGCACCCCAAGGACCCCTTTCGAGTTCTACTAGGTAAAAGTCATCCAAATTTGGTATGTAGGTCCTATGACATGTCCTAATGTGTTCTAAAGGGTCACTATTCCATGAAAGTTGCATTCGGAACCCTAATGACCCCTTAATGTGCCTTTTGACCCCGATTCGACATGTTGTGTCTCAAGAGCACCCCATGGACCCCTTTTGAGTTCTACTAGGCAAAAGTCATCCAAATTTTGTACGTAGGTCTTCTGACATGTCCTAATGTGTTTCAAAATGTTGTCGTTCCATTGAAGTTGCATTTGGAGTCCTAATGACCCTTTCATAGGCCTACCGACCTTGATTCGACATGTGACGTCCTGAGAGCATCCCATGGACCCCTTTCGAGTTCTACTAGGCAAAAGTCATCCAAATTTGGTGCGTAGGTCCTCTAACATGTCCTACTATGTTCCAAAGGGTCTCTATTCAATGGAAGTTGCATTTGAAACCCTAATGACCCCTTAACAGGCCTGATGACCCTGATTTGACATGTGTCCCGAGAGCACTCCAAGGACCCCTTTCGAGCTCTACTAGGTAAAAGTCATCCAAATTTGGTACGTATGTCCTTTGACATGTCCTAATGAATTCAAGAGGGTCATCATTCCATCAAAGTTACATTTAGAACCCTAATGACCCCTTAACAGGCCTGCCGACCCTGATTCGACATGTGGTCTCCTGAGAGCACCCCATGGACCCCTTTCAAGTTCTACTAGGAAAAAGTCATCCAAATTTGGTAGTAGGTCCTCTGACATGTCCTAATGCATTCCAAAGGGTCACCATTCCATCAAATTTTCATTTGGAACCCTAATGACCCCATAACAGGCCTACCGACCCTGATTCGACATGAGGTCTCTCGAGAGCACCCCGTGGACCCCTTTCGAGTTCTACTCGGAAAAAGTCATCCAAATTTGGTATGTAGGTCCTATGACATGTCCTAATATGTTTCAAAGGGTCACTATTCTATCAAAGTTGCATTTGAAACCCTAATGACCCTTTAACAGGCCAATCCACCCCAATTCGATATGTGGTCTCCCGAGAGCACCCCATGGACCCCTTTCGAGTTCTACTAGGCAAAAGTCATCCAAATTTGGTATGTAATTCTTATGTCATGTTCTAATGCATTCCAAAAGGTCATCATTCCATCGAAGTTGCATTTGTAACCCTAATGACCCCTTAACAGGTCTATCGACCTCGATTCGACATGTGGTCTCCCAAGAGCAACCTATGGACCTCTTTCGAGTTATTTTGGGAAAAAGTCATATGAATCATGAAATTAGGTACTCTTACATGTTCTAATGTGTTCCAAAAGGTCACCATTCCATTGAAGTTACATTTCAAACCCTAATGCCCCCTTAATAGGCCTACTAACCTTGAGTCGACATGAGGTCTCCTGAGAGCACCCCATGGACCCCTTTCGAGTTCTACTAGGAAAAGGTCATCCAAATTTGGTACGTAGGTCCTATGACATGTCCTAATGCATTCTAAAGGGTCACCATTCCATCAAAGTTTTATTTGGAACCCTAATGACCCCTTAATAGGCCTACTGACCCCATTTCAACATGTGGTCTCTCGAGAGCACACTATGGACCCCTTTCGAGTTTTACTAGGCAAAAGTCATCTAAATTTGGTACATAGGTCCTATGACATATCCTAATACATTCCAAAGGGTGACCGTTCCATTGAAGTTTCATTTGGAACCATAATGACCTCTTAACAAACAGGTACCGACCCCAATTCGACATGTGGTCTCCCAAGAGCACCCCATGGACCCCTTTCAAGTTTTACTAGGAAAAAGTTATCCAAATTTGGTACATAGGTCCTCTGACATGTCCTAATGCATTGTAAAGGGTCCTCATTCCATAAAAGTTGCATTTGGAACCCTAATGACCCCTTAACAGGCCTGCCGATCCTGATTCGACATGTGGTGTCCCGAGAGCACCCCATGGACCCCTTTTGAGTTCTACTAGGCAAAAGTCTTGAAAATTTGGTATGTAGGTCCTCTGACATGTCCTAATGGGTTCCAAAGGGTCACTCTTCCATGGAAGTTGCATTTGGAACCCTAATGACTCCTTAACAGGCCTACCGACCCCGATTCGACATGTGGTGTCCCGAGAGCACCCCATGGACCCCTTTTGAGTTCTACTAGGAAAAAGTCATCCAAATTTGGTACGTAGGTCCTCTGACATGTCCTAATGCATTGAAAAGGGTCCCCATTCCATCTAAGTTGCATTTGGAACCCTAATAACCCCTTAACAGGCCTACCGACCTCGATTTGACATGTGGTCTCCCGAGAGCACCCCATGGACCCCTTTCGAGTTCTACTAGGAAAAAGTTGTCTGAATCATGGAATTAGGTCCTTTGACATTTTCTAATGTGTTCCAAAGGGTCACCATTCCATCAAAGTTTCATTTCGAATGCTATTGACCCCTTAACAGGCCTACCGGCCCCGTTTCGACATGTAGTCTCTCGAGAGCACCCCATTAACCCCTTTTGAGTTCTACTAGGAAAAAGTCATCCAAATTTGGTAAATAGGCCTTATGACATGTTCTAATGTGTTACAATGGGTCACTATTCTATCGAAGTTTCATTTCAAACCCTATTGACCCCTTAATAGGCCTAACGACCCTGTTTCGACATGTGGTCTCCCGAGAGCACCCCATGGACCCCTTACGAGATCTAGTAGGAAAAAGTCATCCAAATTTGGTACTTAGGTCCTATGAAATATCCTAATGTGTTCCAAAGGGTCAATATTCCATCGAAGTTTCATTTGGATGACACCTTAATAGGCCTATTGACCTCGATTCGACATGTGGTCTCTTGAGAGCACCCCATGGACCCCTTTCGAGTTCTACTAGGGAAACATCATCCAAATTTGGTACGTAGGTCCTTTGAAATGTCCTAATGCATTCCAAAGGGTCATTTTTCTATCAAAGTTTCATTTGGAACCCTAATGACCCCTTAACAGGCCTACCGACCCCGATTTGACATGAGGTCTCCCGAGAGCACCCCATGGACCCCTTTCGAGTTATACTAGGAAAAATTAGTCCAAATTTGGTACATAGGTCCTATGACATGTCGTAATGCATTTCAAATGGTCACCGTTCCATCAAAGTTGCATTTGGAACCCTAATGACCCTTTAATAGGCCTACCGACCCCGTTTCGATATGTGGTCTCTCGAGAGCACCCCATAGACCACTTTCGAGTTATACTTGGACAAAGCCATCCAAATTTGGTACATAGGTCCTCTAACATGTCCTAATGAATTCCAAAGGGTCACCATTCCATTGAAGTTTCATTTCAAACCCTAATGACCCCTTAATAGGCCTACCGACCCTGATTCAACATGAGGTCTTTCGAGAGCACCCCATGGACCCCTTTCAAGTTCTACTAGGGAAAAGTCATCCAAATTTTGTATATAGGTCATATGATATGTCCTAATGTGTTCGAAAGGCTCATCGTTCCATCAAAGTTGCATTTGGAACCCTAATGACCCCAGAACAGGCCTATCGACCCTGATTCAACATGAGGTCTCTCGAGAGCACCCCGTGGACCCCTTTCAAGTTCTACTAGGAAAAAGTCATCCAAATTTGGTATGTAGGTCCTATGACATATCCTAATACATTCCAAAGGGTCACTGTTCCATTGAAGTTACATTTTGAACCCTAATGACCCCTTAACAGGCCAATCCACCCCGATTCGACATGTGGTCTTTCGAGAGCACCCCATGGACCCCTCGAGTTCTACTAGGCAAAAGTCATCCAAATTTGGTATGTAGTTTCTATGACATGTTCTAATGAATTTCAAAGGGTCACCATTCCATCAAAGTTGCATTTGTAACCCCAATGACCCCTTAACAGGCCTACCAACCCCGATTCGACATGAGGTCTCCCCAGAGCAACCCATGGACCCTTTTCAAGTTATTTTGGGAAAAAGTCATATGAATCATGGAATTAGGTCCTCTTACATGTCCTAATGCATTCTAAAAGGTCACTGTTCCATCGAAATTTCATTTCAAACCCTAATGCCCCCTTAACAGGACTACCAACCCGATTCGACATGAGGTCTCCCAAGAGCACCCCATGGACCCCTTTCGAGTTCTAATAAGAAAAAGTCATCTAAATTTGGTACGTAGGTCCTATGACATGTCCTAATGCATTCCAAAGGGTCACCATTTCATCAAAGTTTTATTTGGAACCCTAATGACCCCTTAATAGGCCTACCAACCCCATTTCGACATGTGGTTTCCCGAGAGCACACCATGGACCCCTTTTGAGTTTTACTAGGAAAAAGTCATCCAAATTTGGTACATAGGTCCTATGACATATCCTAATGTGTTCCAAAGGGTGACCATTTCATCAAAGTTTTATTTGGAACCCTAATGACCTCTTAACAGGCAAGTACAGATCCCGATTTGACATGTGGTCTCCCGAGAGCACCCCATGGACCCCTTTCGAGTTCCACTAGGAAAAAGTTATCCAAATTTGGTACGTAGGTCATCTTATATGTCCTAATGCATTCCAAAGGATCACCATTCATTGAAATTTTTATTTGGAACCCCGATGACCCCTTAAGTCACCTATCGACCCTGAATCGCACAATGGTCTCCCAAGAGCACCCCATGGACCCTTTTCGAGTTTGACTAGAATCAAAATTTATCTAAATTGTGGAGTTAGGTCCTCTGACATGTCTTAATGCATTCCAAATGGTCACCGTGCATCAAAGGTTGTCTCACGAGCCCTAATGACCCCTTAAGATGCCTAGTGACACTGATTGGACATGTGGTCTCCTAAGAGCACCCCATGGACCCTTTTCAGGTTGGACTAGGAAAAAGTCATTAAAATTTGGTACATTGGTACTTGGACATGCCCTATTGCCTTCCAAATGGTCACTGTACATTCGAAGTTGCCTCACAAACCCTAATTACCCCTTAAAACGTCTAGCGACCCCGATTCGACCTGTTGTCTCATGAGAGGATCTGTTATAACTTAAATTAAATATTAAAATAATATATAAAATATTTGAAAAAATATAATATTTAATAGACTAAATATATAATATATATATTATAAGATATATTAGATATTACATTTATTATATATTATCAAATATACAATATATTAATGTCCTATTCATTTTATATATTATATATATTAGACATTATATTATATTTTATTATATTATATACACAACAATATTTAATATATAATTTATAATATATACATATATATATATATATATATATATATATATATATATATATATATATATATATATATATATATATATATATATATATATATATATATATATATATATATATATATATATATATATTATGTAACATTTATATTATAATATAAAAATATTGCATTTAATATAAATTTGAATAGACTATATACTTAGGCCGTTTAAATTGATATTATCGAATATATAATATAAATAAATAATATATATACTATATACTATATAATATAAAATATAAAACCTAAATATAAAATATATAAATTATTCATTGTCAGGGTGAAAGAAAAAAACATCAAAATTAAAGGGAAATAAACAAAAGAGTGGGATGGGGAAACTTTTCAAATTTGAAAGTAAAGCAAAATCGGGTCATAGATTTGGAAACCAAAAATCCATGGTCAATGCTGAAGGTGTGCAAAAAATGTGTTTTTTCTCTGTTTTTCTTATGTCAACACTTCGACCATTAGGTTGACGACTTTTTTTTCACCCGATTTCGATAAAATGAAAAGGGTTTCTTCAGATGATTGTCAGCTTTCCATCGATATAAGTGTTGTTAGATTTTGAATTCGTTAAGTATTTATTACTTATTTTCTAGTTCACTTACGTCTAAAGTCCTGATTGACATACTGATGGAAAAATAGCTATAACTTTCAAACCATATAACATTTTTGAAATCTGAAAGATGTGTCACATTTTATGCTTCATCTAGTATAAGAAAAAATTAAAAAAAATTGAATTATGATAATTTTTCAATGAGTTAAGGTGGTCAGACATGAGAGTTTTTAAATTCTGAAAGCGCTGTAGCAAAAAAATCATAATTAATTATCTGTTTGGAATAAAAATACCAAAAAATATGCGTCAAATCTGGGCATGAGTCAACTACTTATATATAGAATATTATAAAAAAATATTATCATTTGCTTTTGATTAGGGTTGTCAGACATACACGTACTTCTTATTTTTTTGCTGAAATGTTTGTAGTGCTGCATTGCAATCTATACTTTTTACCAATCATATTAATTTTTTTTCAGAAAAAGCTTAGTAGTTTAGAAACTACATTCAATTTCCTACAAATTATATTCTTACAACTTTTTGATATTAGGTTGATAACTAGTTCATTTTTTCACGCCAAGTTGACTAATCCTGATTGTCTAATTTTTCATTGCCTCTTAAGGGCATAATTTGGCCCCTCATGATCCTGCACATACCCGGGGACTCTCTAGGTGCCCTAATGCATGATAAGGTGTACTAGTACCCCTAGGGAGTCCCCAGAACCTCTTTTGACACATTAGAATGCTCAAGTGTGTCTTAAGTGGTATTAAGATCCCTTAAGACACACTTGAGCATTCTAATGTGTCAAAAGGGGTCATGGGGACTCCCTAGGGGTCCTAGTATGCCTTATCACATGTTAGGACCCTTGGAGAGTCTCCATGACCCCTTTTGACACATTGGTATGTTCAAGTGTGTCTTAAGGGGTATTATGACCCCTTAAGACACACTTGAGCATTCTAATGCGTCAAAAGAGGTCATGGGGACTCCCTGGATGTCCTAATGCGTGATAAGGTGCATTAGGACACCTAGGGAGTCCCCATGACCCCTTTTGATGCATTAGAATGCTCAAGTGTGTCTTAAGGGGTCCTAATACTCCTTAAGACACACTTGAACATTCTAATGTGTCAAAAGGGGTAATGGGGATTGCCTAGGGGTCCTAGTACACCTTATCATGCATTAGAATACTTAGGGTGTTTCCATGATCCCTTTTGATACATTAGAATGTTCAATTGTGTCTTAAGGGGTCCTAAGACCCCTTAAGACACACTATAGCATTGCAATGTGTCAAAAGGGTTCATGGGGACTCTCTATGGATTCTAATGTATGATAAGGCATACTGGGACCCCTAGGGAGTCCCAATGACCCCTTTTGACACACTGGAATGCTCAAGTGTGTCTTAAGGGGTCGTAGGACCCTTTAAGACACACTTGAGCATTCCAATGTGTCAAAAGGGGTCATGAGGACTCTCTAGGGATCCTAACACATGATAAGGCATATTAGGACCCCTAGGGAGTCCCAATTACCCCTTTTGACACATTGGAATGCTCAAGTGCATCTTAAGGGGTCGTAGGACCTTTTAAGACACACTTGAGCATTCCAATGTGTCAAAAGTGGTCATGAGGACTCTATAGGGGTCCTAACGTGTGATAAGACATACTAGGACCCCTAGGGAGTTCCAATGACCCCTTTTGACACATTGGAACACTCAAGTGTGTCTTAAGGGGTCCTATGACCCCTTAAGACACACTTGAGTGTTCCAATGTGTCATAAGGGGTCATGGGGACTCCCTATGGATCTTAACTCATGATAAGGCATACTAGGACCTCTAGGGAGTCCCCATGACCCCTTTTGACACATTGGAATGCTCAAGTGTGTCTTAAGGGGTCCTAGGACCCCTTAAGACACACTTGAGCATTCCAATGTGTCAAAAGGGGTCATGGGGACTCCCTAGGGGTCCTAACGCGTGATAAGACATAATAGAACCCCTAGGGAGTCCCAATGACCCCTTTTGACACATTGGAATGTTCAAGTGTGTTTGAAGGGGTCCTAAGACCTCTTAAGACACATTTGAGCATTCCAATGTGTCATAAGGGGTCATGGGGACTCCCTAGGGGTCCTAACGTGTGATATCTCAATTCCAATCCCTAGGGGTAATAATGTGCCCGCAATCCTTGCCATATTTCAGAGTACTGATGAGAAGTAATGGCGAAAGTCTTAGACAAAGGTGGTGCCGGCATTGAAGCGGTAAGACATTCTTCATAATATCACGGGGGGGGGGGCACCATCGAAACAACAAGGCTTTCCTGATAATGTCGTGTCGCCACTGATCTCTTCTTTAAATTTATTAATGTGGTCAGTTCTACGGCACGTGCATAATTTCTAGTACAACTGCTCATTTTACCAAACCCTTCCCGACTCTCCATAATCTTCGACCGGTTCAAAGATCCATCTGGTTGTTCTTGTTTAACCTCCCAATGACTCTGTTCAGCTACCAGATTATCAATAGGCGTGGTACAATTGTCTGGCATGACTAGAATCTATTTCGAGAACCTTTACAATTTAGCATTTCAATTGAAAAAGTAGGGAAAGATACCATTTCATAGCCACAAGTGGTGGAAACAGAGTGATTCTCTTTCCCTCTGCTTCTATAATCCGCCTCCAGTGAACTATTCTTCAAAGCCTCCATTTCTGCGTAGCTAGGGTTTTTGGCACCTGTAAAAGGCACTACTATGCCACTGTAGGGACTCATGCTCGTGCTCTGAATCATATTAAATAATATTTAAAATGTAAAATGTATATTATATAATATATAATATATAATATATAATATTATATATAATATATAATCTAATATATAGTTTTTAATATTAATATATATTAAATAATATTAAATATAACATTTAATATATAATTCATATTATATAATATTTAATATATAGCTAATATATAACAATTAATATATAATTGATATTATATAATATTTAATATATAACTAATAACTATCAAATATATATCAAATATATAACTATCAATTATATAACTATAATTGATAAAGTGGAACCAAATTTCAAAATTAGAAATTAGAGAAAGTGGAGGCAAATCAAAAATTTGAAATTCTATCGCCAGATTCGGGTACCCGAAAATATCGGGTACTCGATTAGTCTTGGTATTGGTCTGTGCACCAAACCTGCCTGGTCAACTCTTCAAGTGTCACAAAAATGTGTTTTTCTTCTGTTTCTCTTAGTTCCAGACTTCAACCATGTAGGTGACGACTTTTTTTTCACCCAAATTTGAGAAAATGAAAAGGGTATCTTAAGGAGATTATCAGTTTTCTATCGATATAATTGCTGTCAAATTTTGAATTCGTTAAGTAATTATTAGTTATTTTCTAATCGAGCTACCTCTAAAGTGCTGATTTAGATACTGATTGAAAAATGACTATATCTTTTAAACGGTATAACATTTTTGAAATCTGAAAGATGCGTCACATTCTATGCTTCATCTAGTATAAGAAAAAATTTAAAAAAATTGAATTATGATAAGTTTTCAATGAGTTAAGGTGGTCAGACACGAGAGTTTTTAAATTCTAAAAGCACTGTAACAAAAAAATCATAATTAATTATCTGTTTGGAATAAAAATACCAAAAAATATGTGTCACATCCAGGCATGAGTCAGCTACTTATATATAGAATATTATAAAAAAATATTATCATTTGCTTTTGATTAGGGTGGTCAGACATACACGTACTTATTTTTTAGCTGAAATGTTTGTAGTGCTGCATTGCAATCTATACTTTTTACCAATCATATTAATTTTTTTTAGAAAAGGCTTAGTATTTTAGAAACTACATTCAATTTCCTACAAATTATATTCTAACAACTTTTTGATATTAGGTTGATAACTAGTTCATTTTTTCATGCCAAATTGACTAATCCTGATTGTCTGATTTTTCATTGCCACTTAAGGGCATAGTTTGGCCCCTCATGATCCTGCACATACCCTACTGTAACCTCATCTTCAACACCTTCTTCATGATACTTTTTCAGATCTAAAATGTTAAATACTGGTGAAATATTCAGCTTAGTAGGTAACTCTACCTCATAGGCATTTCCTGAATCATGCTTCTTTAGTATCTTACATGGCCCAAATTTCTTCATTTTTCAGCTTGTTATATGTACCAACTAGAAATCGCTCCTTCCGTAAATGATCTATGACTTCATCTCCAACCTAAAATTTTTTATGCCTCCTTTTCTCATCTTCCTTAGCCTTATAATATGCATTCATCTTGGTAATGTGCTTCCTCACCTCCTCATGGATGTTCTCCAAATATTCTGCAAAACCCTCAGCTTCATCACTACTTATTTCTCCTTTATCTATCTTTCTTAACTTGGATGCATTTCTGAGACTATTTCCATATACAATCTATGGATGATGTGATGAACTAAACTTTAAATCTATCTTCAACTCTTCACTTTCTGCTAGTGTCATTTTGTGTGCTGCATTATTTGGCAAACTGGCTCCTGGAATCAAGTCCATATGATGACTGATCTTTCGTACTCATGGTAATCCATTAGGCACATTATCAGATACAATATCTTGAAACTCATTCAATAATTCAATAACTTCTAAAGGTACATCTTCTACTTCCTCTTTCCCAGCCTTTATAATTAAGGTAAAACACATATACTCATGCTGCATACCATCTGAGAAATTTTCTCTATCAAAAAAAGTTATTCTTGCATTACCACATACCTTTTCTTCAGTTTCCTTAAATGGCTTTAGCTTATGTCGCATTCCATCTTTTATTAGGGAATAGGTATTCACATGACCATCATGAACATCACATATGTCAAACTGCCATGGCCTACCCAACAACATATGACATGCATCCATAGATATGATATCACATAGTACCTCATTATGGTATCCACCAATATTGAACTTCACTAGGCACTGCTCACTGACCATGACCTTGTGGTCATCCTGCACCCAGGCAACCCAATATGCATGTGGATGTTTCTGCCTCTTGAGATTCAACTTTTTCACCTCTCTTCTAACACCAAATTATTAGTACTACCACTATCAATAATCACATCACAACACTTACCCTCACACTTGCACCTGGTGTGAAATAGGTTCCTCATTTGTTTAGGTTCATTCTCACCACTCAACATGACTCTTCTGTTAATCAACATTTCTTCTCTTTTAGCCTCTTCAAAATTTGATGATCTAGCATTATCATCTACATATGCAACTCTAGCCTAGCCTTCATTCCTCCTATCTGTCCTTCCTTGGCATTAAGGACATTCAAATTTCCTATAACCTTCTTCTCCATAGTGAAAGCTTGTTCCACAGAAGCCTCCTCTTCCTGAACCTTGTCCTCTTCATCTTCCTCTCTGATCTCTATTGTTCTGATCTTAGAAATGAGTGGAATTGTTTCCTCTCTAATTTTGACTGCTATTGGCCTCATCCTTCTTTTTGGGATTTTCATTTTAGCCTCCATATGACCATCGACGAGATTGTCCACCGTGACCTCTTCAATTTTGTCTGAACTTGAACTTCAATAGTGTTCATTCGAACTAGATTCAACTCCTCCTAAATGCTTGGCCTCAACCCATTAAGGTAATGGGAAAATTTCTCCTTATCAATTTTTTCATGGCCTATTCTGATGAAGATTCGATAAAACTCCTCTGTATACTCCTGAACAAATCATCCTGCTTGCTTCAAACTTTGCATTTTCTTCGATAGGTCAAGTTCATAATCAATAGGGATGAACTGTCACTTCAATTTATCCACCATCCGATCCCATCTTGTGATTTTATCTTTCCCTCTTCTATTTCACTCCAATTGAATCTCTTTTCACCAGATCTTCACATGACCTTTCTGTCTGGCCTTCGTGAATTTGACCCTATCAAGATCCTCAATATCTTCATACTCAAAATATTTTTCACATTCATTGATCCAGTCGATCAACTCCTTTGGGTTAAGATTTCCTGAAAATGCAGGAACCTCAATCTTAGGTCTTTTTTCCATCTTGGAGATGGCCTGAAAAAGTCTTTCTTCCTCCTAGTTCACAACTTTGACTTCTCCTTCTTGATCTTCTTCTTCAGCTTCATCCTCATTTTCATCTATAACATTAAGATTCATTCCTCTACAAATCTCCTCTTGTAATGCTGGCACTTGTCTCTGCAGTGCCTTACCCTTTGGTGTTACAACACCAGCTCTTCCACCACATTCCCTTCATGGAGGCATTTTCAAGCATATCACTGAAACCCTAACCATGGTTATGGTGCAAACTATCTCACAGTCGATGATCTATTTACATAGAAACCCTAACCTACGGTCCTAGTGCAAACTGCCTCACAATTGGTGATCTATTTACACACTTAGAAACTCCTATTCTGATATGACTTGATGAAGGGTGCTCCCCTTAATACCACAACCACATCACAGAAACAAAGAAACAACAACAATATGCAAGAACAGAAAATGGGCTTCTTATTATCTCTACAAATGTGGAATTACAAACTTTCAGAATTACAATATGCAAAGCCACATGGGCAATACCTTACAATAATTTGAAGGACAAAGCCTCAAATTAATACCCAGATCTACTACCCAAAACTATCCCAAACTGCCTAAGACAACACTACAACCTTCCTTATATAGGCAATTTTCCATCGCTTGGGAAAGTTCCATAATTTTAGCCAACAAGGACGACCAAACTTAGAATTATTTTATTTTACAATTTATTACATCAAAGTCGGCTCAAAATAACTTTTGAAACCCAACTAGAAATTTTTTAGGAAAATCATTTTCCACCATTTCAGAAGGGCCATGAAGCGCTCTATAGGCTTGAATCGCACAGGAGCCTATCAACCAAATTTTTGACCTTATCTAGGGCCTCTAAAGCCTTCAAAACTGAGTTTAAAGTTTTTGTACCCTGTTGCCAATACCAAAAATCTTCAATATCTACAAATCTAGACTTGATCTGTCAGTGAAACTTTACTGGCATGCTGATATGACCAAAATGAACCTCCAAGGAAGAAATCAAAATATTCCAAGATCGGATGACCAATCTTACTAAAAATAATGAGTTTCCATAAATAGTAGCTCCGCACAAGATAGCCCTTATTGAATACAAAAACAAAAATATTTTTGGGTGATGCAAGATTGCCTTTACACCCAGGATGCTCCTGCATCAAACACCTAGGGTAATTTGAGAAGTGACCTTGTCACGACTCAGGTGTGTAGAGGAAAATCAAGATGATTAACCTCCTCCTTTTTTACCCATGATGAATCTTCAAAAGGTCATCCTTTCCATTTGACCAAATACTCTTCATATGTCCTATTCCTTGTGCTTCTGCCAACATGACTGTCTAGTATGTCTTCAATCTCCTTGATATCTGAACTGATTGCTGGAATACTCCACTGTGCTGCTGTAACCTCATCTTCAACACCTCCTTCATGATACTTTGTTAGATCTAAAATGTTAAATACTGGTGAAATATTCAGCTCAATAGGTAATTGTACCTCATAAGCATTTCCTGAATCATGCTTCTTTAGTATCTTACATGGCCCAAATTTCTTCATTTTCAGCTTGTTACATGTACCAACTAGAAATCACTCCTTTCACAAATGAACCATGACTTCATCTCCAACTTGAAATTCCTTATGCCTCCTTTTCTCATCTTCCATAACCTTATACTATGCATTCATCTAGGTAATGTGCTTCCTCACCTCCTCATGGATGTTCTCCAAATGTTTTGCCAAACCCCTAGCTTTAGCACTACTTATTTCTCCTTTATCTATCTTTCTCAACTCGGATCCATTTCTGAGACTATTTCCATATACAATCTGTGGATGATGTGATGAACTAAACTTCAAATCTATCTTCAACTCTTCACTTTCTACTAGTGTTATTCTATGTGCTGCCTTATTTGGCAAACTGGCTCCTAGAATCAAGTCCATCTGATGACTGATTTTTTTGACTGGTGGTAATCCATCAGGCACATTATTAGATACAATATCCTGAAACTCATTCAATAATTCTACAACTTCTATAGGTACATCTTCTACTTCCTCTTTCCTAACCTTTGGAATTAAAGTAAAATACATATGGTAATGCCACATACCATCTGAAAAATTTCCTCTATCAAAAAAAGTTATTCTTGCATTACCACATACCTTTTCTTCAGTCTCCTTCAATGGCTTTAGCTTATGTCCCATTCCATCCTTTATGAGGGAATAGGTATTCACACGAACATCATGTACAACACATCTGTCAAACTACCATGACCTACTAAACAACATATGACATGCATCCATAAATATGATATCACATAGTACATCATCATGGTACCCGCCAATATTGAACTTCACTAGGCACTGTTTGCTGACCATGAACTTATGGTCATCCTGCACCCAGGTAACCCGATATGGATGTGGATGTTTCTGCCTCTTGAGATTCAACTTTGTCACCTCTCTTCTAACACCAAATTATCAGTATTGCCACTATCAATAATCACATCACAACACTTACCCTCACACTTGCACCTAGTGTGAAATAAGCTCCTCCTTTGTTCAGGCTCATTCTCACCACTCAGCAGGACTCTTCTGTTAATCAATATTTCTCCTCTTTCAGCCTCTTTAGAATTTGATGATCTGGCATCCTCATCTACATATGCAACTCCGGCCTGGGCTTCATTCCTCCTATCTATCCTTCCTTGGCATTGAGGACATTCAAATGCCCTATGACCTTTCTCTCCACAGTGAAAACTTGTTCCATAGAAGCCTCCTCTTCCTGAACCTTGTCCTCTTCCTCTTCCTCTTCCTCTCTGATCTCTATTGTTCTGATCTTACAAATTATTGAAATTATTTCCTCTCTACTTTTGACTGCTACTAGCCTCATCCTTCTTTTTCAGATCTTCATTTCGGCCTCCATTCGACCATCCACTCTGACCTCTTTCATTTTGTCTGCTCTCAAACTTCTTGTTTAGCTTTTTCTCTACTTTTAGGGAAAACTGGTATGCCTCTTCAATACTATTCATTAAAAAAAGATTCACCTCCTTCTAAATTCTTGGCCTCAACCCATTAAGGTAATGTGCAAATTTCTCCTTATCAGCTTCTGCATGGCCTATTCTGATGAGGATTTGATAGAACTCCTCTGTATACTCCTGAACAAATCATCCCGCTTGCTTCAAACTTTGTATTTTCTTCAGTAGGTCAAGCTCATAATCAACAGGGATGAACTGTCACTTCAATTTATCCACCATCTAATCCAATCTTGTGATTTTATCTTTCCCTCTTCTATTTCACTCCAATTGAATCTCTTGCCAGCAGATCTTTGCATGACATTTTAGTCTAGCCTTCGTGAATTTGACCCTATCAAGATCCTTAATATCTTCATATACTTAAAATATTCTTCACATTCATTGATCCAATCGATCAATTCCTCTGGGTTAAGATTTCTTGAAAATATAGGAACCTCAATGTTAGGTCTTTTTTCGATCTTGGAAATGGCCCAATAAAGTCTTTCTTCCTCCTGGTTCAAAACTTTGACTTCTCATTCTTGATCTTCTTCTTCGGCTTCATCCTCGCTTTCATCTCTGACATTAAGATTCATTCCTCTATGAATATCCTCTTGCAATGCTCACACTTATCTTTGCAGTACCCTAACCTTAGGTTTTACAACACCAGCTCTTCCGTCACTAAAACTCTAACCACGGTTCTGGTGCAAACTACCTCACAATCGGTGATCTGTTTACACAGAAGCCCTAACCCATGGTACTGGTGCAAACTACCTCATAATCAGTGATCTATTTATACACTAAGGAATTCCTACTCTAGTACCACTTGATGAAGGGTGCTCCCCTTAATAACACAAACACATCATAGAAACAGAGAAACAACAACAATATGCAAGAACAAAAAATGGGCTTCTTATTAGCTCTGCAAATGTGGAATTACAAACTTTTAGAATTATAATATGCAAAGCCACATGGGAAATCCCTTACAATAATTTGAAGGAGAAAGCCTTGAATTAATACCCAGATCTACTACCCAGAACTATCCCGAATTGCTTAAGACAACACTACAGCCTTCCTTGTATAGGCAATTTTCCACCGACTGGGAAGGTTCCAGAATTTTAGCCAACAAGGTCGACCAAACTTAGAATTATTTTATTTCATAATTTATTACATCAAAGTCAGCTCAAAATAAATTTTGAAACCCAAACAAAATTTTTGAAGGAAAATCATTTTCCACCATTTTAGGTGACCCAACTTCCGAAGAGTATAAGTCATCGCTAGTTGACCCTATTGACAATTATAACCCCATTTTGAAAAGGCCACGAAGCGTTCTACAGGCTTGAGTCATGCAAGCACCTATCACCCAAAATTTTGACCTCCTCTAGGGCCTCTAAAGCCTTCAAAACTAAGTTCCAAGTTTCTGTACCCAGTTGCCGATACCGAAAATCTTCAATATCTACAAAGCTAGACTTGATCTGTTAATGAAACTTTACTGGCAGGCTGATATGACCAAAATGAACATCTAGGGAAGAAATTAAAATATTCTGAGATCGGATGATTGATCTTACTAAAAATAACAAGTTTCCATAAATAGCAGCTCTGCACAAGATAGCCCTTATTGAATACAAAAATAGAAATATTTTTGGGTGATGCAAGATTGCTCTTACACCCAAGATGCTCCTGCATCAGACACCTGGGGTAATTTGAGAAATGACCCTATCACGACTTAGGTGTGCAGAGGAAAATCAAGATGATTAACCTCCTCCTTTGTTAGCCATGATGAATCTTCAATAGGTCATCCTTTCCATTTGACCAAATACTCTTCATATGTCCTGTTCCTTGTGCTTCTGCCAACATGACTATCCAGTATGTCTTCAATCTCCTTGATATTGGAACTGGTTGCTGGAATACTCTACTGTGCTATTGTAACCTCATCTTCAAAACCTCCTTCATGATACTTTGTCAGATCTGAAATGTTAAATACTGGTGAAATATTCAGCTTAGTAGGTAACTCTACCTCATAGGTATTTCCTAAATCATGCTTCTTCAGTATCTTACATGGCCCAAATTTCTTCATTTTCAGCTTGTTATATGTACCAACTAGAAATTGCTCCTTCCGCAAATGAACCATGACTTTATCTCCATCCTGAAATTCCTTATACCTCCTTTTCTCATCTTCCTTAGCCTTATATTATGCATTCATCTTGGTAATGTGATTCCTCACCTCATCATGGATGTCCTCCAAATATTCTACAAAACCCTCAGCTTCAACACTACTTATTTCTCTTTTATCTATCTTTCTCAACTCGGATGCATTTGTGGGACTATTTCCATATACAATCTATGGATGATGTGATGAACTAAACTTCAAATCTATCTTCAACTGCTCACTTTTTTCTAGTGTCATTCTGTGTGCTACCTTATTTGGAAAACTGGCTCTTGGAATCAAGTCCATTTGATGATTGATCTTTCTTACTGGTGGTAATCCATCAGGCACATTATTAGATACAATATCATGAAACTCATTCAATAATTCTACAACTTCTATAGGTACATCTTCTACTTCATCTTTTTCAGCCTTTGGAATTAAGGTAAAACACATATGCTCATGCCGCATACCATCTGAGAAATTTTTTCTATCAACAAAAATTATTCTTGCATTACCACATACCTTTTCTTTGGTCTCCTTCAATGGCTTTATCTTATGTCGCATTCCATCCTTTGTCATGGAATAGGTATTCGCACAACCATCATGTACAACATATTTGTCAAACTGACATGGCCTACCCAACAATATCTGACATACATCCATAGATATGATATCACATAGTACCTCATCATGGTACCCACCAATATTTAACTTCACTAGGCACTGTTCAATGACCATGACCTTGTGGTCATCCTGCACCTAGACAACCCGATATGGATGTGGATGTTTCTACCTCTTGAGCTTCAACTTTGTCACCATCTCTTCTAACACCAAATTATTAGTATTGCCACTATCAATAATCACATCACAACACTTACCTTCACACTTGCACCCAGTGCAAAACAGGCTCCTCCTTTGTGCAGGTTCATTCTCACCACTCAACAGGACTCTTCTGTTAATCTATGTTTCTCCTCTTTCATTCTCTTTAGCATTTGATGATCTGACATCCTCATCTACATATACAACTCTGGCCTAGCCTTCATTTCTCCTATCCATCCTTCCTTGGCATTGAGGACATTCAAATGCCCTATGACCTTCTTCTCCACAGTGAAATCATGTTCCACGAAAGCTTCCTCTTCTTGAACCTTGTCCTCTTCCTCTTCCTCTCTGATCTCTATTGTTCTAATCTTGGAAATGATTGGAATTGTTTCCTCTCCGATTTTGACTGCTATTGGCCTCATCCTTCTTTTTCAGATCTTCATTTTGGCCTCCGTATGACCGACCACCAGATCATCCATCGTGACCTCTTCCATTTTGTCTAGTCTTGAACTTCTTGTTCAGCTTTTCCTCTACTTTTAGGGAAAATTAGTATGCCTCTTCAATACTGTTCATTCGAACCAAATTCAGCTCCTCTTGAATGCTTGGCCTTAACCCATTAAGGTAACGGGAAACTTTCTCTGTATCAGCTTCTGCATGGCTTGTTCTAATGAAGATTTGATAAAACTCCTCTGTATACTCCTGAACAGATCATCTTCCTTACTTCAAACTTTGCATTTTATTTAGTAGGTCAAGCTCATAATCAACAAGGATGAACTATTGCTTTAATTTATCCACCATCTGATCCTATCTTGTGATTTTATGTTTCCCTCTTTTATTTCACTCCAATTGAATCTCTTGCCACCAGATCTTTGCATGACCTTTTAGTCTAGCCTTTGCTAATTTGACCCTATCAGGATCCTCAATATCTTCATACTCAAAATATTTTTCACATTGATTGATCTAGTCGATCAACTCCTCTGGGTTAAGATTTCTTGAAAATGCAGGAATCTCAATCTTAGGTCTTTTTTTGATCTTGGAAATGGCTTGAAAAAGTATTTCTTCCTCTCGGTTCACAACTTTGACTTCTCGTTCTTGATCTTCTTCGGCTTCATCCTCGCTTTCATCTCTGACATTAAGATTCATTCCTTTATGAATCTCCTCTTACAATGCGCACACTTGTCTCTGTAGTGCCCTAACCTTAGGTGTTACAACACTAGCTCTTCCACCACATTCCCTTCTTGGAGGCATTTTAATGCATATCACTAAAACCCTAACCACAGTTCTGGTGCAAACTACCTCACAGTCGGTGATCTATTTACATAAAAACCCTAACCTACGGTCCTAGGGAAAACTACCTCACAATCAAAGATCTATTTACACACTCAAGAAATCCTTCTCTGATACCACTTGATTTAGGCTGCTCCCTTAATACCACAAACACATCACAAGAATAGAGAAACAACAACGATATGCAAGAAAAAAAAAGGGCTTCTTATTATCTCCACAAATGTGGAATTGCAAACTTTTAAAATTACAATATGAAAAATCACATGAGAAATCCCTTACAATAATCTGAAGGACAAAGCCTTGAATTAATACCTAGATCTACTACCTAGAACTCTCCCAAACTACCTAAGAGAATACTACAACCTTCCTTATATAGGCAATTTTCCACCGACTGGGAAGGTTCCAAAATTTTAGCCAACAAGGCCGACCAAACTTAGAATTATTTTATTTTACAATTTATTACATCAAAGTCGACTCAAAATAACTTTTGAAACCCAACCAAAATTTTTGAAGGAAAATCATTTTCTGCCATTTCAGGTGACCCAACTTCAAAGACCATAAGTCATCGCTAGTTGACCAGATTGACTATTATAACCCCATTCCAGAAAGGCCACGAAGCACTCTACAGGCTTGACTCATGCAAGTGCGTGTCACCCAAATTTTTAACTTCATCTGGGGCCTCTAAAGCCTTCAAAATTGAGTTCAAAGTTTCTGTACCCTGTTGCCAATACTGAAAATCTTGAATATCTACAAAGCTAGACTTGATCTGTCAATGAAACTTTACTGGCAGGATGATATAACCAAAATGAACCTCCAGGGAAGAAATCAAAATATTCTAAGATTGGATGACCAATCTTACTAAAAACAAAAAGTTTCCATAAATAGAAGCTCTGCACAAGATAGCCCTTATTGAATACAAAAATAGAAATATTTTTGGGTGATGCAAGATTGCTCTTACACCCAAGATGCTTCTGCATTAGACACCCGGGGTAATTTAAGAAGTGACCTTGTCACAACTTAGGTGTCCAGAGGAAAAACAAGATGGTTAATCTCCTCTTTTTTTAGCCATGATGAATCTTCATCCTTTCTATTTGACCAAATACTCTTCATATGTTCTGTTCTTTGTGTTTATGCCAACATGACTACCCACTATGTCTTCAATCTCCTTGATATCTGAACTGGTTGCTGGAATACTCCATTGTGCTACTGTAACCTCATCTTCAACACCTCCTTTATGATACTTTGTTAGATCTGAAATGTTAAATACTGGTGAAATATTTAGTTAAGTAGGTAACTCTACCTCATAGGTATTTCTTGAATCATGCTTCTTCAGTATCTTACATGGCCCAAATTTCTTCATTTTTAGCTTGTTATATGTACCAACTAGAAATTGCTCCTTCCGCAAATGATCCATGACTTCATCTCCAACCTAAAATTTTTTATGCCTCCTTTTCTCATCTTCCTCAACCTTATACTTTGCATTCATCTTGGTTAATTGCTTCCTCACCTCCTCATGGATGTTCTCCAAATGTTTTGCATAACCCTTAGCTTCAGCACTACTTATTTCTCCTTTATCTATCTTTCTCAACTCGGATGCATTTCTGGGACTATTTCCATATACAATTTGTGGATGATGTGATGAACTAAACTTAAAATCTATCTTCAAGTCTTTACTTTCTACTAGTGTCATTCTATGTGCTGCTTTATTTGGCAAACTAGCTCCTAGAATCAAGTCCATCTGATGACCGATCTTTCTTACTGGTGGTAATCCATTAGGTACATTATCAGATATAATATCCTTAAACTCATTCAATAATTCTGCAACTTCTATAGGTACATCTTCTACTTCCTCTTTCCCAACCTTTGGAATTGAGGTAAAACACATATGCTCATGCCGCATACCATCTGAGAAATTTCCTTTATCAACAAAAGTTATTCTTGCATTACCACATACCTTTTATTCGGTCTCCTTCAATGGCTTTAGCTTATGTTGCATTCCATCCTTTGTTAGGGAATAGGTATTCACATCACCATCATGTACAACACGTCTGTCAAACTACCATGGCCTACCCAACAACATATGACATGCATCCATAGATATGATGTCACATAGTACCTCATCATGGTACCTACTAATATTGAACTTCACTAGGCACTGTTGACTGACCATGACATTGTGGTCATCCTGCACCCAGACAACCCGATATGGATATTGATGTTTCTGCCTCTTGAGATTCAAATTTGTCACCATCTCTTTTGACACCAAATTATCAGTACTACCACTATCAATAATCACATCACAACACTTAACCTCACACTTGCACCTAGTGCGAAACAAGCTCCTCCTTTGTTTGGGTTCATTCTCACCACTCATCAGGACTCTTCTATTAATCAACATTTCTCCTCTTTCAGCCTCTTCAGAATTTGATGATCTGACATCCTCATCTACATCTGAAACTCTAGCCTATCCTTCATTCCTCCTATCAGTCCTTCCTTGGGTTTGAGGACATTCAAATGCCCTATGACCTTCTTCTCCAGGGTGAAAACATGTTCCATGGAAGCCTCCTCTTCCTGAACCTTGTCCTCTGACTCTTCCTCTCTGATCTCTATTGTTCTAATCTTGGAAATTATTGCAATTATTTCCTCTCTGATTTTGATTGCTACTAGCCTCATCCTTCTTTTCAAATCTTCATTTCAGCCTCCATATGACCATCCACCAGATCGTCCACCGTGACCTCTTCCATTTTGTGTTCTCTCAAACTTCTTGTTCAACTTTTCATCTACTTTTAGGGAAAACTAGTATGCCTCTTCAATACTGTTCATTCGAACCAGATTCAGCTCCTCTTGAATTCTTGGCCTCAACCCATTAAGTTAACGGGCAACTTTCTTCTTATTAGCTTCTGCATGGCTTGTTCTGATGAGGATTCGATAGAACTCCTCTGTATACTCCTGAACAGATCATCCTGCTTGCTTCAAACTTTGCATTTTCTTCAGTAGGTCAAGCTCATAATCAATAGGGATGAACTGTCGCTTCAATTTATCTACCATCTGATCCCATCTAGTGATTTTATCTTTCCCTCTTCTATTTTACTCCAATTGAATCTCTTGCCACTATATCTTCGCATGACCTTTCAGTCTGGCCTTCGCGAATTTGATGCTATCAAGATCCTCAATATCTTCATACTCAAAATATTCTTCACATTCATTGATCCAGTCAATCAACTCCTCTGGGTTAAGATTTCCTGAAAATGCAGGAACCTCAATCTTAAGTCTTTTTTTGATCTTGGAAATGGCCCGAAAAAGTCTTTCTTCCTCTTGGTTCACAACTTTGACTTCTCCTTCTTGATCTTCTTCTTCAGCTTCATCCTCACTTTTGTCTCTGACATTAAGATTCATTCATCTGAGAATCTCCTCTTGCAATGCTCACAGTTGTCTCTGTAGTGCCCTAACCTCAAGTGTCACAAAACCAGCTCTTCCACCACATTCCCTTCATAGAGACATTTTCATGCGTATCACTGAAACCCTAACCATAGTTTTGGTGCAAACTATCTCATAGTCGGCGATCTGTTTACACAGAAACCCTAACTCACGGTCCTGGTGCAAACTGCATCACAATCGGTGATCTGTTTACACATTCAAAAACTCCTGCTCTGATACCACTTCATGAAGGGTGCTCCCCTTAATACCACAAACACATCACAGAAATAGAGAAACAACAACAATATGCAAGAATAGAAAATGGGCTTCTTATTATCTCCACAAATGTGGAATTACAAACTTTTTGAAATACAATATGCAAATCCACATGGGAAATCCCTTACAATAATTTGAAGGACAAAGCCTCAAATTAATACCCAGCTCTACTACGCAGAACTATCCTGAACTGCCTAAGACAACACTACAGCCTTCCTTATATAGGTAATTTTCCACCGCCTAGGAAGGTTCCAAAATTTTAGCCAACAAGGCCGACCAAACTTAGAATTATTTTATTTTAAAATTTATTACATTAAAGTCGGCTCAAAATAACTTTTGAAACCCAAATAGAAATTTTGAAGGAAAATCATTTTCTGTCATTTCAGGTGACCCAACTTCCGAAGACCATAAGTCATCGCTAGTTGACCCGATTGACTATTATAACCCCATTTTGGAAAGGCCACGAAGCGCTCTACAAGCTTGACTCATGCAAGCACATGTCACCCAAATTTTTGACCTCATCCATGGCCTCTAAAGCCTTCAAAACTAAGTTCAAAGTTTCTGTACCCTATTGCCAATATCGAAAATCTTCAATATCTACAAAGCTAGACTTGATCTGTCAATGAAACTTTACTGGCAAGATGATATGACCAAAATGAACCTCCAAGGAAGAAATTGGAATATTCTAAGATCGGATGATCAATCTTACTAAAAATAACAAGTTTCCATAAATAGCAGCTCTGGAAAAGATAGCCCTTATTGAATACAAAAATAGAAATATTTTTGGGTGATGCAAGATTTCTCTTACACCCAGGATGCTCCTGCATCACACATATTTGACATGTTTTGATTTGATATTAGTATCACTTCATCAATATTCCTTGTTGTTTATGGCTCATTATTGGCATTGATACAATTTGGTTATAATTTATTTCTTGTTGACAAGAAATTGATGTCATATTTGATGCACATACCTTCCACACATATGAAAATGATACATTTCATACATATGACAATGATAACCAATGATTTTTGTTGACATTTAGTGGATGTGTATATAGATTGGATAATCCCTTAGTGATAACTTTCTATTTTTGGACAATGAGCACATTTATAGGATGAGTATCATTGATACACTGCATTCTTGTTGTTTACATGGTTGATATGTATTTTTATTAGTTGATACATCATTATGTATGTTTTTCTACATTAGATATTAATATCTTAGATATCTTTGTTTTTAATAAGGAATTATATCTTATCAACATTTTTTTGATAATCTATTAATGTCTTAATGCAAACAAGATGTATAATTTATTAATAGTATTGTACATACAAGGTCAGTATGTATCAAGTATTGACATTTAGTGGATAGTGTTAATATGATTTAGAATAATAGAGAGGGGGGGGGGGGGGGGGGTGAATCAGTTGTTCTCAAGTCTAGATGAATAAAAAAATCTTTCAAACTCTTCAACAAATCATATCTAATAACCAACACCTACTCGGTCATTACTGATTGCATAACAAAAACATATAATAGTGCAGTCCACTTATCCAATAGCATCTAACTTGTAAAACACAGAAATGTTCAAACCACTACATTCACACAAGTATCAACACCAGGATTTATAGTGGAAACCCAATTTGGAAAAAACCACTTTGTAACATGTTACTATTATGTTCACTCTTCTGAAGTGAGCTCGGTGAAAAGCCAACCCTGTCAAAGGTTACAAACACACTGTCATGTGTGACCCAGTTAAAGGATGTCAACCACTCTGTTAAAAGTGCACCTTGTTATAGGACTTACATACACTCCATTAGAATACAACCTTGTTCAAAGGATTTATACCTATGATTGTTAGATCAACCTCTATTAAAATGATTTTGATTGTTATAATGGTTAGAAAGTAGCAGTAATATTGATTTGAGAAACATACAACTCACTTTGCAAATATTAGATTCAATTCTATACACATATGCTAGCTCACTGACTGGGAACCTTTTCCATCTCCATCATTGATCTACTCGGAACCCTTCAAGCAATCACAACACTTCTCCTTTAGCCTTTTATGCTTAGACAGTCAATAACAATACTTCCAACATTCACTTCTTTCCATCTGCACATTCAACCTCTCGCTTAGGTTTCCTTAATACTACCTCAATTAGGTCAATACATCTTTTTTTGCTTAATCTCCTTCGTAGATCTTAGGGTTATGTCAGATTCATTGAATCCATCCTAAATTATGTTCTTCAGCTTATCTTTGAAATATCTTGAATCTCTTAAAGATTTACAATAAAACATTTTACAGTGCATTAAATGCTTTCACACAATTAATAAATAAAGTCAACATGTTTTACATAATTCAAGAATTCAACGATGTCGGCTGGAAATATGAATTCTTCAACAAATGCAAAATACTGATGCTCAGTCAATACTGTGTCCAACTTCTCAGTCTTCTCTAGAAAGCTTGGTCACCACATAAACTATTCCCTCAGCTAACATAGTCTTCCTCGGCAATTAACTAGTGTTTGGTCAACACTATTTTTACTTGGCATTCACTAGCTCGGTCGACACAAAAAACACTCAGCTTAAACTAGATTTCTTCACTTATGCTCGGTCAAGCCTACCAGTTTAGTCTTCATTCTTACTAAGATAAGAAATACATTATCTTATCATTGTGCCACATAATCAAGTACTCATTGAAGTATCAAGATAACTCAACCTTTCCTTAGGTGCCGTTGTTACCAACCTTGCCTATCCCCTTAGTAACACTCAAATAAATATAGTATTTTCTTAAATAGCAATAGTCTTATCAATTAAGGTTTGACATCAATGACAATACAACAATTGCTTCAATTGTAGTTTCCAACAATCTCCCTCTTTGGCATTGATGGCAACACCATATGAATATCACATGAATTACTAACCAATCCAAAATTTATCTATTTATCAGAGAAATGTATAATATCCTTAGCTTCATTCTGATACAAAATTTATTAGCCATGCATTACCATCCACTAAATTTCTCTCACTGTCTTGATCTTCTCATTCTATGTATTCATCTATCATTGTCTCCCTCTTTGACAAAAAATGCCAAAGCAGAAACAAAAACATACATCTTGTAGATGTAGATATCATCCTTTCAGTTCAGTAGAATATTTCTCCCTCTGTCATCTTTCTTATGACTTATTTTGACTTGCTTTTCTTTTCACAACTCTAGGCTTCTCCTAAAGTGTGACCTTTCTCTGCATCAATCTGTTAGATGTTCTTTGCAACACACTTGATGCAGTGCTCCTAGCTTGACTAGGTAGCCTCAGTTAGGGGAAGGACCCCTAATTGACTTCTCAGGTATTCACGAGCTTCTTTAGGTAAAGCTTTAGTGAATATATTTGCTATTTGTTCCTTTGTATTCACATATTCCATACGGACCTCTTTATCTTATACCAGTTCTCTCAAGTAGTGATACTTGATGGCAATGTGTTTGGTTTTAGTGTGCATCACTGGGTTTTTAGAGATGTTGATAGCACTTGTGTTGTCACAGAAGATGACAATTGGTTCAGTGATTTCTTCTTTCATGCCTACCAACAATTGCTTTATCCATATCAAATTTGAACAATTAACAACTGCAGCCACATACTCAGCTTCAACAGTAGATTGGGAAATGTAATTTTGTTTCTTGCTTATCCAGGAAACTAATCTCTATCCAAGAAAGAAAGCTCCACCACTAGTACTCTTTCTGTCATCTACATTTCCTGTGCAATTAGCATCTGTATACACTCTCAATTCAAATTTGTCATGCTTCTTGTAGTACAATCCATAGTCAGCAGTTCCTTTCAAGTATCTCATGATTCTTTTAATCGCCATCATGTGAGCTTCCTTAGGATTGGTAGAAAATCTTGCCACAAACCCAACAGCTAATGCAAAATCTGGTATGCTATGTACAACATATTGTAGCTTTCTGATCATAGATCTATACAAAGTTTGGTTAACTTCTATAGTATCATCATTCTTAGACAACTTTTGTCCAGTAGCCATGGGAGTACTTACTGGCCTTGAGTCTTCCATACCAAAGGTTTTCAGTATCTCATGAACATATTTAGACTGGGTGATGAAGATTCCTTTCTCCATCTAATATACTTGCAAACCAACAAAAAATTTGATCTCTCCAAACATACTCATTTCAAATTTAGTTTTCATTTCATTTGAAAATTTCTTACACAAGGCATCTTGTCCACCAAATATAATATCATTTTGGCTAACAAGATTCCTTTACCTTCTTCATCTTTCATGTACAGATTGCTTGTGTCATTTGTCCTTGAGAATCCAATTTGTATTAGGTAGTTGTGCAATCTCTCATACCATGTTCTGCGAGCTTTCTTGAATCCATATAGTGCTTTATTTAGTTTGCAAACCATGTGTCTTCTATTTGGATCAACAAATCCTTCTGGCTATTCAATATATACTTCTTCTTCCAATATACCATTTAAAAATGCAGACTTGACATCCATTTGGTATACCTTGAAACTTTTATAGGCAACATATGCAAGCAGAGCTCTGACTCCTTCCAATCTTGCCACAGGGGCAAATGTTTCCCCATAATCTATTCCTTCTTCTTATGTGTAGTTTTTGCATACCAACCTGGCCTTGCTTCTTGTGATTTGACCATGTTCATTTAGCTTATTATGAAATACCCACTTTGTCCCAATGACATTCTTATCTTCTAGTCTCGACACCAGAGTCTAGGTATCATTCTTCTCTATCTGGTCAATCTCTTCATTCATTACTTCTATCCAGTCTTCATTTTCTAATGCTTCCTGTGTTGTCTTAGGCTCATATTCACATAGTAAACATGTTGGATCTCTTACCTTGCTTCTTGTCTGAATTTTGGTATCTTTATCTCCAATAATCTATTCAGGCTTGTGATGTCTCCATACATATTGTGCTAGAACAGGTTCTACTCTTCTTTCATTCGGCTCATCAGGTTCTCCAACCAGATTGTCAGATTCAGATTCTGAATGCTTGACAACCTCTTCTTGATACTCGATAGCTTCTTGTTGTTGCTCAACATGTTATTCTTCTCTCTCGACATTGTTATCTTGATGCTCAAAATTGCTTACCCGAGACTCAACATCAGGTGCAGGTCTGTCACTTGCCTCTTCTTCCTCTATATACACAAAAGATCTTTAATCTTCTGGTACCCTGTTACTGTCAGCTTCATTTTTCTCTACATACTCATTAATTTTAACATTTACACTTTCCACAAGTTTATTAGTGTTAGAATTTAGACACTTATAAGCTTTACTTTTTGTGGAATAGCCTAGGAATATACCCTCATCGCTTTTAGCATCAAATTTTCCATTCCTACTATCCTTCAATATGTAGCACTTACTTCCAAAGATTCTAAAGTATTTTACATTCGGTGCATACCCATGCCATAATTCATAAGGTGTAAGATTTGTACCTTTTTTGATATGTACTCGGTTAAGAGTATAAATAGCTTTACTAACAACTTCTTTCCAATACTTCTGTGCAACATTATTTTCAATCATTAATGTCCGTGCACAGTCCAAGATAGATATGTTCCTTCTCTCTGCTATATCATTCCGTGGAGGAGTTCTAGGTGAAGACATCTGTCTTTTGATCCCTCTATCATTACAAAATAGATTGAGCTCATTTGATGTGAATTGTCCACCTCGGTCAGATCTCAGACACTTCAAGTTTTTACCTGTCTCTTTTTCAACCTTGGTCACATACCACTTAAAAAATTGAAAAGTATCAGATTTTTCTTTTAAGAACATTACATGCATCATTCTGGTATAATCATCAACAAAAAGGATAAAATATCTAGCACCACAATAACTTTGTACACCCATTAGTCCACAAAGGTCAGTATGAACCAAATCCAAGACATTCTCTGAAGTAAAGGTTTTTCTCTTGAAACTAGACTTAGTCATCTTACCCAACTAACATTCTTTGCACATTACATTCTCAATTTTCTTTAATCTAGGTAGACCTCTCACTTTCTTTTTCTTGCTAATTTCTACCAGATTATCAAAGTTAACATGACATAGCCACTTATTCCATAACCAAATATTATCAAGTTGTGCAATCATACATGTTTCTTTAGACAGGTCTAGATAGAACAAATTACCTCTTGTCTGTTCTCCACTTCCAATCAGTTCACCTATGGCATCAAATATTTTGGCCTTCCTATGATGAAATTCCACTCGGTAGCCAGTGCTATTAAGCTGTGCAAAACTTAAAAGATTATAATTAAGACCCTCAACCCAATAAGCACTTTCACAAGAGATCTTATCAGTTAGCTTAATCAATCCTTTTCCTCTAATAGGGCATGGTGCATCATTTCCAAACTTTACACTCCTACCTTTATAATGGTTTAAGGTATCAAACTTACTCTTATCTCTAGTCATATGATCTGAACAATCACTGTCAATAATCCATTTATCATTTTTGTTCACATAAGATATTAATGCAGTTTTCTCATCCTCATCAGATTCATCTTTCATTACAACATAGACAACTTCAATTTCAAAATCATCATTATTAGTGTCAGTCTCTTCTTCAACAATGTAGCAGGATTTCTTACCTTTCCCTTTGTAGTCTTTGTATCTTTGGTAACCTCTATCTTCTCTTTTGTCTTTTTTCTTGTTGTCTCTTTCTTCATCCTTATTATCCCCGTCAGGACATCTAGCAGCTATATGACCAGCTTTATTACATGAAAAACATATAATAGGGAGTTTACCTTTGTACCTTCCTTTTCCCCTTTTTAGTCTTCTAGCCATAAGAGCTTCTAGATCCTCAAGTTCTTCATTAGATGTGCCACTGTCACTATCACTTTCACTGATACATCTTTCTTTTTCCTTCTTTGAATTATTCAAAACCATCTGAGACTTAAAAGCAGATTCAATACTACCAACAGTGAAGTTATCATAGTTAGAAAGCTCAAAAGCAGTAAGCTTGTGGACCAAACTTTCTAAAGTAAGGACATTAGGAGAGTTACATCTGGATTCTTGGATTGCAAAAATTTTGATTGCATAGATAGGATGCAGAGTTCTCAATACTTTTCCTATTATAGTTTCATCGTCAATAGTTCCATTTGCTCCTCTAATAGCATTTACAACTTCTTTTATTCTACCACAATATTGTGCAATATTCTCACCTTCTTGCATTCTCATTTAATCAGATTTACCTCTTAGGCTCTCAACTTTTGTTCTCAACACATTCACATCACTGCCATAAATGCTTGCAAGGGTGTCCCCACATTTTCTTTGTGGTACTGTAGTCTTTGATGTCTTCAAATTTTGGATAACTTATGGTAGACACAATCTCCAAAATTGCTTGGTTGTGCTCTTGTTTGGCTTTCATTTCCTCAGCAGTCAGAGGTGCAACAAGTGTGACATAGTCATGTTCAATGTAATACTTAGTAGAATCACCAATACCAGCTAGATGCAGCTT
Organism: Chamaecyparis obtusa; assembly: GCA_027943335.1. Taxonomy (NCBI): domain Eukaryota; kingdom Viridiplantae; phylum Streptophyta; class Pinopsida; order Cupressales; family Cupressaceae; genus Chamaecyparis; species Chamaecyparis obtusa. Next base: position 1,615,496 of record BSBK01005860.1, read on the forward strand.
CATCAAACTTTTCCATGCAGGAAAGTTTTCCTTATTCAGCTTAGGTACCTCCTTCTTATACATCTTGATCATTTGCTTCAAGTACCTTCAAACTTGTTCTCTGTAAGCACCAACAGCTCTGATACCAATTGTTAATATGATTTAGAACAATAGAGAGGGGGGTTAATTAGTTGCTCTTAGGTCTACATGTATAAAATAATCTTTCAAACTCTTCAACAAATCATATCTAATAACCAACACCTACTCGGTCATTACTAATTGCATAACAGAAACATATAATAGTGCAGTCCACTTATCCAATAGCATCTAACTTGTAAAACACAAAAATTTTCAAACCAAAACATTCACACAAGTATCAACACCAGGATTTATAGTGGAAACCCAATTTGGGAAAAACCACTTTGTAACATGTTACTATTATGTTCACTCTTCTGAAGTGAGCTCAGTGAAAAGCCAACCCTGTCAAAGGTTACAAACACACTATCAAGTGTGACCTGGTTAAAGGATTTCAACCACTCTATTAAAAGTACACCTTGTTATAGGACTTACATACACTCCATTAGAATGCAACCTTGTTCAAAGGATTTATACCTATGACTGTTAGGTCAACCTCTATTAAAATGATTTTGACTGTTACAATGGTTATAAAGTAGCAGTAATATTGATCTAAGAAACATACAACTCACTTTACAAATATTAGATCTAATTCCGTACACATATGCTGGCTTACTAACTATGACCCTTTTCCATCTCCATCATTGATCTGCTCGGAACCCTTCAGTCGATCACAACACTTCTCCTTTAGCCTTTTCTACTCAGACAGTCAATAACAATACTTCCAGCATTCACTTCTTTCCATCTGCACATTCAACCTCTTGCTTAGGTTTCCTTAATACTACCTCTATTAGGTCAATACATCTTTTGCTGCTTAATCTCCTTCGTAGATCTTAGGGTTAGGTCAGATTCATTGAACCTGTCCTAAATTATGTTCTTTGGCTTATCTTTGAAATATCTAGAATCTCTTAAAGATTTACAATAAAAAGTTTTACAGTGCATTAAATGCTTTCATACAATCAATAAATAAAGTTAACATGTTTTACATAATTCAAGAATTCAACGATCTCGGCTAGAAATCTGTATTCTTCAACAAATGCAAAATACTAATGCTAGGTCAATACTGTGTCCAACTTCTCGGTCTTCTCTAGAAAGCTCGGTCACCACATAAACTATTCCCTCAGCTAACACTGTCTTCCTCGACAATTAACTAGTGTTCGGTCAACACTATTTTTACTCAGCATTTGCTAGCTCGGTCGACACAAACAACACTCAGCTTAAACTAGATTTCTTCACTTATGCTCGGTCAAGCCTACCAATTTAGTCTTCATTCTTACTAAGATAAACAATACATTGTCTTATCATTGTGCCACATAATCAAGTACTCATTGAAGTATCAAGATAACTCAACCTTTCCTTAGGTGCCGTTGTTACCAACCTTGCCTATCCCCTTAGCAACACTCAAATAGATATAGTACTTTCTTAAATAGAAATAATCTTACCAATTAAGGTTTGACATTAATGACAGTACGACAATTGCTTCAATTGCAGTTTCCAACAGATAGGTATATAGATTGGTTAATCCCTTAGTGATAACATTCTATTTTTGGATAGTGGAAACATTTATAGGACGAGAATCATTGATACAGTACATCCTTGTTATTTACATGGTTGATATGTATTCTTATTTGTTGATACGTCATTATGTATATTTTTCTACATTAGATATTAATATCTTAGATATACTTATTTTTAATAGGGAATTATATCTTATCAACATTTTTTTGATAATCTATTAATGTCTTAATGCAAATAAGATGCATAATTTATTAATAGTATTCTACATACAAGGTCAGTATGTATCAGGTGATAAGGTGTTCATAACAACATATTTAAAATAAGAATGATTAATTAATCAATGACCTATTTTCTAAAGATGTGGCTTTTTGATCTTGGTACGAAATGAGAAAATAATTTGATCTTACAACCATGGTATATGAAAAAGAAACTATGATATATATTCATGACAAATGATAGCTGGTAGTGGTTATTGTTATATGTGACAATGAACTTAGCAGCATTTGAATGACTAAGTATGACATAGTTAGTATGCTTGGCATACTAGAGGTTTTATTTATCTCATTGTAGTGAAAATGGTATTTGATTTCTTATTGGACACAATATTACTTGGTCATTATTTTGACCTTTCCATTGATAATTATTTTAAAAAAATTCATGTGGTAGGCATCATTGTTTGGGTGTTATGTTTTGACCAACATAAATAATGCCATCATCATTACCACAATGAGTATCAACAATATTATTGGTGAAATACTTATAGTTGGTATATCAAATTCATTATACATATAAAAATGAATTATAGTCAAAGGTTTTGATAGATCATGAATTTGGGCATTAAATATGGTGAAGGATAATTGTATATGTTCAAAGGAAATTTTTTGTTTTGTTTCACATCATCTTCAAACCCTAGATATGCTAGGGCATAGGCATTAGCTACTCATAGCATAGAATGAAGGTGAATTCTTGCATGAAAATGGTTTATTTGGTCTTTAGAGATAGATGAGGAAGTTGTTGTAAAGATGACATTGTGGTGGTTATGCAAACATTATCAATGAAAAATGGTAATACTATTTTGGTTTCGAGCTTGGAAGGTATTCAATACTATTGTACCATGTTTTCTTATTGGTTAAATTGTTGGTTAAAAGATAGTTTACTATGATTATAGGTTTAGTACTCTATTCTTGTTATTGGTTGTTTGTTAAAATACTTTTAATGGGGTATGATGATAGTTGAATACTCTATTTTTTTAGTTTCAATTTTAGTTGATCAAAACCAATTGGAAACACAATATTTTGAAAAAGATATAAAAGGATTTCAAATAATATTGTATTACTTCGATTTGCGTAAAAAAAGAGAGCTCAATTTTTGGATAATATATTTTATAAAAATGATTTCATTGTATAGACTAAAATAATGATATTTGGGGATTATCTTGAATTGATCTATATATTGTGATTTGTATGTACACAGTCTAGTCACATTGCTTAAAATAAATCATTGTAGAGTGCCAGATTCATATTATTGCTCCTGAATCTTGAGGATAATGAGATATTCAAGAAATGTTTCAAATTGAAATAGAGATGATAATCTTCTCATTTATATTATAAACTATATGTGTTTTTTTCAGTGAGACACTTTTTCTAGTGAGTCATGCTCATTTCTTAGTGAGAAAATACAAGGCAGTGAGGCTTTATAAATAGGGAATTGTTTAAATAAGCCAGTGAGACTAAGTTGAGTGTTTTTTCATCCCTAAGAGGGTTTTACACTAAGGAAAAAATTTGTGTCACAATTATTTTATTAGCTCTATTGATATTTCATGGTTGTTGTCATTTTATCTGCATAATTTCATATGATGGTATATTTGAATTAATTTGAACTCTAATATTAGTTAGAAAAGAGTTATTTTGAAATTAATTTCTAGAACATTGATTCACCCCCCAAGTGATCTCCATACTCCAACAAGAGGCACTAGAAGTTGTGTGGACTAACTTTGAGAGTATTCAGTCACGCTTACATAGAATTTTGTAGGAGCTTCATTCTTTAGAGATATATTATTATCTATTATCTATTTACAATTCAGATTTGAGGTGTGAATGACAACATCGAAAAGTTTGGTGAGAAGTGTTTATAAAAATATTTAAAAAAATACTTGAATAACGTTTAATCATGGAATATTTGCTAGTTGAACAAAAGATTTTTTTTGTTAGAATAGTACCATATTCAAATTTAAAATATAACTTATTTGCAACTAAAATTATCTCAATATCTTTTGATAACTATAAATTGTGTTATCTCTAACCTTTCTATAAAACACATATGAGTTGATATTTGAGCACAAAAATACTATTTCTTGTTACATAAACAATACATATTATTTAAATACAACTTATACTCAACTTTAAATAATCATAAAAATTTATTAAAACCTTTTATATTTCATGGTAAAATACAAGGTATTTATTATGTTGAATTTTTATATTAGTGATAGGTCCGCAATATATAATATTAAATACTCCAATGCATATACATTCCTACCCAATTTTTGTATACATAAGAATAGATTTTATCCACAAAATAACAATGCTTGTTTTTTATTAAGTAAAACAGGTTTTACAGGGCTCCTAAAACCCACATCAAAATAAAAGTCTTGAGAATGTCAAAAAAACCAACCAAAGTAAAGCATACAAAAGTAGCAATGACAAGGCACCACAAGATCGAGCATGAAAAAATAGAGAAAGAAAGAAAAAATAGAGAAACCAGTTATGCTAAGCTCCTGAGCATAACCGCTGCATTGTTTTCAAGGGCTTCCATTAGCTGCATCGTATCTTTAACATTCTGCACTTGGGAGTCTTGCGAATTGGTTTTCTCCCTGTTCTTCCTAGTTCTTTCCCTGGTTCTCTTCCATGGGCCTTTTGTTTTCTCCTTGTCTTCCTTCTTAGTCCTTAGATCAGTTTTGGGATTCACATTTTCTTCCATCTTGTTGATCAATAGTTTCAAATTTTTGTTGGACGTCTTAAGGATATTAAATTTTTTCTCTGCCACTCCCTTAAGGTTCTTTTCTAGACTAATCATTTTGGACTCCATGTTCTTGACCCTAGTTTCCAGGCTAGGAGAGTTCTCTTTTATCTTATTCATGTTGCCCAGTCCCTGAATTTAAGGCCTTGATGTCCTTTATCTCATGGTATAGCCACTTGAAAGACCGAATCTAGTCCAACATGCTATTTTTGGTATTATTGAGAAAATCCATGTCCATCTCCCTAGCTTTATCACTAAGAACAACCAAAGCAGGGTCAATCAATTCTTCCTTATGAACTTTTCCATCTTTATCCTCCAGAATCTGTGGATAGACGGCTTCCCTAATAATGCCCATACACACAGTGTTAATATTAAAATTTCTCCAAACCTTTTGCCCCTACCGGTGTCCTAACTATGATACTCTCCCCCAAAAGTTTCTTCTATCTCATCAATCCTTATGGGTGATTGATTGGTGCCCTTGTCATCTTTTTCTTCAGTCTCAGGGGTTTGAGTTTCCTTCTTAGTACCTGAGGATTGGGGAGGAGGGGATTTTTCCTCGCTGATGGTGATGTCAACTAACAGGTGGCCAGAGAGGTCCTACATAGGATTGAGAGAGCCCTTTGTTTCTTGTTCCTGCTTTTCCACTGGATCCAAAATAGGGTTTCCCACATCTGCTTCCACAACCATTTCTTCCTCCTTTTTGTTATGTTCTTCCTCTGAATTAGAGTCCTTTCTGTCCTACTTTTTGGAGGGGAATTCTTTTTTGATGACTTTCAGAGGCTATTTCTTGGAAGGAGAGCCCTTTCCCAAATTCTTGGCCTCAACCTCCTCACTGTCATCCGAAGGGACGCCCATAGAAGATCCAGAGGGGACATAATCCAAGCTAGAGTTTTCACTTATAGCTTTGCTAGCCCCAATTTCCTTGCCCAAGATTTGGGTTTTAAAGAATTCATATAGCAGAAGGATAAGTCCTTCATGCAGGGTAGGATTTGCAATTTTCTTATCTCTAAAACCAATAATATTCTTATTCATAGAAGAGAAGAGATAATACGGAATGGAAATTTTGACATCATGCCTAAAATGGTTAAGCAAGGTGAAGTGATAAGTTTAGATTTTGTCAAACCTGGTGTCAAGGGTAATGTAGTAGCAAAGAGCCCTTAGAACATACTGCCATCGCGTCTTCAGACTCTCGGGGAGGTAGTAGGTGCCCGCTTTGACAATGGCGTTCATCTCCTTATCATCCCTTGCAAACTTTTTGACAATGATATCGAAAAGTTTTTGGTCTCGGTAGAATTTTTTCTCAGCAGTAGGAATGCCGGTGACCATCAAAATGACTTCCTCCGTAACAGTGAACATCTTGCCATCTATCTCCACCAACCCATCTTGCCAAGTTTTGATGAAGATGTTGGTGATGTCCTTCCTATGTCCATGGAGGCGTTCAATAAATGTGGTGACCTCCCCTTTCTGTAAAACAAATGAGATTTTCATTCTCTTCTTCCATCTTTCGTTGTCACCTTCTGGCTCCCTTCTTAACTTTTCTCCCACCATGACTATCGGGATGGCTCTGGTAAACCACTGGTTTTGCCGAGAATATCTGCTAGCCTTATTTCTAACTTCATCAGCTTTCTTACTAAAGGTAGCTTTTTTGAAATGATAGCAAGATATGGGGAAGGGTGCCCTAACTACGTGTGGAGGTGACATATAATTAAAATCATGCATATCCCCCACAACTCACCATGAGTGAAATAACTTCTACTAGCTTGCTTGTAACAAAAATAATTATTATTGGTTAAAGCTGTGGTACTTTGAAGATCGTCCCCTTTTAGGGAATCCATCTCGCCATTATGGAAAGTTTCATAATTATGCCTTGAGTGATAAGTCTCATTGCTGGTATCCTGAAGGATGGTCCAATCAGTGTCCCGAGTGGCAGCCGAGATGAGCTCGGGGATAGATAGGTCATCCTTCGAGAAATAGGTCTAGGTGGCACAAAAGTTTAAGGCATTTCCAAGACCAAAGCTGCGTATGAGAAACTGACCATGGGAGGACTAGTGGATGTTGTGCTGTTGAGAAAAATACATAGCTATCACCATCTGATCTATAGTACCAGGACAAAAATTTCTACTTCTGACAGTTAGCTTGATTGAGCTAAAGAGCTCACTAATGACCTTTGAGGTGTCTAGCATCTTTTGCTGGGAGTGCAGACTGTTTGGATGGTTCTCTAGGTACCATCCACAATGTTTCTGCAAGCTTCCTCTAGCCTGATTTGGCTTGACCTTTTTCTACCTGGAGATTTGAGTTTTTCTCCTACATAAGCTCTATTTTTGCTCCTTGTGGCTGCCGAGGAAACCGGAGATGGGTCTCTGCTTTTTGTTCTCTTTTTGCTTTGACTTGTTTATATGAGCATCTTATTTTATAAATGACTTGCTTATATTGGATAGCGATGGAATTTCATGTTAAGTAAAAATGTATTCAAATATTTTGGTAATGAGTGCATTTATGATTTTTTTTTTTACATTTATAAATTCTCATTTGTTTGAAAGTACAAGTCAATCTTGACTAAAATTTGATCTTTTTTTGATTTCATTTTAGATTAATTATTAACAATATGCAGTATAAATATGTTACATTACTAAATCTTATAATCACAAATAATAATCTAATAATAAACCCCATCCAAATATTGACCCCTTGCATCTATATGATTGTGAAGTTATCATCCATTAGTATTGATCATTAATCAAGGCATAAGAAAAAAACTACTTAATTGTTTTGTCCACATAAACTGTAGTTTATAGCTGAAATTTCACTTTTGACATGGAATCGACATTAAAGTTTATACCAAGACTTATAATTACAAATATAAAGGTGAGATATAATTGATTTGAATGAAATGGATAAAAATACATTGAGAAACAATAATTTGTAAAGTTCTTTGAATTTTTCCACAAATAAATCTCATTAAAGTTAGAAGGATTGTTTGAAAATATTAAGCGAGGAAGGAACGAGGAGGAAGGATTATATGTAAAATTTAGTCTTCTACTATATAGAATATTTAAAAAAACGTCTAGACACTTGAAGCCCTGTTTGATATTTTACTCTCTTTTTAAGAGGGCAACAAAAGAATCATTCACAAAGTGGTAATTGATGAGCCCTTGCGACATAGAATGAGCTAGAAGATAGTTAAATTTTTCATGAGTAAGAACATAGATATTTGGAGACAAGGGATAAAATCTAGATAGGAGGCTAAATACTTAATAGAATATAAAGATATTACATAAAATATCATAAGAAGGACTCAAAAGTATTTATATTATTTACATTATCTTAGTGCATCATATGCATCATATCTTCCTTTATACTCTTTTATATCTTCTCAAACATTCACATAATATATATTCCTATTACAACCTTTCATATATCTTTCTTAGAATTAAATATACTTCTTTTTAAAAATATTTGACTAAAATTTCATTATGGAATTTGTAGTAGTTGAACAAAAACAATATTTGTTGTTACAAAAATATCGTATTCTAATTTAAAATATAGCTTATATGCAACCTAAATTGTCTCAATACATTTTGATAATTATAAATCTTGTTATCTCTAACCTTTGTTTCCAACACATATGAGCATAGTTGAACACAAAAAAGCTATTTATAAAAATAACACAATAAATACAACTTATATTCATCTTTAAATATCATAAAACTTTTGACAACCTTTCATATTTCATTATAAAATACAAGATGTTTGATGTGCTCACTTTATATATTAGTGGTATCAGTGGTAGGAGAAATAAGTAATATGAAATCCTCTAATTCATATACATTGCTAACTAAATAGTTGTACACATAAGAATAATATTTTTAACAAAATAGCAATACTTGTTTATATGAACATCTTATTTTTTAAATTACCCATTTATATTAGATATTATGAAATTTTATATAAAATGAAAATATATTTATTTCTCTTACTAATTTAAATGTATTTATGATTTTTAAAGATACTTATAGATTCTAATATTGTTCACAGAAGAATCTTTCTTGAACAAAATTTAATCATTTATTAATTTAAATGTAAATTAATTATTAATAATGAACAATATAAATATATTGTAAAACTGAAGGATATAAATATATTGTAAAACTGAATCTTACCAAGTATTGGACCCTCTCCCCTACCTGATTGCAAAAGTCAGCCTCAATATTCATCTTTAATTGAGGCGTAGCAAAGAAAACCTTAATTTTTTTGTCAAAAAAAACACTTGACAGCTGAAATTTCACTTTCACAAGTTCAAATTTCAATACACGGAATTGACATTCAAGTTGAAACGAAGCCTTATAATTACAAAACTGAAGGTGAGATCCAATAGGAGAGACAGGAGTGAAACATATGTGAATGGAAGGTGTAGAAACACTTCAAGATAAAGAAACAATAATCTGCGGAATTCTTTGAAACTATCCACAAAACAAACAAATCCCATTGGAATTAAAAGAAGGATAATTCACAATGAGATATACAAGGACCACAGTTTCCTTTGTAGGTAAACGTTTATTTCATACATAAGCTAACAATACCATGAATAGTAAGAGCTCATAGCTTCTCATTTCTGTCCTCCAAAAAGATAGCCAAGAGAAGAATCTCCTCCTGGTACGCTCTGCACTTTTATAGAAGTCTTCTGCAGAAGCCATGCACAATGATATCAACCTCAATCTATTATATATAAACCAACTATGTTGCTCTTATACTTAATTTTTGTTGGAATATTTAAGAATTCTTTTTAATTTATTAGGTTTTTTTTGGGTCTTATTTCTAATAATGGTAAGTTTCACATATCAAAGTTTTTGAAATTTTTTGAATCAATAAATCAATTCTATCTATATTTCAATTTTATATTTTTCTCACTCTACTGAAATAAAAATGATTTGATGATTCTTTTATAAACAACAAGCGAGAATACAACATCTTACAGTGATTGAATTCCTTCTATTTTGAGTGTCTGTCATGTGGGCATTTGAAATAAGGCTGTTGTTATTGACATTGTTTGCAGGAGTATCTTCGGGTGGCAGAGAAGCTCCTCCAAAGAGGTATCCCAATGAGCTTTGTCCTCCTGCATTGCAAACACCGCGCCCCATTCTCACCACTTCACTTCAAATCCAACTACACAAATTTTGGCTCAAGCAATACAAATACTCATTTGCATTGCATTATCCTCATAAATGCTTTTCCCAGCATTACTAAAACGAGTCTTGTCCAGGAAAGTGAAGGCAAATAATATTGATTATTAGTACACAAGTAATAAAGAAAGGGTAGCTAACTCCAAAGGTGACGTTGAATTTGACAGGTCGAGGTTTTCTCTGTTTTTAGACAGTGCATAATGCATTTTAAATTATAATGATGGCTAAGCAATCATTTCAAAGATGTGGTCATTGTTGGTGAGAGTGTAATTTGGTGTAGCAGGCGTAGAGCAATCATTACCATATTCATAAGAGACGTCAGTTTTTTCAAATTCAGTGGGCCTTGCCACGTCCAACTATAACCCTAGAGCAAAGCAATGATTTTGCCTTTTTAAAAGTATAAAAGTAGCAGCAAGTGGGCATGTGTTCTACTTTTGGTTGGTTTACAAGTAATAATAAGAAGTTCAAATATCAATTTATCTGGTGAAGGGTTTTATATGAAATTTATATAATCTTTTTAGTGAATGATTTTTTTTTTTGAGATTCAATGTTAAACTCATCAAAGTCACATCTTGTCTTGTAGAAAATAAAATTTAAACATTATTAAATTTATTTAAATCTATTTAAATATTATATATTTTGATTCACAACTTACACGAAATTTCTAATAATCAAAGGGGCTTTAATCAAGTTAAACTTTATACTAAAATATAAACATAAATTATTTTGGTAAAATATATTCACAACAGATAGATTTTATAATATTAATGCACGCATAAGAAAATAAGGAGTTCACAATGAACGAAGGCGTGCATTTCTGTACAGATAAGACGACAATTGGAAAACTTGAGTGAAATAGATATGCAAAGTATGGATTAGAGGTTGTATAGGCCCACTTTGAATAAGGTAAGTGTAAGAATTAAGGAAGCACACAATTGAGAGAGGGGGGGGGGGGCGTCAGTGAATCAATTGTATCCAAAAACCAAAACCTTATGCAAACTTTAGACATTTAATCTCAGAATTGAAAGTAAATCATGAAAGCACTGATCCAAAAAATACATGAATACATAGAACCAATATTTTTTGTGTGGAAACCTTGTTAGGGGAAAAACCACGATGGGGATCAAACCCACAAGATGATGTACTCAGTCAAAAATACTTTACCTTGTTAGGAGTATTACAAAGGGGAATGGGCATGCATTCACGCACACTACCTAGAGCTCATTTCTCAAATACAACTAAGGGCAACAACCCAAAGAGTTACAACATGAGCTAAACTTGAATGGACTAAAATTCACTAATTTATAAAGTAACTGATAACATCTCCAATATGCCAATACAACTTTGATGAAGTACATTAATTCTTTGATGAAGTACAATAATTATCTATTTCTGCACCGTCCTAAAATGGACACACTTCATTTTGAGACCTTTTAGCCCTCCTTAGTGTGGTTTTGGTCTCTCTCTCCTCTTCTGGCATGGTCCTTTAGGTGCTATTTTATCACCTTTTTGGCCATATCTCTCGATAGATTCATCACCTCCTGATTCTTTCTGCACCTTCTCTAAGGCCTTTGGGACCCCCTTGGGAATATGTCTACCTGCTCGACCTATTCTGCAATAGGTTGACCAATTTGACCTATTCCAGGAAGAGGTCAACCCAGGTCGACCTCTTCCCCGAGGATATTTGATTGCTGGGCTCAAAGTACCTCAGGTTTGATGATTGATTTTTTTTTTTATGGGTTAGCCTTCTTTGTTTTCGATCCTGAAAACTAGTATATAAGGAGGCTTAAGCATTTCATTTTCAGCACTAGCAAGCTACATCATCATTCTAAAATCAATCAAGAGAAAGCATACACACATTCATGAGATTTCAAGCAAGCATCTTCGAGCATTCATCAAATTCAAGCATTTCCTTCTTGCATCAAGCTTCTTCCATCAAGGTGGTAATGGAGTTTGGATTCTAAGGAGAAGATCCATCATTCCAAATCATTCAAGTTCTTCCATCCTTCATCATGGCATGTCATGTACATTCCTATACCTGGCATCCTATATCTCTTTCTTGGAGTCAGATATCTTGTTAGATCTTTATAGTCAGCTACCATCTAATACTGGTCAAATTGAATGATTTTGTATAAAATTTATATAATCTTTTTAGAGAATGATTTTTTTTTGAGATTCAATGTTAAACTCATCAAAGTCACATCTTGTCTTGTAGAAAATAAAATTTAAACATTATTAGATTTATTTAAATCTAGATTTAAACATTACATTTTGATGAACAACTTACACAAAATTTCTAATAACCAAAGGGTATTTAATCAAGTTAAACTTAATACTAAAATATAAACATAAATTATTTTGGTAAAATATATTCACAATAGATAGATTTTATAATATTAATGAACACATAAGAAAATAAGGAGTTCACAATGAATGAAGGTGTGCATTTCCGTACGGATGAGCTGACAAGTGGAGAACATGAGTGAAATAGATATGTAGAGTATGGATTAGAGGTTGTATAGGCCCACTTTGAAGAAGGTAAGCGTAAGAATTAAGGAAGCACACAACTAAGAGGGAGGGGGGGTCGGTGAATCAGTTGTATCCAAAACCAAAACCTTATGCAAACTTTAGACCTTTCATCTTAGATCTGAAAGTAAAGCATGAAAGAACTGATCCAAAAAAAACATGAATACATATCACCAATATTTTTTTTGTGGAAACCATGTTAGGGAAAAAACCATGGTGTGGATCAAACCCACAAGATGATGTACATAGTCAAAAACATTTTACCTTGTTAGGAGTATTACAAAGGGGAATGGAGATGCATTCACACACATTGCCTAGAACTCACTGCTCAAATACAATTGAGGAAAACAACCCAGAGAACTACAACATGGGCTATAACCATGAATGGACTACAATCCACTATGGACAACCATCCACTAATTTATAAACTAATTGATAGCATCTCCAATATGCCAATATAGCTCTGATGAAGTACAACAATTCTTTGTCTCAATTACAGATTTCACTCATACCTCTTCACATAGTCATCAATACATTATCCTCACACACACACACACACACCTTCACACTTAAAAATGATTACATATTTTTATACATCTTATCAACCTTGTAAGAATAAAAAGGGTTGGCTCAACCTAAACACCTTTACAAAATATTACATCATTAAAACTTAAATTACAATGTGATCTATTGAATGTAAACTAATACATAACAATGATCTATAATAAAATCCTTGAATACACAAGAGCTCCATAAATCATGCTACGATCCTTCACAATACGTTACACCAACCTTGTCGACCAAGAACAATAAGAACACCGACATGCCACAAGAAAATTATCCAAATCGATCACACCAATGAATATGATCCAACAACATGAATGGAGCACAATCACAAAACATCAACAAGAAACATTAAATAGCTCAACAACACCAACAACACCTTTGACTCGGAATTCATAATCATCTATGCACTGTATACTAGGAACAATAAATAGTAAATGATGTCACTCTAGAAATATAGATTGTGATCCTCAAACCAATGATCCAATCATATCAAGGACACAAATCCATTTCCTAAACATGAAATATCCTTTGCATCTTAAAACATCAACATATTGATCCAAATACTATCACGCTATCTTTTCTTGAACACTTCCTGAACATCAAAATACCAATCTCTGATAAGTCAGCCATAACTAACTCAAATATCACTACGAATCCCTGTAACTTGACATAGATCAAGAACATACACACTTCAACACATTTGTAGCTTCAAATAATCAGATCTTCAATACAATAGTCGTACCAATCCAAATATTCTACTAAACATTCCGGCAACATCGAGCTACAACACTGTCACAAAAAAGAAATATGTTGACATCAATGACAATATATCTCTCAAATATGTGATAATGATATTTGAGGCACATATTTTCACAATATCCCAACAATCTCCCCCTTTCACATTGATGAAAACACATGATGTGAAAAATTGAATCAATGCACAAAGAAACAATATCAACAATACTACCGACAATATCCACAATATATCTCCCCCCAAATATTCTGCAATAGAGAACAATCTCTCCCCCTTTGACATCAATGACATAGGCACACATATGGACTAAGTCAAAGAAGCCAAAAACAACTGAATATCTCTCTCAAAATTGAAAAACATACCTCACAAGACTAACTACTCCCCTAAGTAGAAACCAACAAAAACACCAGTCTAGATGAAAAGTAGTCTCTAAAATAGTACTAGATTGATGCACCTCAATACATCTCTAGATTTGATTAGGAGGGACAATCACCCCAATCTTACCTCAGAGATACTCAAAAGTATCCTTTGACAAGGGCTTCATGAATATATCTACAATCTTCTCTTTAATAGATACATATTCCATCTTGACTTCATTTTCACTAACTTTATCCTTCAAGAAATGATACTTAATGGATATATGCTTTTTTTTAATGCAAAAAAAGATTCATTGAGATATTTATTGCACTTGAGTTATCACATTAAATAGTAATAGGTTCGTTGATACTTACTTTGAGATATTTCAACATTTGTTTCATCCATACCACTTGTGTGCAATTAATAGTAGCAAAAACATATTTAGCTTCAACATTAGATTGATAAACACAATTTTTTTTTACTTACCCATGCAACTAACCTCTTTCCCAAGAAGAATGCACCACCGCTTGTACTCTTTCTATCATCCATAGTACGTTCCTAATTAGCATCGATGAAGACATACAATGTGAGATCATTATCTCTAGGATACCATATACCATAGTCAGTTGTCCCTTTCAGATATCTAAAGATTATTTTCACTGCAACAACATGAAATTCCTTTGGTTCTAAGTGAAATCTAGCAACAATGCAAACTACTTTCCTAATATCAAGCCTAGTATGTGTCAAGTATAACAATCCACCAATCATTTATCTATATCTGGTTTGATTTGTACTAGGTGAATCATTAGTTTTAGTCAACTTGTGCAAACTAGTCACCATAGGAGTACCAAAAGGTTTAGAGTCATCCATTCCAAACTTGTTTAACAATTCTTACACATACTTAGGCTGAAACATGAAAATTCTTTTATCTAATCGATCATATACATCTCAAATTCATTCTGCATCTCATTAGATAATTCCTTACTCAAATTTTCATTACTATAAAAAATGATATCATCAATAAAGCCTTTAAAAATCAAGATATTTTCATGATTAACTTGGAAATAAAAATTACCGTCAGCAGTACCTTTGTTGATACAAAGTTTAAGAAGATACTTATCCAATCTTATGTATCAGGCTCTAGGGGCTTGTTTCAATTCATACAATGCTTTATTTAATCAGAAAACCATGTCTTTCTAATTAGTCAAAGGAAATCCATAAAGCTTCTCAACATAAACTTCCTCTTCTAACCCATCATTCTAGATTGCAGACTTGACATCCATTTGATATACTTTGAAATTTTTTTAAGAAACATATGCAAGAAATAATCTAATAGCTTCAATTCTAGCAACATGAGAAAAAGTCTCCTCAAAATCTATACCTTTTAAATTTGTGAGTACCCTTTTCAAATAAGTCTACTTTTGTTCCTTACAAATTCACCATATTCATTCATCTTGTTTTTGAACACCCATTTAGTATTGATCACATTCTTTCTCAAAGGTCTAGGAACAAGAATCCATGTCATCACAATACATTTTTATAATAGAGAAACAATTGAAAAGAACTAAAACACTTTCTAATACTTTTTTCAGATTACTAGGAAAAATTTTCAAATCACCAAGAAACACCACAACCAAGACCAAGACCTAAATACAATGCAAATTATATCATCATACCTCTGACCATCATTTTTGGAGCAGAATCTTTTTGGAAAGCATGTAAATGATGAACTTCCATCAACAACTATAAAATTGTTATCTTTAATTGTGTATCATTGTCACTGAGACACAGTTAGCTAGACCACTCAGACTTTTGGACCTAAGAATACTTGACATTGATGAATAGATGAAAAATTATTTCTTATGAACACTATTATAGAAGAACCTATCTTCAACTACTACCTCTGAACCACAATATTTCCAACACCTCCAATCCATAATGTTTGACATTGATGACGACAAGACAATAAAATGATAAACATATTTTTCTAACAACTTCTTTTAGCTCTCCATTCAAGAATGTAGATTTTAGATCTATCTGATAAACATTGAAGTCCTTATGTTCTTCTTGAAAGTAATAAATATTCTAATTTCCTCCATTCTTTCCTTGAGAGCATAAGTCTCCTCAACATCAATTCCTTCCACTTGTGTATAACCTTTACATACAAGTCTTTCCTTATTCCTCACTATGTGTCCTTATTCATCCAATTTGTTTCTAGATATCCATTTTGTTCCAATTATATACTTATCAGTTTGTCTGGGAACCAATTGCCAAGTCTGATTCTTCTTAATCTGATCCAATTCTTCTTTCATAGATTTCATCTAGTTTTGATCACTATAAACTTCTGTCAAAGTCTTTGATTCAATTTTTAAAATTAAGCACAAGTTAACTTGTCTTTAGTAGCTTTACTTCTTGTGATGACACCTCTATTCTTATGATCTGTAAAGACCTATGAAAATAGTTCCTTAAGTGAATGCAAAATTAGATAAATGAAAATAGATTTAAAAATTAATTAAATGATTTTAGAAAGACATTTTAAATAAATAAAAAAAAAAGAATAAGAACACAAAAACAAAAAAGAAAAGAGATTGTGAGTTGATAACGAAGTTTACCCAAACTAGGCTATGTATTCATGCCACTCTCCAATGAGTTTCCAATCCTTTTTAATATCCAAATGCTCAAGTACATCTAGACAATTCTACAAGCTGCATGTAACAACCTCCCTACAATCCCCTTCAATAGTAAATTAAGTCCTCAAGTATTTTCTCTCTCCCATTTTAGATGGATTTAGATTCAAAAACCTTCAACCCTCTAATTACATGGAGATAAAACAACTTCATATATAAAATACACACTATTCTAACATACCATTAAAATACCATTCAATGGGAAAATATTTAGGGTTTATGAGGGATCGAGTTCAAAACTTGACCCCTTCTTTCTCAACTTTATTGTTAATAGAATAACAAAACTAGTTTATTATAATGTTGTTTTGTGGGTAGCACACATGGCACAATGATAAGTAATTTGTAATGAGTTACGGGAGGTTGATGATTTGAACCATTAAACCTCCCATTTGGTAAGATATAATAATTGGTTATACCTTAAATAGGACTTAGTGCATATGGTTTTTGAGGAAACCATGCAGGCTAATTGTTGAGAGGTAAAATAATAGACAAAAGGTTAGGGGTTCAACTCGCCTTCAACAAACTTTTAACCAAACAACCATACAAATAAATCAACCATGGACTATGAATATACCTATGCCACATGGAATTTTTTCCAATGCCATGTGTCAGGTTCTAATTGGTCCATTTCAACAATCAATGCCACATTGAGGTACACTTATTCTAGTCATTGCATAGTCATCTTGCAACGTAAGATGTCATGTGTCACCCTTTTTATGGTCTAGTCAACATGTTCATAGAAACTTTGATTGGTCACCCTTTGTACAATCTAGTCAACATGTTCATAGAAAATTTGACTAGCCATAGCTTACACATACAAACTCTAATTGATGTGATTCAAGTGGCATTGGAATTGTATCAATGAGATCTTTGACATGGAGCCATTTTATTTAACATTTGGAACAATCACATTATTGGGTGAAAAATATATCCACTTGGATCAAGCCTCCCCATTGGAAAGATTTTGAACCTCAAAAATTATAACTACATAGAAAGTAAGTTAGTATAAAATTCCCCCCCTTTTCCATCCTCCACCCATATTGCTTTTCTAGGATTCATCCCTTTGTGTCCCACTCTAAGGTCCTCAATATAACCCTTACATGAAGTTTCGACATTTCTATTCAAGATTAGATCTTCCTACAACTCTTTCATATACTTAGGTGATATATAGTTAGAAAAAGGAATTTGAACATCATCCTCTTAATCCAATATCATAGGAGGTTCATACAATTTCAAATTATTTGCATTAACAACTAAGTATATATGTGCATAAGGAGGTAAATTTAAGAAAAAATATGTTCGTACCAATCTTTTCTTGAAACTCAAAAGGTTCATCTTGATTGTCTTAAGATTCTCACCTTCACCTTGCATTCTTTTCTTATTGATATGTAACCAAACTCTATCACCAACTTGAAATTGGTGATAAATACAATGCTTATCAAATCAGGCTTTATATTTGGCCTAGATCTGCTCCATCTATGCTTCAAATTCATGATGAATTGTTAGGATCTTCTAGATGGAATTCAAGGCCTTTTCTACATCATGATATCCATCTTTAATATTGGAGTTGATGAGTAAACAACCCATAGCTCCCAAGAACACCTGCATGCAAATACCTGTCACAGAAAGAGAGAGAAGAAGCAAGAAGCTATGGAGGCTTGAATGCATTGATCCATGAGAGAGGAGAAATCATTCTTGATGTGAAAAAACAAAAGTTGCAATTCAATAATGAATAATCTTTTATGAATACAAAGGAGATCCAAACCCTAAAAGGGTGAACAAACCTAGGTTGCATGATAATAATTAATAAAGTAATTAATTATTATATGCCTAAATTTTAGCTTAAGCATAAAGAAATAATAAGTGACTTAGTAATTAAATCAAACATGATTTAATTAATAAGAAAATACTTTATTACTCTAACACCCCCCCTTAAGATAAACTTTGGGAGAAATTAAAAACCCTAGAAAGAACTATTGAAAGAAAATGGGTCCCGACAACAAAAGGCCTGATCAGAAATAGAGAAAACCACATGGGAAAAAATCTACTCCAAAAAGAGACAAAGAATAGTATGAAGGACTGAAGAAGCCTCCAAAACTATGAATGTTCCAAAAAATAGGAACAAGGATGAACATGTACAATGTCACTTAAGCAAGAAGCTGCAAACTCTATCAAGAAGTAACTGTTGATTTGAAGATCCTACACTAAAATATGACTAAGTAGAGAAGACTGTAATCTACACGAGTGCCCTCAAATGACACTACTCAAATTAGAAGGAAAACAAAGGCAAACACTTGAACTAGAAAATATAGATAGCATAAAAATACCAAAAGTATGAATAGTTGATCAATCAAAGCTGTAAGAGTGCATCCAAAAATAGGAAAAGAAAAGAGTTTCCATAAGGTAAATGATCCATCTCATTGGAATGCATAGGTACCCAACCAATGCATCCACCTAGTACATAGAATCAAATACTGAATACATAGCTCATACTATCAAACCAAGGAAGTAGTAAAACAAATAGTAGAAACCCCCCCATAATGCTGACAAGGGAGTAATGATAGGTACACTAAAAATATCATCCAATATGAACTTGCATGATGAAGAAGAATCTGAAACATCGAAGGTGTAGAGAGAGTACAAACACATATTGAGATACCTAAGGCTAATGTCGTTGGAGAAATTCTCACATGACAAAAGTAGATGGAAAAAAAAGGCAAACATCAAATCCCCCTGACACTTTATAATGGAGGGCGAGTACATAGAGCACAAACATGTGCAAGATCCCATACATGCAATAGAACAACACTTTATCTCAGTGCATGTGCATAAAAAAATGCTACAAAAGTGCAGTATACACTGCTCAAAGAAGAGAGAAGGTTGCTGGAAAAAAAGAATAGCGTAAGATGATCCATCCCTCAAAGGGAAGAGATCCCAGGACTTGAAACAACCAAGATATCCACCGGATTGCAAAAATGAAAAAATATGAATAAAATGTATCTGAAGTAGAATATGGAAAAAATACTTATAGCACTGTAAATCTTGTAGAACAAGCTTTCCAACAATATATTGTTTGCCCAAAATGGAGTCTAGATGCACAATATAGAGCTCTCAGAGTGCAAAACTAAACATTTGGCTTTGATAGTAAAAAAAACCATCAAAAAAGCAAAATTAAAAAATTAAAACCTCTAGATTTGGATAAAACTTGGAACTAGCTTTTCAACGATATCTTGTTTGTCTGATTTCAACACCATATGCCCAAGATATGAGCAAAAAACCACAAGTTGCGCCAGATGGAATATAGAAAAGAAGCTTTGTCTTTGAACTCTTGGTACAAAAAATGGAGGCAAAAAATCCAAAATCCAAAATGCTAGAAAGATCCACCTCTGAACAAGCTTTCCAATGGCATCTCATTTTTTGAAAAATGATACTGTATGCTCAAGTTATAAGCAAAAAACCAGTAGGTGCTCTAGAGGGCCCAAAAAAGGTGTCTGAAAGGTGCTGATGTAGTGCTGACATCAGCACTTCACGGGCCTAAATTTGATGGTCGTATGCCCGTCATGGCAAAAGAACAATAGGCCCTTGGGGCCAAAAAAATTTGGCCCCTGGCCACCACATGACTAGGGGCTGATCGCTGTGGGGGCTGGTCCCCCATGTGACTGCAGGCTCTTGGTGAGGAGGCTGCATGGGTTGGCGGTGACTGTTGAGTGTTGGCGGTGATTACCGATCACCGTGGTTAACCTGGTGTTGACTTCGACAATCGCACATCATCACCCCACGGTGACCATGACGGTGACATCGCATGGTCACCGACGGTGATTCTTGACAGTTTGCAGGCCGCTGGGTGGTGCCTGGGTGGCCGCTTTGGCCAAAAATATTTTTTAAATTTATTTTGAAATCATTTGCCTCAATCCATGTGCCAAGTCCGTACAACCCTAGTATGCAAATAAAAAAATTACCACAGAATGCAATGTCATCCAAATTGGATGTGTCTTAAATGGAAATAGGGGTTTTGGGGCACTATGGACACAACTATGAGGTCTGTTTGGGCCAGAAATGCTCCAAAAAATAGTGACCACTTCGGGATCTATGCTAGGGCTGGTTGTAAATTTTTTTGCCACAGATTCTAACTTTGTCCAAATCGGACAAATTTTATATGGATCTGGGGGTTCTTGGATGCTGTGAATGCAATTGTGAGGTTTGTTTGAAGCCAATATGACCAGAAAAAGAGGCTAGGGGAAAACAAATACGACTGAATCTCTTAAGAAGAGGATAGGGGCAAACTGATCTGAAGGTTTGATACCATATTGGAGTTGATGAGTAAACAACCCACAACTCCCAAGAACACCTACATGCAAACACCTATCATTGAAAGAGAGAGAAGAAGCAAGAAGCTATGGAGGCCTAAATGCATCGATCTACGAGAGAGGAGAAATCATTCTTGATGTGCAAAAAAAAAGGTTGCAATTCAATAATGAATAATTTGTTATGAATACAAAGGAGATCAAAACCCTAAAAGGGTGAACAAACCTAGGTTGCATGATAATAATTAATAAAGCAATTAATTATTATTTGCCTAAAGTTTAGCTTAAGGATAAAGAGATTATAAGTGACTTAGTAATTAAATCAAACATGATTTAATTAATAAGCAAATACTTTATTACTCTAACATTTAATATCTTCCTTCCTGAAGGAGAAATCCATAAGTGTCCTTGATAGATAACCAAAGCAAGTCTCAAAAGGAGGCCTTTGAGTAGAAGAGTCTATTGCATGGTTGTAAGCATGTTGTACATAATGTAAATTGTCATCCCAAAATATAGGATGTTTACTATAGTAACTATTGGCTACTTTTTCCACCATTAGCCCATCATAGATAATCAATCTGAGACAACATCATTATGGGATAAAATTGATTAGGGCCAATAAGTCCTATTTTTTAGTTTTGTTGCTAATGTGTCATATTATCTTCCAAATTGGTGTGCCCCATTCTACTATCATAAGGACAAAGAATCTTTGTGATGATTAATAACTTAGATTTATGTGCACTTGGTGTAATTATTTGAAACTTCTAACTAGAGTTAATCACACATGTCCACAATCAACAATCAATTACCCTGCATCCTCACGATGGTGTGACCAAGAAAAAGTAATACTTTTTGTGGGTGCACAGAGTGGTGATAATCCATCATGTTATCCCCCCTCATGCTTTCCCCCCACTTCCCCACAGGTATGTTGGGTTTTATTCCCTTATGTTTGTGGGTGTGGAGGAAAATAAGCTTTACATCCTATAGTCCTGCATTAATGTGAGAGAGAAAAATTAACACTTCTTAGGGGTTCACAGGGTAGCAATAATTTATCTTTTTTTTCCATCAATATTTTCTTTTGCCAATGATTAGATTTTATTGGTAACATCCATGACATGGCTACATAGGTTGAATTAATTGTTGAACTAATTCTTTGGACATGTACACATAATTAAATGTTTCTCCCATGCCTATTTATCATTTAGATGTATTCATTTTCCCCTTTCTATCACTTCTATAGATCAACTTGGATGTAGAAATCATATTTTTATCCTATTTATAATCATTTTTTTCCTAAAACTCAATTCCAGTCTAGGTAGAGTTTGAATTCAAATGTAAAATCAAAGTTATATTGATTCTATAAAAAGAAATCTTGTACATTTTTTTGGGTTGTTCTACTTTATTATCTCTTAGTAGCTATGCTTTGCATTTATAATTTTTCCTTTTCCTTACATCAATGAAAAACTATGTTTTTACCTCTTCTCCCAATTAGATATATTGTGCAAATTATCTTTCCCTATATTGAATGTTTCCTTGCTATTTCTCTAGTTTATACGTCATGTTAAATATTCTTCTAGTTGCTATATTGTGAAAATTATCTCCCTTGCAACATATGATAAGTTGTAACCTTCATATGATTCCTCGGAGGATAGATCAAAGTGAGAGTTGTGTAGTTTTGGGTGCTTAATTGATGTTTGTGTAGTCATTGGTAGGGATAGACCAAAGTTTCAATTTGGTGCATTACCCCCCTTTACTTTTTATGCATTCATTTTCCCTTTTCCCTCAATTTTTTTAGTTTAGAGTAGATAGTGTTCATGTTTACAACTAATGGACCAATGCTTCTATAAAGTAGTCAATCTTTAGTCTTGGAAGATTGGCTTAGGTGCCCAAAATAAAAATGTGATTTGTTGGGGATAAGGAACAAACCACAACTCTCTCCACTTTTGGTTCTATTAGACTAGGGTAGGTGAACCCTAATACTACCTTCTTAATCCTAAAATCCTTTTTGTTGGTATTATGATAGATTATGTTCTCTTCATGTATGAAACTAGGCATATGTAAGGTCTACAATTCTTTGGCTATACACTTGATTTCTTGACCAAGAGAACAAAATAACATCTAAACTAAGACACTAAAACTAAAACTAAAAGGAAATTCATGAAAAGTAAATAGTTTTTGGATTTTCAGATATATTGTAAGTTATTGAAATCATTCAAAACAATGCCGTATCAAGAGCATATAGAGTCATGAGGACATAATTGGAAAATTCATGAATTTTTAACTCATAAACAACTTTTCCATTGATTCAACACCTTATAAATTGATTAGTTATAACTACAAAGAGAATGTTCTATAATAATTATATGTATTTATCACATTCACATAAGTATTCTAAGATTTTTTTAAACCTTTTCTTTAGAGATATTCAAAAAACAACTCATACAATTGTTAGGAATAAGGTGTCTCAACCTTGGATAATTTCTATTATTATTATTTGTTTTGTAAAATGTATTTCTTGCAAATAATGTAATTAAGTGTGAGTGTACATGTCTAGTTGGCATGTTGATGTGTCACTCCACTTGATGTGTCGGCATCTTGAATTGTGTGTAAGGAGATCATGGCTGAAATGGTTATGACAGATTCCTATGACACGTAAGAGCTATGTTTGGAAGATTCAATGATAGGTAAAGACATGTGGCAACTGATAAAATTGAGTACTGTACACTCTTCCCCAATCATGGGGTTCAGGTTCCTATTTTCTTGAAGAATGGTAAAACCCTAATACAACTATCTTTGGAAGTTTCCCTAAAAAAGGAAGCGCATGATATAAGCATTTTTAGGGTTGCGAAGATAGGAGAAGCAAGTGTATTGTTGAAATGTTTTATGCTGCCATGATTTGTCTTCAAGAGTTGGAAAAATCTTCTGAAAGAACTTGCATTGCAAGTGTATTGTACAAACTGTAATAGTTTTGATTAATACACTGTGCAAGTTTTGGAGTGCTGGGGTTTTTACCGAAAGGTTTCCCCAGGGTAAATCATTGTGTCATTCTCTATTTTATGTATGCATGGTATATGGCTGCAATATCATTGTTAAAGTAGTTAATGAATTTGAAATTGTAAGTATTTAAGAGAATTTTCACAATACTTTCCTTTAGAGATTAGTGTAGGAAGCTGTTTCCGCACCTGAGTTTCCTTACAACAATCACTAACATAGAGAAATTGAGAAACTGTAAACCCTTGATTTTGATTTCATTAAATCTAAGAAGTATATAAAGGGAAAACATAGAAAATCATTCTATTTGATTTCATGTTATTTTTGCAACTACAAGAAACTTTCTCAAAAGATATAACATGAAGTCTGTATATAATTTAAATAAGTAGCACCCTTTAATATAACTTCCTAAATTATACAAGTATACAAATATCTGACTAAAGCCTATCAGGATACTAAATAAGACATTAGAACCAAATACAAAACTAGTAAAACCAAAAAGAGGCCCTAAATTCCCTTTTATAATACATGGGACCAAACAAGCTTTAGTCATATTACAAAAGATATGCATAACAATATGTAACTTCCATCAGGCTAAAAGACAAAACATTTAGTGACCTACTAAGAAATTCATAGACATTCTTTCATTCATCCTAAAAGAATTTTTTGTGCATAATTATTTGAAAATATTTTTCCATGAGCTTAGATCAAATTTTCAAAAGTTTGATGAGGTGTCCATACCTCCTAGAAAACCATGATAACGAGAAGTGTATAGTGGTCTTCTAAAAATATACGCATTAACTCCACTAAATCATATCAAAATATTATACAATATTCATATTTAATTGAACATCACCTTTTAGATAGGATTAAAATGATCATATATCAAAATTTGGTCAAAATCTTTAACTTTTGAAAATTTCAAAACTTGGCGAAACGGTAATGGCTAGCTCCTGGATCAAAAAATCAAAACATAAAAGCTAAGGTTTAGGGTTATAAAAAATTATTACAGAACATTTGATCCTCCATATTAAAATCTTGTAGAGACTTGAGGTGCTAGAGATAATCTCTTTCATTGATATTAGCCTTTTCTTTGCTGAATCTAATCCATCCCTGATGGATTGTGACTAAGTCTTCTACCACTCTGTCAATTTATGTAAGGAGGTCAATGTTAGAAATAAGGCAGCATGCACAACTAAGAGGAGGAGGAAGGGGGGATGAATCTTTTGTGTCAAAATCAAAACTTATTAATACTTAACATTATTACTTAGTGTGAGCATTAAGGAACTGAACCAAATTTGAAAGAACACATAATACTAGATTTTTTGTGTGGAAACCTGATTAAGGGAAAAACCATGGTGGGGATCAAACCCACTAGATGACGTACTAGCACATATAACCCTACTAAAGGTACAATAGAAGAATGTGCATTCATTGAGACTCACTACCTAGAGCTCACTTCTCAATTACAACTGAGGGAAACAACCTTGATGGCAACAACCCTAAGATTAAAACAAGGGAAACAACCCAAGGTGGACTACAATCCACTGATTTATGAACTGATTGATAGCATCTTTGATATTACAATACAAATCTAATGACATAGATCTTTATTCTGATTTTATTTCAGACTCCACTCATACCTCTTTGTACATCCACTAATATATCTATTACTCCACTCACTCTCTCTCTCCTTTGCAATAGAAAAGATTACATCTTTGAATACATTACATCAATATATTATAACAAGGTCAGCTAGAGACCCACTTAAAAAATATTAAAAAAAGTAACATACAATCCTCAATGTGATCCAATACATGTCAGAAAAGACATAGCTAGGACCCAAACCTTCATCCACAAACATGATTTGATCCATAGATCACTCCACAAATCTTCACAATACACTACTCATCAAATTGGCCAAGAACACCAATATGCCATAGGCAAGTCATTGAATCTAATTACATAGCACAATGTGGTCCACCAATATTAATCAAACATGATATAGAAATATCATCAAGAAATATGAATTACCACAACAACAAGACAAACATCTTTATCTTAGAAATTCACAGTTGTCTTTGCACTGTTCATTAGAAACATTAAATATAAACCCGTGTCACTAAATTAAAATAGATTTACAACATCCAAATCATGAATCATTCAAGATAAGAACACACATACATTTCCTTAACTCACTACCCAGTTAGCAACTAAAAATATTGCATAAACAATCCTCACCAAATTAAAAAAAGCAATACTTTTATCTCTAGAATAACCAAAAAAATATCCTTTAATAAATCACTCATAATGTCCTCAATTCTTAATGTGAGACTCTAAAAATTGAATAAGATAAAGTAAAAATATTCCACAACACTTCTACAGCTTCGCAAAATTTTATCTTTAATATACTATCCATACCATTCAGAATTTCTCACTAAAAAAACTAGGAAATAAAGAAATTGTTGGAGATTTGCTAGCAAGCCAGTACTAACTATATGTTTGTCATTGATGAAAACATATAGAAAGTAGCATGCGTGGAAGTCTTATGTAATAAAATTTTAGTATATGTAGCATGGACATGATATCAACATGATATCATGCGCGCAGAGGTTAACTATTATTATAGATAGTTATATAGCAGCTTGTGTCAGCAGTGTTCCTGATAGAGTAACATGCAGTGTTCTATGTATGGTTGTCCATACAGTTATCATGGAGCCTTGCGTTCTTGGATATATGTTGAAGACATGTTAGTGATGTTTCAGTTATGGACGCATAGTCTGTTGATGAGTAGAAGTGAAGTTATGCAGTCGCTATTTGCCAGCAACAGTTTCCTGTGTTTATTCAGGAGAGCCAATAGAGATTTTATTAGTTCTTGAGTTATGCCTATCTTTCTGGTATGCGCCCTTGGATTTAAGCTTATAGGAGAGTTATTGATGTTAGATTAAGAGCACATGAGTTAATTCAGCTTACAAAGAAAGATCCGGTTGTTTTGGTAGAGCCGATAGTGTGTTGCGTGCATCTACAATTATCTTGTTAGATAGGTCCCAGAATGTGTTGCATGCTTAGTAGAGCCGATATAATGTTTATTGGAGTTTTTTATGGTTTTTATAATATAATTTCAAGGTGGTTCTATGAGGATGACTTGATTATATCATTTAGGGGTAAAAGCACAATCAGGTGTCACCTTTTTGGCTAACTTATCAGCACAACTAAATTTTAGTATTTCTAACTAAAAATTAATTTTGGTCAAACATATGATCTAGCTAGATTCATTCTAGCTAAGTTAGATAAGTGCTTTAGCTTTTCCAATTGGAAATATCTATTAAATGCATGTTTTATACCACTTTGGGTCCAATTACCATAAAAATAAAATTATTTCAGAAAAGCGGTCTTTCAATAACACCTAATCTTTTTAATGATATTTTTTTTTAAATAAAAAAATACCCTTTTGTAGAGATCAGAGTCAAGAATATCCTCATATAGATTTTATAGTGTTTTAATTAGACATAGTTTATTGTAATCAAAAAATATTGCGAGTAGGTATTTTAACAGTTAATGAGATGTTGATTCGGAGAAAGAAAAAAATAGTAAATCATATTAAATAATTTTGAAAAACATATGGTGCACTAGAGGAGAGAGTCCTCTTCAAGAATATATATTTATTTTTTTGATTGGGATAGATTTGTTATGAAAAATATGTTGCGAGATGAAAACTGTCAATTTCAGTGAGTTGGAATTTGAATTGTTATAAAAGAGAAAATATAGGTCACAAATCAATTTTTATTTCTTCATGCACTGGATATATATGTCATCTATGACATATTTTAAAATTAGGGGAAAAAAGGTTTATTTACATATAATTTTTTGGTGGGAACTAGACCCCTAATTTTCAGCATTTTTCAGCAACTAAAAAATCATCTTTAAAAATTAAAAAAACATATCAATTCTTATTCAAAAAAATTATTAAAAATATTAATCATAAAATTCATCCATTTTATCACATTTAATTAGTTTACATCATCTTCAAATTCCAAACATAAATGTCATTTTTATACTATTGAAGTTGAATAGCTTTCATTTTGTTAGCCTCTTCCTTTGTAAAAGGGTGACAGCTTATTGTGCTTTTACCCTTAGAGGAAAGATATTTATAGGCAATCATTTGTGATTGCTGGAGTGTGGTTCATAGTTGATTAAGCAGAGCAGAGCAGAGTGTGCGAAATGTTGAGCCATCAGAAGAAGGCCTATGTGACGAAGTAAAGTACTTGTGCTATTCATTGGAATTGATCTAGACAGTAGGTTAAAGCGCAGTTCACCAAGATCTAGATATAGTGTTTATCTGTTATTCAGAAGGTTGTAGCCTTCGCCCCTTTGAGCAGTGAGCTCTCAGACAGTGCGTCCTCTCCCCTAACAGGGATAATTGTAAAAGACTCCTAACAGGGTCTGACCCTTGACCAGGTCTACTATACTTAATATATCGTAAAGAAACTCCTAACAGGGTTAAGGATCTTCTAACAAGGATTATTATACACTAGTATAGAATATTAGTGGGTATCAAGTCCCACCAGGGTTTTTACCTATTTGGGTTTCCCCGTAACCAAAATATTGGTGTTGTGTTCATGTGTTCTTTCATTGTGTTTATGCTTTATGTTTAAGTATACTTAATTGGATAAAGAATTGAATCTTGTAGATAACTGATTCACCCCCCCTCTCTCAGTTATCTCTTGGGACTATTCCTAATAGAAATATGTTGACATCAATGACAAAACATCTATGTTAGCACATATATGCATGGAATATCCAACAATATCTCCCTTTGGCATTGATGGAAACATATGATGTGAAAAACTAAATCAATGCACAAAGAAACAATCAACCACAATATATCAACCATTCCCCCTAAGTCTGATACTTGATATTCTCATGGAAATATCTCTCTTTAGTTCTTCCTTGTTTTTCAAATGGCTATCTCTCCTCCTTTGACATCAATGACAATGGAACATATCTGCACTAAGTCATAGAAGTCAAAAATCAAAATCTGAAGAACATACTTCACAAGACTAACTACTCCCTCTAAGGAGTAGTCCAAAGAGCACCAATCTAGAATGAAAATAGTCTCTATATAAACACTAGACCAATGAAAATACGTGCATCTCTAGCTCTGATCAGGAGGGGCTATCACCCCAAGCTTACCTCAGAGATACTCAAAAGTATCCTTTGGCAAGGGATTTGTGAAGATATTTGTAATCTATTCTTTTGTAGACACATATTCCAATCTGACTTCTTTTCCATTCACCTTATCCTTCAAGAAATGACTCTTTATAGATATATGTATTATTTTTAATGCAACACAAGGTTCTTTGAAATATTGATAGCACTTGAATCATCAAAATAAATAGAAATAGGCTCACCAAAGCTTATTTTGATGTCTTCCAGTATTTTTTTCATTGACACTACTTGATTATAGTTCATAGAAACAACAACATACTCAACTTCAATAGTAGATTGTGATATACAAGTTTTTTTCTTATTGGACCAAGAGACTAATTTCATCCCCAAGAATAATTCTCCACTTGTAGTACTTTTCCTTTCATCCACATTACCTTCCCAATCCATATTAGTATAAACATGCAATGCCAGATCATCATCCATAGGATACCATAGGCCATAGTCTACTATCCGTTTCAAATATATGAAAATCCTCTTAATAGAAACAACATGTGATTCCTTCAGTTCTTCTTGAAATCTTACGGCAATGCAAACACCATTCATTATGTCTGGTCTACTCTAAGTCAATTATAGCAATCCACCTATCATTTATCTATACCTTTTCTAAATAGTATGAGGGGAATCATCATTCTTTGTTAATTTGCAACTAGTAACCATAGGTGTTCCAACAGGTTTAGAATCATTCATTCCAAATCTCTTTAACAACTCCTTCACATACTTAGACTATGCTATGAAAATCCCTTTTTTTGATTGAGTAATTTGAAGACCAAGAAAGAGTTTCATCTCACCTATCATTGACATCTCAAATTATTTTTGCATCGCATTAGAAAATTCTTTACTCAACTTGTCATTTCTACCAAAAATGATATTATCCACAAATATTTCAATAATCAAGATATTGTCATAATTAGTTTTGAAATACAAATTAAGGGCCCATGGACCTAATGCACCTAGTTAGGATGCAACAACAAAAAATCCACAAGCAGTTGATCCTCCTCTAGGTGTTAATGAGACAAACCAGGCTGACCATAGCAATAATATTGTTGGGCCTTGTGACCCCCGATGTTATAGAAGAACATAGTTACTTATTTTTCTTAATCTCTCAATTGTATAAACAGTTGATCTCCTCTTTTTCATGTTGATGACCATGTAATTATGTAGAGATGACTAGTAGAAGGTCAAGAACTAGTTTATCTCTATAGCCCTCAAATCAGATACAACTTGATATGTTTTGATGTTATTCAACTCTTTAAACTATCTTTAATATTAGAAAAAAATACAAAATTACTGTAAGTCCTTTAGTAAAACCAAGTTTCAACAAATATTTATCTAACCAAGTTTCATACTAGGATCTTGGTTTCATGTTTTAATCCATAAAATGTTTCGACAATAGGAAAACCATGTCACATTTATTAGTCAAAGGAAAACCATTAGATTGTTCAATGTAGACTTCCTCTTCCAACTCTCCATTGAAGGATGCATACTTAACATCCATCTGATATACCTTTAAATCTCTATAAGTAGCACATGCGAGAAAGATTATAATAGCTTCGATTATAGAAATAGGAGAAAAACTATCCTCAAAGTCAATTCCTTCCATTTGTGAATATCATTTTCAAACCAATCTATTTTTGTTCCTTACCATTTCACCATCTTCATTTAGTTTATTTCTGAAAACCCATTTTGTTCCAATCACATTCTTGTCCTTCGGTTTGGCAACTAAGATCCATGTTTTGTTCTTTTCAATTTGTTGGAACTATTATTTCTTTGCATTGATCCAAATTTCATCTTTGCAAGCTTCATCAACATCCTTAGGTTCAACTTCATAAGTCAAACAAATCTCATCTTTGATTCTAGCATGTTTTTGTTTAGTCAAGATACCCTGATTTCTATCACCAATAGTTTGATTTTTTCAATGATTCATTCTTACATAACTTGGAGTCTCGACTGTTGAGTTTACACATATTCCTCATATATAAATTCTCCATCCTATTTTGCCGATCCATCCTGATTTTGATTTTGATACCGTGCTTGTGTAATCTGATTTTCTTCTTCACCATCTGATTCATAACTGCATGAACTGACCTATTTATGATAATTCTTATTAAATCTCAAAATATCTTCCTTAATTGATTTTTAAAACATTTATATTCTTTTCTCTTCGTGGAATAACCAAGAAATATACGTTCATCACATCTAGGATCAAACTTTTCTAAGTCTTCATCTCTCTTCATATAGCATTTTCTTGGACAAAAATTCTAAAATACTTCATTGTGGGAACATGACCATACCAAAGTTCATCAGGATTCTTACCAGTACCATACTTTATTTTAACTTAGTTCAATGTGTTGGTGCTCAAACACGAAGGACCATTTTTGGTCAACTGATAGGCACACAAGTGCTTCTGCAATTCTGGGTTGATTGAGCCAAGGCTGGTAGGCCTGAAATCACAAGTTCCCTATGCTACACAAACGAATGCATAGACAAACGTTCCTTCCAAAGGGGTAAACAATCCTTGGAGGAAAATGATAAAATCTACTAATAGCTGAATTTGTATGAAATCTAAACTTAAAATTGCACTATCATTAAAACCTAATTGTGAATGATTTATAAAGAAAGAAATCAGATTAATATGTAAACTACAAAGAAGAACCAGATAAAAACTCTAAACAAAATGAGATCAGTGCCTAATGCAAATTTGGGTATAGAGTCAGTTATTTCCAATCCTACGTATAATCAGAGACAATTTTAAGAGAACTTACTTCTATAAAGCAAGACTATCATCCTACAGGCTTCCACTTGATCCACAATTCAAAATAATTCATACAATTAATCCTATCGAGTTTAACCCAAATTAAGAGACCGATAAGAACAATTGTAGGTTCACAGACCATACAATTGATATTCGAATTTCATAAATTAACTTTGAACTATAAAATCAGGGAATATAACACAATAGAACACCCTGGTACATAGAGTATCTAAATTTCTAACTGAAAATAAATGATATATAACCTCAAAAAGCATAAAACAACTTATCTGACATAACATTTGAAAAATTGCATATGAGGTCCAAATTTGTAGTTGCAGGAGATATTGTCCCAATTGTGTCATCCCCTTTGTTTTTACAAATGTTTCAATATAAATACATTAATCAAAGGTTTTTTCTGAAAAGACATGCCCTTTCACAAAAACCTAATCCCGCCAACTAACCCTAGAAATTACAAATTAAACCATATAATGGTTTTAGGGAAAAACATTTCCCATATAACAAACTTAATTTGCTACATCTTCAGGTATTGTGTATGAAAATCCAAATCCTTATGTTTAATTCCTGCACACAAACATTCGGTATTAAATAATCTTTCAATAAATTTAAAATTAAAATCATTATATTTAATAATGCTTTAGGTTTTCAAAATGATCCCAATTTAAGATTATTCATTTATTAACTAATAATATATCAAATAAAACATGACATAACTTGCACAAATGTATTAGATAAATAAAATAAAAATACCAATAAAATTAAATAATTAATCATAGGTATTCACTTTATTTATCAAAACATAAAGAAATGCTATTTATGAGATACCATCAATAAAAAAGAATATGATTTCTTATTTTAAATCTTAAAAATTTAATATATTAACCAAAATGTATTTATTTTTAAAGTATCCTTTCACAAACATAAAACTATATAAATTACATATAGGAATATTTCTAAAACAAAATGATTTTAACTCACCCTAATATCACATTATTTTAAAAATAATTTACATAGGGAAGAACATTGATTTTTTTAGAAAAGTAACAACCCTAATGCCAATAAATCCTTTCAAATGTAAAAAACAAAATAAAATCTTACAACCATTTAATAAAAATGCATAGAGTCTTGAGGTAAAATAATTTTATCTTTTAAACATAAACCCTAAATATGCATTTTATGAAGTGAAGGTGAAGGATAAAATATAAGCACACATTTTCACTTAGTTAGTATTTACAAAATGAAAAAGTTAAAATCAAATAAGGTAAGATTTAATCATTTATGCCCATTTCACCCTAATAGTTTGATTTTTAAAATTAAAATTACAATAGGGTAAAATAAAAGATTACATTTAGGTTTTGTGAAAATTAAAGATTTATGCCAATTAAAATTTATTTCAAAACCCATAACATAGTAACTCTTACCAAAATAAATTACTTCATTATACTCTTTCACTTTAGGGTTTTTAGGGTAAATCTAAAATGAAAGCTAAAAAGGATCACATTAGCAAAATCTAAATCTCGTAAAATACAAAACTTTTGAAATAGATGAGATAAGATAAATCCAATTATACTTCTAACCTAACATTTTATCCCTAAATTACTAAAGGGAATAAAATAATTTATAATTTATCCCTTTATCTCTACCCATATTCTCAAGGAATACAATAGGACAATCGGTTAGGGTAGGTTGGGTAGTTAGGATAGGATGGAAGGGTGGGTCGAGAGGTCGAGTGTTCAACTCTCTCTCTCCACTCTTTTTTCCTAAAATTGATAAAATAAATAATACATAAGAAAGAATATTCATTTTTGAATTTTAAAGTTATTTAGGCAAGAAATACTCTGTGTGTGAGAATTTTATGTTGACTTTTCACCTGTACATGAAAATGTGAATAAATTAGTTCCTCTTCCAAATCCTCTCGAAGAGTATGAATAGACTACCTGGTTAGAGGGTAGAAGGGTAGGTAGGTAGGAAAAAAGGTTGGCTTGAGAGGTTGAGGGTTCAACTCCCTCTCACCACCTTTTTACTTAACTACCTTATCATTTATTATCTTTTATAATTATTTGATTTCAAAATATGTATGCATTAAATTTATTGAAATAAAATAACTAAAAACCCATTTCATGAACATAGACTAATAACAAGTATTTATTCCTTTTTAATCATTTTAATCTTTTTACATAGGGAAATTATATGAAAAATGAAAATGTAGATTATACTTCCTTGATGTTTTGTGTATCTAGGACCTGAATTTTTAGGTGTCAACAGTGGCTCTTATTGGGGATGCACATTCATGCCTGGATGTAGTGAGAGTCCAGCTATCTTTGGAAAAGCAGACCACAGTAAGAAAAGAATCATGAAGCTTAAATAAGATAAAATAAATAAAATAATGTACAAGTTAGAGAATACTTCTTGTTTAAGAGAAAAAGGGCTTCAAATACTGATCGTGAGTTGGGAACTCCTGAATAACTTCATTAGTGTCCTATAAATAGTATGAATTCTCACCTACCTTTGAAATGACCATGTAAGGTCCTAGCCATAATGCCTCAAACTTACCATGTTTTCCTTTATCTTGGTATTTTGCATTCCATTTCAGTACCCAATCACCTTCTCTTAAAGGCTTGTCAGATGCTCTCTTGTCATGAAGGGTCTTAATCTGTTGTTGTTGTTGAAGATTCCTTTCTTGTGCTCTTCTTCTCATCTCATCTAGTTCTCATAATTGGCTCAACCTGTCTTCCATAAAATTTACGTCCTCAAGCTCTTCTTCCTGAATAGATCTGTAAATTGGCAGGAGATTATTTAATGGCAACCTTGCTTGTTTCCCTTAAACCAATTCATAAGGAGAAAAACCTGTCGATCTTTTCACTTCTACCATGTCTGACCACAAAGCTAGACCTAGCTTTGAATCCCATGCCTTCTTATTATTGCTCAACATTCTTTTGATAATCTTTAGCATATTCTTATTGCTTGATTCTGCTTGACCCTTCCCTTGTGGATGATACGAGGATGAATATGATAGGCTGATACCATATTTTTCACAAAATTCTGAAAATTCCTTAGATCTGAAACACATTCCATTGTCACAAATAATCTTGCAAGGTACTCCAAATCTGGTAAGTATGTTGTCTGTCAAAAACTTGATGACCACCTTGCTCGTAGCTTGTCTCGTGGGTATAGCTTCAACCCATTTCGTAAAGTAGTCTATTGCAACCAATATCCACTTGTGATCTCCACTTGAAGAATTTGTAATTTCACCAATAAAGTCTATCCCCCACATTTTGAAAGGTTCCTCAGTTTGTAAAGGAATAAGGGGTAAGGCACCATTGTATTTTAGTTTCCCAGAGAACTTCTGACAAGATTCACACTTTTTAACATATTCATAACAATCCTTGAATATATGGGGCCAATAATACCCAACTTTCAATATCTTATGGGCTATTGTCTTGGTTGAGAAGTGATCACTGCATACCCCATCATGCAACTCTTTAATAACTGACTTAGCCTGATAGGTGTCTAAACAGAGTAAGAGGATACCATCATTATTCTTCCAATACAAGTCTCCTTGAATCAGTACATATCTTGATGCTTGTAACTTTATAGTTCTTTTCTAATTATCACTTAGACCTTCTTGGCATTTCATATGCTTTAAGAAGTAGACTATGTCTGTGTACTGTTGTCACTAGGGATTGCACCTGAGTATGGCTAAGTGTAGAACCTAGCAATCTCGTGAAACATGGGACTATTCTCAGGTTGTGGGTAACCTATTAGAGAATAAACCTCCAGATTAGGGGCCAGCTTCCCCCTTGAATCACCTGAAACTAAACTAAACTTTGAAGGAAAAGGGAGAGAGTGCATGAAACTGAAACTAAAACTAAGGTGATTCACTGAACTTTGATAGATCCACAAACTGAAAAAAAACTCACAATATGATTTAGAACATAACTTGAGCATCACAACTCCTTCTTAATCTAATTTTTCCCTTAGAAATAAGTAGGTGCTAGTTGTAGATGAGAAGGGAAAATGAATTCCAAAAACCCAAATACATTCAAACACACACAAGTTGAGACTTTAAGAAATAACAGTGCTTGTGAACATCAAAATGAACAAAATATCAAGTAAAGGACTAATCTTTGATCACAATACATGACATCAAATCTATCAAAATAACTCACAAAACTATAGGAAAAAGAAGGACAATTGCTATAAACTGAATGAAGGGAGCCAAAGTACAACTTGCTTCTCTAGAGCTACAAACTTTCACCTCCAAGAAAGAAGGAAAGAAGAACCAACCTCAATCACACAAGTGAGAGGTATAAAATGAAAACCAAGGAATATGCATCATGACCCACACCTCCTAAAGATAGAAAATAACTGCAAAAGGCCCATGAATGCCTCCTTGACTCAGATGCCCAATTCTTGAGTTTTTAGGGGTAGCAGAAAAAGTGGGGTGCCCAAAATAGATGGTCAAAGGAAAGATCCTACCCACTAAGTCATGCATCATAAATGATATTTGACAATGGCTTATAAAATGCCATTTGTCGATATCTTACCAATAAAAATTTTGTAATGACTTATCATTCTAAAACTGACCCCTATTGAGATACAAAATGGATTTAATAAGCCTCCAAAAAATGGTTCTCAACCCATTATGAAAAAGGGGAAAACACATTTTAAGAGTATCTAGATTTTTACAAATCCACCTATGCTAACAACATGGATTATCACATATTTGAAATATTCTCACCAAAAAAAAAATGGAGAAAACATATAATCCATCTACATATATCATATACCTTAGCATATTGTATCCCAACCTAATGACTTATCAAAATTCCCACCAAAGCTTAAGATGCATAAAAAAATAAAAGATTAATGAATCTCAACCCAACAAAGGGGAGAAAAGGAAATATCAAAAGCCATTCTATTTAAAACCCTTCTGGCGCTGGCACTATAGACCTCTTCATTTGACATATGGAAAGTTTCTAACTCCACTGGTACTCTGCACTTGATTTTCGGGCTGGATATGGAAACAATAGTCCTCTTTCTTCACGGCATCATATGGAAGTAGGCATTTGATTTCTTCCATCATTCATTTCTCTGTTGCTTCTACTTTTGTGATTCTAATTTTTATTGTCATGGCATTCCTCTATTTTCTTGAACCTACTGATAGCACCTTGAGGGCATTACTATTTGTATGCATTGTGGAGTGTTGTTGTTCACATTTTACAAAATTTGTAGGGCACTATTGTTCAATTTCCATTGGCATTGGCATTTCATTTCTGTTATTGTATCTTACTTGTTTGTATGCTCAACTCCATTGAGGGCACCGTGATGGTGAGCTTCTGTAGGAATGAACCATTTATTTTAATGGTTTTTATGTTCCCTTCCTCCCACAAAGAATTGTATATTCACATTCTCTGCATTCTTTTTAATGTTGCTATCTCTGTATATGGTATTGAGGGTTTTCCACATTCTCATTGCTTTCAAAACTCTACATGTCAAAGATGGAAACCTTATGTTTCATTTGTGTGTTTGGCCCCAATCTAACCCTAGGGCATGACATTTATGTAACTTGTTGTTGATGGCACTATGTTCATCGCATATTGTAGATCATTTTATCTTCCTTCTACATTTTGAGGGCACACCCATTTGATGATACATTCACTGCTTCTACTTACTCTACTTTTCTAAAACATTGTACTCATCCCCTTGATGGTCCATGAGTTGGCTTTCTTGGCATCATGACATGCTCCTACTTATGAAACATGACTGTTCATTGATGCTCAGGGTAGTAAGCTAGGGCATTGTCATTCACAGGCATGAAGTTTACTGTTAGCTCTATTGAATTTGATTGTCGATTGCTTTCTTTTTGCTGTCGATGTTTGCATCCACTAATCTCTATTTGACCCCAAGCTGTGCATTGCTAAAACACTATACTTCATTATGGTGGCCCGAGTCTTGTTAGGGCACGATGACACCAGTTACTATACCGAGACATCTAAAGAAAGGTGAAAAAGATGAAGAACAGAGAAATCTACATGAGGAAAGATGTACATGATAGATGAGGATAAGGAATACAATAAGTAACTTGTTGATGAGTCTATGAATTGATGATATTGTCTTTATTATGTTGCATTCATCTATGATGAAGTATAGAGCTGAAAGACACAAAATGTGTTGTCAGTAAATGAAGCATTTCTAGTATACACCGACGGAGTGTAGTGTATACCGATCACAGTATTAATCGAGCAGTGTTCACCGATGCATTTCTTTGTTAACCGAGTGGAACAAAATGAATTAAATGATTAGTTTAGCCGATAAGATTGATGACCTAGCAAGAGTATAACATCGAGGTAACAGATAATGATTGTTACACAGATCGATGATTGATGAAATTTAGGAAAGATCTAAAGGATGAGAATCAAATTTGTTATTGACACAAGTGTCGAGAAAGTTTGAAGCGACAAAATCTATGAATGTGGTTAAGTGGCAAAATCTGATGGTGGAGAAGAAAAAAATTTACTCGTCTATATAAGAGAACAAAATTTCTTTATGAATGATGCCGGAAGAAGTAGAAACTGCAGGAATATCACGTGAACAAGGTTTTCATGCATTCTGATCATATTGGTTAGTAAGAACTGAGCTAAAGAATAATTACCGAGCTACAGAGAGAAATTACTGATAGATAGTAAGTTGATATAGTATTGAATCTGAAGTGAAATATTGATCAGAAGGATTTGTATGGACTGAATATTGATCTGTAATCTGCAATTGAAGTTGTATTAAGGCAAGTCATTTACTATTACATATTTAACCATTGTATACAATCAAAATATCTTAACCAAGTGGACTCTGAAAGTCTAATGATGTATCATTCATAGAATGAACATTGTTATCCTGTCAACCCCATAGTGAATGCTAGTTGGACGATAACTTCTAGTCTAAAATCCTCTAACAAGGTCACACCTGACAGTGTGTTTGTAAACCTTTAATAGGGTTGGGTCTTAACCGACCTCACTTCAGAAGAGTGAAGAATTTGGTTTGTCGGTCCCAAGTGGTTTTTCCCTTTACAGGGTTTCCATGTTAAATCTCTTGTGTTATGTGTTGATTGTGATATCCGTGTGTTATCATTCTTTACATGTTACATGTTAGATTTGATCGGTAACTGTTATAGTATTTGACTGGTAATCGGTAAAAGCACAAATAGTGAAAGTAGTTATTGTTTACCGAGGAGTAGAAATTTGAGAAGTTGTTTTGAATTATACATTTTGTTTTGGGA
This sequence comes from Chamaecyparis obtusa, assembly GCA_027943335.1. Lineage (NCBI taxonomy): Eukaryota > Viridiplantae > Streptophyta > Pinopsida > Cupressales > Cupressaceae > Chamaecyparis > Chamaecyparis obtusa. The sequence goes on from BSBK01005860.1 coordinate 1,654,787, forward strand.
CACTGGATAATTGATTCACCCCCCCTCTCAGTTATTCTAATAGGAATATGCTAAAGACATCAAGAGACTTAGTGACCACCGTCAAATTTCCATAAGATCAACGCTTGTCATGTGATTGCTAGATGTAACCCAAGGTAAAGAAAGTTTTCAATGACTCAAAGATTGTTTTGGTCATGTGTTCTCAGGGTTTAATCCCAGTTAAGAAGAGGATTATGAGGTTCAACAAAGTCTATTGTCGCTTGATCTCCAGATATACTTGAGTTAAATTAAAGGTTGAGATAGGTCTAAACCCAACGGTTATGTTTCACATTCGACAATCTAGCGACTGTATGCTCTCATAATCTCTTGATCTTGGCAGTTATGTTCCAAACATTCAGAGACTTGGTGACATAGTTATCTCTTGGTCTCGTAATGCAGCGGCTAAGTTATAAAAGATCAAGTGACTCAGCAAGGACCGTAAGATGAAAGAAAATTGACGGCTGTCACCTGATCTCTAGACATAACTCAAGGTTAGGCTTTTATCTAGCGACCTCACGAATACAGTGTTCGCGTGATCTCTAGACTTGATCGAGGTTAAGAAAATTATTCAGTGACTGAAAGAAAGCATTCATCGTGTATTCACCAGATGAGTTAGGGTTAAGAACAAAAGCGGTGTCCGGGTAAAATTGAAGGATCTGACGACTATGTTTTAAAGATAGTTCATGTTTAAATACCAGTCATTGATAAATAAAAGCTTGGCACCACCTGTAACCATTTATATTTTTAAATTCAAATATCTGAGAAGTACCAGATTTGAACAGTTATGGCAAGCCTGAGTTACAGAGAGGTAGATGGATCAAGGCGACTTGTCTCAGAGGTATTTATGGTGATGGAATTATGTGTAGAGATAGATATCTAATCGGCCAAGATATTTCAAGGATGCATTTATGATCAGAAGTGACAGAATTAGGGTTTTCTATTATTCTATGAAAATCTATGTAACCCTAATTAGATATTTTGCTCCTGCCTGTGTGCAATAAAGGAGGTGTATATATTAGTTTTCTTTTGGAGCTTTTAGAGCTCAGAGTTTACAATTGTAAAAAGAGAGGTTTTCTTTCTTAGGAGTTATCCGAGGCATTCTTTCTACCCTCTGGCTTCTGTAGTTTGTAACCTTTCATTAGGGTTTAGATATTGTAAAGGTATTTGTGACATTCTTTCTGTCCCTATGCTTTCTTGTCTAAATTTTCTCTTAATGGATTAAGTATATGTATGTTTTCAGTAATGTCTTAGGGTTCCCGATCCTTCTTTCTTTTTGCAATTCATGTGTATTCCTGTAGATGATTTGATTTGAATGATCTTGTGGGTATACTTCAACCCCCTGATAATCTATCTCATTCCTATACCTAGTTGCGGAGGTGAATGTTTGTTTGCAGGTTATAGATTGTGTCTAAATTCTTAGGAATGCTATTTGTTTTGAAATTCTCTCTTTCCCTGAATAACCTCTTTCTATTATAGACCCTTCTATGAAATATTGATGCAAACCTATTCAGTAAGCTGTGATCTCCTAGAGCTAAGTTCGTGCACTAATTTCATCCTCTATACCGTAATTCATACCATCTTTTCGGTGTATCATCTAGTAGGATAGTTTTCTTTCAGCCATTTCCCTTTCATGCATTCCTCCTATCCCTTTTCCCTCAAGATTTTACTTTCATGTCAAGAAGAGAAAATTAAGGTGATTATCCAAGAGGAACCAGCCTAAAACCTGGAGGTCTCATCTCAGTTAGCATAGGTCCCAAAACCTCGAGATGATTCCCATGTTATACTAGGTTATCAAGACCAAGAGAGCTTGAAACAAGGGTGCAAACTTAGTGTATAACAAAAACTATAGTCAATTTTTGTCTCAATTCTCTCATGCTTTCAAGCTTTTATTGCATTATTAGTATAAACTCATGTTATTTAGGATTTAATTGCATTCTCATCTTAATATAGTTTTCTTATTTGTTAGTATCTTAATTCATTGCAATTCAATCATTTTCAAGTAATTTAAATCCTCCATCTTAGCTTGGTCTATGGTTGTTGTCTCTCCAATCTGAGAGTAATTCAAACACCCCAACTAATTAGGAGGCAATAGGTCGATTCTCTATGAATTCACGAAGTGGGTAATTCATACTCATTTTCATAATTCACTTTGTGAGCAATGACTATGTTGTGTCTATGGCTAGATTAGAGGTCCACATTCAGCTATAAATAAGAGAGAGAGAGAGAGAGAGAGAGAGAGAGAGAGAGAGAGAGAGAGAGAGAAATTTTGGCTGGAGATTTTGGAAAGCTGATTATATTGGATATCTGATATTTTTAAATATCCTATTATTTTGGATATCCGATTCTATTTACTGGTGAAAAGTAAAGACAATATTCTCTACATCCTTCTAGAGAGGCACTTTTTTCTATAGAATCACGGGAATTGAGTTGTAGCGAATCACATTTTATCTTTAGAGAAGACAAAAATCCACTTTTTGCACTATAAATTTCTATTAAAACACAATAAAAACATTAAAAACAATAAAAATTTGAAGATTGAACTTACCTTAGATTCAAGCAAAATTAGATAGGGGATAAAACTGGATATCCAAAAGCCCTAGCCACGTTCAACTTTTTCATAGTGAAAATGTTGAATGCGGCCAGGGTATGCAAATATATAATTACTTGCAAATATCGGATATTCGATTAGGCCTGTGTTTTGGCTTTTCACTTGGCTAGGTGTACTGACACCCAAGCCTACTAAAAAGTCAAAAAATCCATTTGTGCAATTTTGGACGACTGAAAAGTTTATTTTTTCACATAACCACTTTTTGGCATATCATGATCCCGGACACAACCTCATAAAATTAAAATTATTTGGAAAAAAATTACAAAAAAATATGTGTCACATTCGGGCATGAGTCTACTACTTATATCTATAATCTTGTTAACAAATGTTATCATTTGATTATGATTAAGGTGGTAAGACATACACCTACTTATCTTTTTCCTAAAATTTTCGTACTACTCCATTGAAATCTAAAATTTTCACCAATTAAATAAGTTTTTTTTTTTATAGAAAAAGGGCTAGTAGTGTAGAAGCTACTTTCAATTTCCTATAGATTCTATTCTTACAAATTTTTGATATAATTTTGATAACTTGTTCAACTTTTTTCATCAAGTTGACTAACCTTGATTTGCAAGCCTTCTTGTCATCTTCAACCACTTATCCTCATCCTAACATATCTGATCATTCTCTGCCATTAGTCCATCATAAAAAATGAATTCATTAACCTTATTCAATCCACCATCTTTATCCTACATCCACACTTCTTCCTTTATCATTATCACCTCTATCTTTAATTTAGTCATCATCTGCACTTTTGGTATATCCATCTACATGCACAAATACTAGTTCCACTCAAAGGAATACTTCCTCATTTTCCATTCCTATACTAGAACACACGCAATAAAATCCTCTTTCACAAAATCATCCAGATTAATGCCAACATCAACCAAGAAACACACATATTTTATTTCACACCCTCTAGGTGATCTATGGAAAAAGTCATCATATAATTGAAACATGTTGGTTTGGAACTTTCTATCAGTAATAGGATCATCATCACAAATGATAACCCTATTCAAAACCCTTTCAGACTAATCAACAAATCTATTATCATCAATACTCTTGCTACTAACCTCTATAGTAGTAAACTCTTCGAATAACCCAACTACGTCATCAGATTTAGCATCAACTACATCAACATCCTCACTTTCAACCACAACATCAGTGCACTCTAATTTTTCATCTTTCTCATCAGATTCAATCAACTAATTAGATCCATATATACGTCACCTACTTTGTCCTTAGAAATTTTTTTCATACCTGATGTCAAAACATTCACAATCGTGCTTACCTCTACAAGTTTTACCTCATTCACCACGATAACAATAGCTTTAATTTTCCTCATTTGAACAATCCTTCTAATAATCCAAATGATCCACTTCTTGATTGGTAAATTCTAACTCAACATCTTTATCTCTTTAGTAGCCTCCACACACTCACTCTCAAGTTCAAGATTCCTCCATAAACTAACTAACAATTTTTGGATCTCATTTTTCATCCCACTTCTAAGGTCTAAAACATCTTCTCTATCCTTATACAATTCATCCTAGTCATCAATATATATCCCTTCATATGGTACAACTTCCTTGGCTTGGAGATTTGATTGCAAAATCTCAAATGCCTCCCATTCGGAAAACTATTGAACATGCTCATAGCATGCCTCAATTCGGTGATCTATCCACCAACAAGATTCCTAAACAACTGAAACAAGGTTACCAACTAGAAAAAAATATTATGTGACCCCCTTGTGAAAATCCTATGAAATTGTAGGTCAAATTGACACTCTTCCAACCCACAAAAAATACATCTAGGGCTTCACAAGATGGGGAGATCAGATCTGCTAGTACAAAACATCAACCTTACTCTAATACCATATGATGCATTCATAGAAAGAGTTTCCCCTGATGGACATAGTCCAACCATGTAGCCTAAGTCACATAGTGGAAACAATCAACAATAACAACAAGAATGAATAGAAAACATACCCATTCGAACCTTCACATTATCTTAGTTTCAAGTATTTACATTAGATTATCCAGGCATATGTTGTCTTAAACTTAAGGCACACATGCCTAATTACATACATAAATCCAAATCCATGCTTGATGCTAACCTCTAAAAGACTAACTACTGAGAGCTACCTAACTAAGAAACAAATACTACAATATATACAACTTCGTAAGCCACATGTCAGCCAAGGAGAACACATTCTCCAAAGATGAAGAAATGTGTTACAAGAAATAGGTCAGGACCCAAATCATAAGGAAAACCTCCATATTGATATGGAATGAAGTTTGAACATACAAGGATTTTGGCCAAAAGAATAAGGTCATTGAACAATGCGCCAATTAGATCTGCAAGCCATGGGAAAGCTTCACAATATTGGAAAACTTAGATTAACTACTAACATGAAGAACATAAAAGTCTGAACCAAAAATCAAGAAACCTCCATCAAGAAAAAATGGATCAAAATGTGAACCGAGACAAAGAATCCACATGATTCTTAGAAGAAGCCTTGAGGTTTACATGAGCTAATGAGCCAACTGGAAGGAATGCCACAAAAATCATTGATACTGACTAACAGAAACAATTGAAAACAAACTAAAATGAACATTATTTTTGGTGGCCAAATGATGCAGATATGGAATAAATTTCCTTGATGGAGATAGTCCAACCATGTAGCCTAAGTTACACAAAAGAAAAAATCAACAACAACAACACGAATGAATATAAAACATGCCCCTTTCGGCATTCATATTATCTTAGTTTGAAGTATTTACATTAGATGATCTAGCCACTTGTTAGATTATACATAAGGAAAACATGCTTGATTAGATACACAAATCTAAATCCACGTTGGATTCTAACCCCTAAAAGAATAACTACTAAGAGATACCTAACTGAGGAGCAGATGCTAAAATATATACAAGTTCGCAAATTGCAAGTCAGCTAAGGATATCACATTCTCCAAAGATGAAGAAACATATTACAACAAATAGGTTAGGAACCAAATCTCAAGGAAAACCTCTAGATTGATATGGAATGAAGTGTAGATACACTAGGAGGTCATCCATGAGCATAAGATCATAAAATAATGTGACAATCAGATCTTTAATCTATGGGAAAGTTTCACAAGATCAAAAAAATTAGATTAACTACTAATATGAAGAACATAAAGGTCCAAACCAAAATCAAGAAATATCTATCAAGACAAAATGGATTGTGATGAAAACCTAGACAAAGATTCCACATGATGTCTAGAACAAGTCATAAAGTTTACAGGAGCTAATGAGCCAACTTGAAGGAATTCCACAGAAATCACTAAAACTGACTAACATGAACACCTAAAAAAATGAAAGGAAAATATTTTTGGTTGATGTAATATTTCCATGAAATCTAAGATGCTCCTGCATCAGATACCCAAGGTTATTAAAAAGTGAGCCTCTAACTTTTATGTTGCATGAAGAAATCCACAACTGGTCACTAGACTTCATTTTTATCTTCAGCTTCTCAACTCTCATGGCTAAGAAAATAAATTTGAACATAAAAACTATTTTCTCTTTCCAATCCGATCTTGTCATCCTATGAACTAACAAACTCTTTGACAAATGATAATTGATTAACAACATAATCAGACACAAGATCTATACTCCTCTTCACAAACCTTCTTCTCATCTTCAGCCACTTATCTTCATCCTCACACATATGATCATTCTCATCCATCAGTCCATCAACAACAATGAATTAATTAGCCTTACTCAATCAACCACCTTTATCCTTCATCCACATCTATTCCTCCATCATTATCACCTATGTCTTCAATTCATTCTTCATCTTCACTTTCAATATATCCATCATCATGCTCAAATATTGGTTCTAGTCGAAGGAATACTACCTCTTTTTTCATCCCCACAATAGAACACATACAAGAACATACTCTTTCACAAAATCAATAAGATCGGTACCGAAATCAATCGAGAAAACCTTCTCTTTCAAAACCTCTAGGTGATCTCTATAAAAAGTCATCATCTAACTAAACATCTTAGTCTACAAATTTCCATCAACAATAGGAACAATATCACAAATGATATATCTATTCAAATCCCTCTCAGACTTATCAACAAATCCATCAGCATCAATACTCTTGCTACTAACCTCAATAGTATTAAACTCTTCAACTAAGCCAACTAGGTCATCAGACTCAACCTCAACTATATCAACACCCCCATTGTCAACCAAAAAATCAATACACTCTTTAACTTGTTCAACTTTCCCATCAGATTCAATCAATTGATTATCCACATATACCTCATCTACTTTGTCATCATAAATTCCTATCATACCCGATGCCAAAATATTCATAGGTGTCCTTACCTCAAAATATTTTACTTTCTCGACTGTGGAAACCTTATCTTTCCTTTTCCTCCTTTGAACAATTCTTTTGATAGGCTAAACAATCCACCTCTTGATTGCTAAATGCCAACTCAACATCTTTAGCTCTTTAGTAGCCTCCACACACTCGCTCTTAGGTTCAAGATTCCTCTACAAACCAACTAATGCATTCTAAATCTCTTTAGTCATCCTAACTCTAAGGTCTTCAAACATCTACTCTATCCTTCTAGGGTTCATCCTAATCAGTGGCATCACTCCCTTTTGTTGGTGAAACTACCTTGGCTTGGCGATTTGACTACAAGATCTCAATTCCCTATCATTCGAAGATCTATTGAACATGCTCATGACCTACCTTGATTCATAAATCTATCCATCAAGTAGATGCCTAAAAACATCAACAAAGGTTACCAATTGTAATAACTCTTCACAATCCACTTGTGCAAGTCCTCTATAATTGCGGGTTAGATCCACACTCTACCACCCCACAAAAAACACATCTAGGGCTTTGCAAGCTCGGGAGATCAGATCTACTAGCACAAGAACATCAACCTTTCTCCGATACCAAATAATATAGTTATGCCAAGAGTTTCCCCAATGGATATAGTCCAACCATGCAACCTACATCACACAATAGAAATAATCAACAACAAAAACAAGAATGAATAGAAAACATTCCCATTTAGGCCTTTGCATTATTTCATTTTCAAGAATTTACAATAGATTATGTAGCCACATACCAACTTACACTTAAGGCACGTATTTTTGATTATTTAAAAAAGTATAGATGCATTATGAATGCTAACCTTGAAAAGACTAACTACTGAGAGATACCTAAGTAAGGAAAAAATACTACAATATATACAAGTTCACAAGGCACAAGTCATCCAAGGAGATTATATTCTCCAAAGATGAAGAAATGTATTACAAAAAATAGGTCAAGACCCAAATCATTAGAAATAGGTCTCTAGATTGATATGGAATGAAGTATGAATACACAAGGAGGTTGGCCATGAGAATAATATTATCAAATAATACACCAATTAGATTTGCAAGCCATAGGAGATCTTTACACAAATGGAAAACTTGGATTATGATGCATGAGAATGTTGTGTTTCATGGCAATCTTGCATCAAGCATAAATATTTTCCTTTTAGTTTGTTTTCACTTGTTCCTATTAGTCAGAGTCAATGATTTATGTGGCATTCCTTCTTGTTGGCTCATTATCTCGTGAGAACCTTATGGATAATTTTGGACACCATGCTGAATCTTTATTTGGGTTCACATCTTGATCCATTCTATCTTGATGGATATATCTTGAGTGTTGGTTCAGACCTTTATGTTCTTCACATTAGCGGTAAATATGATGCATAATTTATTTATATGTTTAATTAGTTCCTTAGCCTCTTCCTCTATTAATAAAATTAATATTTTATTTATTTAATTAATTCATGAGCCTTTTCTTTCTAAAACTAAATAAATTTAATCTATGTAGGAGAGTGAGCTCTACATTCATCTATATTTCAAGATGATGGCTTATGGTTCAAGATATAATGCCTATGTTTATTACATGTTGCACTATTATTTTTTTAGGTCTTCTACATTGTAGATGATATGTTTGGTAGCTGTGATTTACTAATAGTGATGTTTTTTTATTAGGACTAGTCTAGAGAATTCTCTACATTGATCCACAATGTTGTGTCTAGTTATGAAGTTTGGAGGAAATCTTTAGTATGTTTGTCTAGTACTCTAGCTTAGATTTCAAGTTTTTTTTTCCTTGCAAGTGAAGTTGTGATGTTTTGTGTCTTAAAATTTTTGTTTGTGTTGGTTTCAAGATGAATCGGTTAGTTTATCTTAATGGATCAAATTTTTTTATTCTATATATACATTGGATGTTGAGTTAAGATGTTAGTATGGATCTTATCATGTTGTGTGAAGATTTTCATCAACTTATGTGCATTGGTTAATATTTTGGGAGGACTATATAACATTCTATATTACTTATCTACATGTTAAATTTCATGTCATATTTGGAAGATGTGTTATTATTGTAAATTCATTTGGAACAACTTAGGAAGATGTGTTGTGATGTATTTAGATCCACTTTATCTCCTAAAGAGGAATACACTTACTACAAGTGTTCATGGTAGCTGACATGATTTGAATTATGATTTTTCTATATTAAGCCAGCCTAATGAAGGTCTTTTATGATTAAGTTGATATATATAGATGTTCATGTGTGTCAAATATGCATGGATTATGAGTATGGATCAGTTTTTAAGTTGTGAAATACAAATATCAGTTGTGATGCACTTTCATTCTTATATAATTGAGATTGACAAAGTGGCTTGAAAGTCTATTGTATCTTGCTCTAAGGTTGTGCACGTTATCCTACAAGTGTTTCTAGAGCAGTGAACTCCTTTGTAACAAGCCTAAAACAATATTATAGTTAGTGATTTATATATTGAGTTTATTCTCATCGTGGTTTTTTCCCACATTGGGTTTTCCACATAAAATGATGGTGTTTGTGTGCATATTTTTCATTGCTTTATCTTTCTTTATTCTTTATTTAATTAAAGATAAGTAATATAAAATTATGGTTGAATATGTTTAAGTTTGTGTTCAAGACTAATTCACTCTCTTCCTAGTCTTGTGGTGTGTTCAAAATGAACCTAATACAAGTCAGCCATCAAGGAAAAAATAACAAATCTCGTGAGAGGTGAGATTGAGAAGAAGAAAAAGAAGAAGATGAAGAAACAAGATTTTTTTATCAAAGCTGGGAAATTATAGGAGCCAAGGTTCCCAAAAATGTACAAAAAAGTTCTCTTTCATCATTCCTAAAAGAGTAAGGGAATAATGACCATTCTTCCTTCTGCAAACTACCATCAAACATATAATATCTTCCATAATTGCAATACTAGGGGAAGCATGAGATTACTCCACAACTACAAGATAAAAAGAAATTAAAAGAGGGGTAACCAACAACTATAAGAGAAGATGGTAATAATGAAGGATTAGCCTATGCGACTAGAGATGGACTAGGAACATAAGGAATTTTATAAGGAACATCAAATAATGATAGGGTCACATTTGGATCATTTTTTGGAAAAGAAACTTGGTCTATTTCTCTCTAAGTTGAACTTAACTAGGTTTAGTCCAATTAGTGACATTTCCATACACCTTAGTTTTTAGTTTTTCCCAGTCAAAACTATACTAATACTAGCTAAGTCCAAAGATGGGTTTTTTCACTTTTTATATCACCTTATTTTTGAGTCGCACATAATGAGATTTTCCACATATTTAGTTAGGACATCAATTACATAGTTATAACATAGGCTAGTTTATTTTATAAAATAAATAAATAAGTATTTAGTGATAAAGCATAGTTAGTTTCCATTGTGAACTACTCCCATTATGGTAGTTTGGATCATTACATTAATGGGAAGGATTTATAAAAGTCATCTTGATATGAGTGTAAATAATCTCAAATGCAATAATAATATCATTATAGTTTGAGTTCTTACTATGAAAAGTAAAATCTAGATTATCTATATAAGTTTTATTCAAAACCATACATACAACACATCATCGGAACGTGTCCTACACTTACATAGAGGTGATTAGATTACTCATCTCCCTATTTACCTCACCCTTTTTAATATGTTCAAGTGGATATCGTGTAATTATAATATTATTAGAATATAGTTATATTATATGAATCCTTATTATATATTGAATATGAGGGTTATATATGACTTCAATTTATATGATTAGTAAGATGACTTGGATTTCCAAAGAGTATTGTCATATATAGAGATACTAAGTTTCTAAGCCACTTTTGGTAAGTTACATTATGGAATATGTTGAGGGAGACCTTAGAATTTAATTTAAGATACCATATATAAAATAAATGTATAGGTAGTGGTTATTTATAGAAGTTTGGGAAATCTTATAATAAGTTTTGTGGGGAACAAACTAGCATGTTGAGATACTTGGTTCAAACAAGATAAATTTGAATTCAATAAATTATTATATTAGTCTATTAATAAGAACCCCTTTTAAACTATGTATGGGAAATCTCTAGAAGGTTTTGTAGATTTATTGGAGGTTATTGATGGAGGTTATTGTAGATAATAATTTTGCACAACACATGAAGGAAGTGCATGCACATTTGAAACAAAAGTTGAAATATATAATAGTAAATATAAGGAAATGTATAAGAAAAAATACTTAATTATTATAAAAAAATTGGTCATGACACATAAATGAAAGAAAAATATCACCTCAAAGGATGTACAATAATTTAAAGCTAAAGAAGATTTTCCCTTTTAAAGTGTTACAAATATGTTGTAGATCTCTATAGTTTTTATTGACCATTAGTGTTTCACACTTAGTCATTCACCTAGGCAATGATGGTCGGTCATCACTGCGACCGAGTCATTTTGTAAAGGCCAAGTTTTGTATTGTATACTTACCGAGTAGTAGTACTGCTGAGTAAAGTCATGGTCACTATATGTTTGTAACATGCCGAGAGTATAGTTAATGCTGAGTTACATATATCAATGATTACTGAGTGACAGAGAAGTTCAACCGACGCCAAGTACAGTTTATGCCGAGTGCCAGGAATAACTTTTTGCCGAGTTAGCCAAAATTGACATACAAGTTTGGAATGGCACAATGATCGAGGTAAACCATTTTTGGTGATAATAATGTTTTGTATTTTGTCTATTGAGGTAATTACAGAGGTAATTACACATCCATATTGTTATCATTGATCCCTATGTAAAACCTAGAGCCAATCAGAAAATTGTATAGTTAAGGCGGCAATAGAAATAAATCTAATCCGTAGATCTTGAAACGGTAAAACATTTTTGTTGTTATATAAGGGCAAGATCTAGATCAGAGATAAGAGTGTGAATTAGAGAGATAAGATTGAATTAGTATGAGAAAATGATCAGAGAAGTATATTCAGAATAGCGAAGTATTCAGACAGAGTTTAGTGGCCGAGCTAAGCAGTGAAAGGATAGAATCAAGAAAGATCAGATAGAAGAGATCAAAATATAAAGTAAAGAGGAGATCTATAATCTGCATACTAGTGCAAACTGAAAGATCAGGTACAGAGACATTTTGACCAGTGTATCAGGGTAAATCTCTTTACCGAGTGCTTACTTTATTGTAAGTTTATAAATCCTTTAACAAGGTATACTATACAAGTCTTTTTGCTTTTAACCGAGCAGACCTTTCATAGGGTAGATCATGATTTGATCACATTTTGTAAGCCTTAATAGGAAAAACTTATTATTGTAGTAGTGAAGATTTGTGGGTGTCATCCCCACCCCAGTTTTACCTTGCAAGGGTTTTTGGGTTACCAAAATCTTGGTGTTATGAGTAATTTCATGCATGCTGCTTTATATGCTTTGTTGCTTACTATGATCAAATTTTGTTTATGTTATGCATAAAGTTTTATCAGATCAAAGGATAAAAGTAGGTAATATCTGATTCACCCCCCCCTCTTAGTATTACTTTCCCACTTATATTTTCAACAATTGGTATCAGAGTAGTAAGGTTTCTCTTAAGGAAGTTTAACCACTTGAGGAAAAAGATCTTAAAATGGAAGCTTACAAACTGGGAAAGATCATAGAGAATCAAAAGATTGAAGTATAGCTGGCATTGCAGCAACTGGAAGTAGCCAGAGGAGAATTGAAGAAATCTTTGAGCAAGAGAAGAGAGATTGCAATTCAACAGAATGAGCCACAATACAAAGAGGAAGACATCTCTGGACTATTTGACAATGGTAACTCTACCGAGAGTGATAAAGCTATAAAGGACCTACTGGATAAAAATACCATACTAAATGATGACATCAAAACTCTAAGGAGAGAACAAGAAATTCAATCTGTCAGACTTTGTGAATTAGTGGAATAGAAAAAGAAAGCTGAAGATGATAAGACAATGGCTGAGGAAGAAAAAAGAAAAATTGCAATCAGACTAGATGAAAGAACAAGTGACATGTAAAGATTGACTAATAATCAACTAGACATGGTAAATCAACTACTGATGGTTAATCAGGAATTGGGCAGAAAAGATATGGAAATCAATCAACTAAGGTTTGAGAATGATCAATTGAAACATGATTTGAGAACTGAAAAATAGATCAATGAAAGGATGAACAAACCCAATGAAGCTGCAAAATATTTTGAAGAACTGTTAAGATCACCTAGAAGATCCAGTGATAGATCAGGACTTGGACTGAATGAACATTCATCTACTGAAGAAGGAGAATCATCAATGAATGGAGAACAAAAGATGGCTAAACCAAAGAACACCAAACCCACATGTCATCACTGTGGAAAGCTAGGACATACAACCAATATTTGTAGAAGCAAACATGGTAAGTCTGATTCTAAGCCTAAGTTTAATGGACATTATTTTAACTACAAGAAGCATGGACATCAAGCACATGAATGTAGATTCAAAGCTAGTAATTCATCCACCTCACTCAAGTTTCAAGGAAGTTGTTTCAATTGTCATAAATATGGGCATAAAGCATTTGAATGCAGATCAAGACCAAGGTGGTCATCAAATGAGAAAACAAAGCCAGTCACAAAGCACAACTGTTACAATTGGGATTACAACACCTGGTATAATTGCCATTATTGTGGCAAGTATGGACACATCAGAGAAAATTGCATGAAGAATCACTTTAGAGGTAAATCCAAAAATTGGATGAATGGAAGCATGGTTTGTTACAAATGTAACAAGGTCAGTCATTTAAAGAAAGATTGCAGATCACCTATGCCAATGAATGAAAATTAGAATGGAGGTATTCATGAGAAACTAGAGAGTCGGATGGAAAAGACACGGAGGAAGAAAGAACAAGAAAACTCAAGAAAAGCTAGCACATCAGCGATCACCCAATCCAATGGATCAGGTGATCACACTTCTTCTAATTAAGCTTGAAAGGTATGTTCGGAACTAAGTCTTGCAAAGCCTTATCTTTCATCAGTTCCTAACATAGAACCAAGAAAAAGTCCACATCAACATAGATAAAGGTGCACTAGGACATATGTGAGCAAAATAGAAAATTTCACTTTTCATGCTGAGCATCAGTGTCAACGACCAAGCTATCAATGCATGCCGAGCACCTGCTATGGCTGAAATGCTATGTATGCCGAGCTGTATCGCAATGGTTATATCGACCGAGCTTGTGAGTTTGCCGAGACAGCTGTAATCTACCTAAATCTGTACCAAGCACTTATGAGGCCTTAATCGTATTTTTTCGGATTCTATAAAGTGGAAAGTTGTCGTTAATTTCATTTCACCATGCTATTCAAGATTTTAGAGAGCAATTTAGAGTTTGAGCAACCAGATTAAGCAAAGCAATTCTGAATTCTCTCAGCGTGCCGTTGGCAAAATTCATCTACAGGGTTATTGACAAAAAGGTACTTTACCAAGAAAATATTTTCTTTTCGAAAATTACTATTTAAAATGGCACCATCTTCATCTGCACCAGTCAAGAAACAAGGAATGGAAGTGGGTAAAAGCACAATAAGCTGTCACCCTTTTACAAAGGAAAAGGCTAACAAAATCAAAGTTGTTCAACTTCAATAGTATAAAAATGACATTTATGTTAGGAATTTAAAGATGATGTAAACTAATTAAATTTGATAAAATGGATGAATTTTATGATTAATATTTTTAATAATTTTTTTGAATAAGAATTTATATGTTTTTTAAATTTTTTAAGATGATTTTTCAGTTGTTGAAAAATGCTGAAAATTAGGGGTCTAGTTCTCACCAAAAAATTATATGTAAATAACCATTTTTTACCCTAATTTCAAAATATTTCATAAATGACATATATAGCTAGTGCATGAAAAAATAAAAATTAGTTTTTGACCTATATTTTCTCTTTTATAACAATTCAACTTCCAATTCACTGAAAATGATAGTTTTCATCTCGCAACATATTTTTCATAACAAATCTATCCCAATCAAAAAAAGAAATATATATTCTTGAAGAGGACTCTCTCATCTAGTGCACCATATGTTTTTCAAATTTATTGAATATAATTTACTATTTTTTTCTTTCTCCAAATCAACTTCTCCTTGATGTTAAAATACCCACTTGCAATATTTTTCAATTACAATAAATTATGTCTAATTAAAACACTATAAAATATATATAAGGATATTCTTGACTTTGATCTCTACAAAAGGGTATTTTTTTATTTGAAAAAAAATATCATTAAAAATATTAGGAGTTATTGAAACATCACTTTTCTAAAATAATTTTATTTTTATGGTAATTGGACCCAAACTTGTATAAAACATGCATTTAATAGATATTTCCAATTGGAAAAGTTAAAGAACTTATCTAACTTACCTAGAATGAATCTAGCTAGACCATATGTTTGACCAAAATTAATTTTTAGTTAGAAATACTAAAATTCAACTGTGCTGATAAGTTAGCTTAAAAGGTGACACCTGACTGTGCTTTAACCCAAGTTTTCAATGTGCAACTTGTAAGGAATGAAGTTTGCAAACTGAGGGTATTCAAGACAATGTCAGAAAGTGCTGTTAGAGGAGATTCGAATGGAGCCCTATCATCTATTCCAGAGAATGTGTTATTGATGAATGACGTTAGGTCTTTCTATATGTGCAAAATTGGAGAAATTGGTGATTATGAGATCAAGGAAGCATATGACGAACTGTGTGTCAATGAAGTACTGAAGCTGGAACATAAGGTTGTTGCCGATCAAGGGTTAGTGCATGCCCTAAATTTCCCACAAAATTTCAAAGTGGAATGGATCAAGATCATTTTGGGTTGAGTACACGACATGCAGTTATGGTTGGAAGATGGACCGGTGAAGATCACAAAGGAAATGATACACAAGGTCACTGGTTACCCTACAATTGATGGGAAGAGAATGATGAAATGTGTAGGAAAATAGGATATTCAAGAAAACACCTAGGCAGTTTGGAACAAACGTGGCATGACAATTTCCACCATTACCAATCCAGAAATTGACTTCACTGTTAGAGTCATCTCGCACAAGTTTTATCAATCCAGTCGGTTGGACAACGTCCCCTGTATGGCAGTGGACCAGGCATGGAAGATTATTAAGAAAGGGCACACATATGACCTTGCCGAGCTCTAGTTGACTCAACTTGTCGAGAATTTGAACTCCATCTGGACGGTGAAGAACTCTATGTGTAAGTTTGGTTCCCTAGTGATCTGTATATTCTTTTATGTTAAGAAGTGTTTTCCTACACATGGTGATGTCACATGGGATAAGAAGAAGCCCATTACAGTTCAAATTAATGATTTCATAAACTAGATTGGTGATGATTTTGAAGGGATTATGGATAATTATTTCATTGAGTTTAAGAATAAGATGAGGAATAGGACTAGAATCCCTGTGTCTTTGATTGAGAAATACATCAAAGATATATGTTTTCTGGTAGACACAAACTTTACCTATGCATAGGCAGTCCTACCTAGGGTTTCATGGTTAATGCCATTACCCTATGAACTCAACATAGATGAAGCTACTACAGCAATCACAACCCTCTTAGTTGAGGAAATTGATACAAAGGCACCCTACTTTGGAACATTTGAAGAGGCCAAATCCAAGATTTCTTTGGGATTATTGGCTGCCACCACTGAAAGGAAAAGAAAGAAAATAGTGAGAAATCTGGAGGAATATGTTAAAGAATCTGAGAAGGATGCACCATTAGAGTTGACCCAAGGATTGGGAGAAGATGAACTGAGTGCAACTAGTAGTAGTGAGAAAGAAGAAGAGGAAGAGAAGAAACTAGTAATTGTCGAGTCCCCGCCAAAGAGAAGAGTGTTGAAATGAAAAGTGTCAGTGACACCATCACTAAGGCCTCAGACTAGAAGAGCTACTACCAAGACTCCTAAGAAGACTCCTCCATTTGCAAAGTGAAAATCTACTCAACCCAAGGCAGTGCCGACCAAGGTTATGAAGAAACTGAGAAGGAAACTTGTTCTAATTGAAGATGATGAAGAAACAAAAAGTGATGAAGCAATAAAGGGGAAGGCTACACAAAAAGGTACACATAAACTAACTGTTGATGAGTTATGTCTTAAGCTCACTAAAATAGCAATAGTAGATGAGGCAAAAAGATTAAAGTTTGGCAAAATGAGTATTGGAGATAAAGAGAAAGTTGAGGATGCTATCCTTGAAATGTTATGCATTTTCAAGATGTTGCGAATTGAGATTGAAAATAGAATTCCAAAGGAATTATGCAATAGGTTCACATAGAAATGGGAGTGTGCTCTGCAAACAGAGAAGGAAATCAGGGAGAGTACACTAGCACAAGTTGAATCCACTCTCACCCCTGTAGACATCAAATAGACAATTGAGCAATATAGAGGCAAGTTTGATCCTAAAATAAGGGCCTATCACATTCTTCAACACAAGGTTGAAGATCTTGTGCAAGAAAGTTTAAAAATTTGGAAGGTATTGTATGGTTTGTTACCCGCTCCTAATGAAGAATAGGATGAAGAAAAGAATGAAGGAAATAATGAAGGAAAAGATGCTACCACTTCAACAGTTGTTGAACCTGACATCAAGAAAAATAAAATGGAGACTGATACTCCTAAGGAAGTGAAATCACATGATACATTTGAGGTTCACATTGTTGACATACCAGAGGAGAGTCTTGTTAAGAATTCATTCTTAACTGAGGATGATTTAAAGAACATGAAAGCAACTGACACACCCCTACCCGATAGCAACACTGTACTATTGCAAGTCATGGATTATCCCACCATTATGAGCACACAATTTGCCAATGATAATCCTAATCTACCTGGTTTTTCTACTATTGATCAGTTAGTCGGTACAAGTCCTACTGAGGAACCCATCAAGTCGGTACCACTAACTCAATCTACTGAGGTAGAAGTTAATTCATTAGACAATATTCAAAGTCCTCCTAAGGAAGAACACAGCACAGAAGAACAAAGAAGCAAATTAGATAAACAAGCTATTAGCCCTCATGCCAAGGAGAAGGAGAAAGGAGAAGAAAACATAAAAGGAAAACTCATTGAAGAACAAGAACCAAAGGAACAAGAGGCAATAAAAGCTCTTGTACAAATTTTGAGTGGAAGCACTCCATCGAGAGGACAATAGGAGAAAAATGAGGTCACAATTAATGAAGTAATTGTTATTCCGAAATGGGATATAGATAATCTTTCCTATGAGCAACTGCAGATCATGAAAGATTTGTTGACAAGAAAGAGCAGACAAGTAGAACTTCGAAGAGAGCATCAACAAAAACAAGTTCTTCATGAAATTAAAGATATATTTAATGAAGTATATGACTTATCAGATGTAAATAATTCCATTCCTATATTAGAACAACTTGTAAACATTGTTCAGAAAGTCAATAATGAAGTTAGCTGTGTAAGTGATAAGTTATTTGAATGGTCAGAAAGAAGGTTTAAAACCAAAATGCTAGATAAGATATCTGTCAAGATTGTAGTAAAATAGGTTGAGCTATCCAAATTAGTAAAGGAGACTGAGGGATTAGTTGTGAATGGACAGTCTCTATTGGCCAAGATATGTAATGTTGAACTATTCATAGAGGAAAATCAACAATTGCTTGAGACTCTCAAGAAAGAAATCAAAGCTACAAGTCAGTCCCTGACCTTGGATGTAGACACCAGTGCTGCACATTATGTAAAAATCATGCAGACATAAGGTAAGTTAGTCGAGCTGATGGCTAATGATGGTAAGATTCATTCTCGCCTACTCTCTATTCAAACTATGTTAACATCGGATCTAGAGGCTATACAAAGAAGATTAGAAAAGGCTAAAACATTGATCCAGAGTGATCCACATCTGTCCACAACCAAGAGCCTTATCAGTTTAGCTACTGATTTAGAAGTGCGGATAGAAGTTTTGAACCTTGCTTCAACTGCTTGGACCGATGCACTCTACATGATCACGGTGCTACATAAACCTTTTCTAGAGAAAATTTGTGAACTACCTATTGATGAAGAGATTAGTCATGTAAAAAACAAGGAGTAATCATCATGACACGAGTCCAGACAAGGGCAGAACAGGGATAGGCAATAAAATTTTGAATGTGTATATATATCTTAGGGGGACTATTAGGCTAGTACAAACATTTTTGTAAATTGTGTATACCAATGTCATGACAAAGTGTTTTTGCCACTAATGTCAAAGGGGGAGATTTTAGATCTCTATAGTTTTTGTTGACCATTAGTGTTTCACACTTAGTCATTCACCTAGGCAATGATGGTCAGTCATCACTGTGACTGAGTCATTTTGTAAAGGCTGAGTTTTGTATTGTATACTTACTGAGCAGTAGTACTGCTGAGTAAAGTCACGGTCACTATATGTTTGTAATATGCCAAGAGTATAGTTATTGCCGAGTTACATATATCAATGATTACCGATTGATAGAGAAGTTCAACCAATGCTGAGTACAGTTTATGTCGAGTGCAAGGAATAAATTTTTGCCGAGTTAGCCAGAATTGACATACAAGTTTGGAATGGCACAATGATTGAGGTAAACTATTTTTGGTGATAATAATGTTTTGTATTTTGTCTATTGAGGTAATTACGCATCCATATTGTTATCATTGATCCCTATGTAAAACCTAGAGCCAATCAGAAAATTGTATAGTTAAGGTGGCAATAGAAATAAATCTGATCCGTAGATCTTGAAACGGTAAAACATTTTTGTTGTTATATAAGGGCAAGATCTAGATCAGAGATAAGATTGTGAATCAGAGAGATAAGATTGAATTAGTATGAGAAAATGATCAGAGAAGCATATTCAGAATAGCGAAGTATTCAGACAGAGTTTAGTGGCCGAGCTCAGCAGTGAAAGGACAGAATTAAGAAAGATTAGATAGAAGAGATCAAAATATAAAGTAAAGAGGAGATCTGTAATCTGCATACTAGTGCAAACTGAAAGATTAGGCACTGAGACATTTTGACCAGTGTATCAGGGTAAATCTCTTTATCGAGTGCTTATTTTATTGTAAGTTTATAAATCCTTTAACAAGGTAGACTATACAAGTCTTTTTGCTTTTAACCGAGCAGACCTTTCATAGGGTAGATCATGATTTGATCACATTTTGTAAGCCTTAACAGACAAAACTTATTGCTACAGTAGTGAAGATTTGTGGGTGTCATCCCCACCCCAGTTTTACCTTTCAAGGGTTTCTGGGTTACCAAAATCTTGGTGTTATGAGTAATTTCATGCATGCTGCTTTATATGTTTTGTTGCTTACTATGATCAAGTTTTGTTTATGTTATACATAAAGTTTTATCAGATCAAAGGATAAAAGTAGGTAATATCTGATTCACCCCCCCTCTCAGTATTACTTTCCCACTTATAGTTTCAACATAAGTTTGGAGAATATGTATATGAAATTAATGTATCAAAATGTTTACACATCTTATTGTTGTTTAGCATAGCTAATGTACTCATATCATGAAGTTAAAGGTGTGGGAAGGATACATCCTCACTACAAGAGCCATAATAGAGCCATTAAGCCTTAGAGGTGTCTAAAGATTAGTTAGATAAAATTATGAGCGTTGAGCTAGATAAATAATACAACAAATATTTAAAAGAATATTTGGTTTGGTGGAGGGGTAGAGGAGTTGTTTGAATCATTCAGTTATTTCTAATGATGAGGTGGGTCCATTGGGGTGTCAAGGACAACCTTCCATTCTTTTTTAATTGTGAGTATTATACACAAAATTATGTAACTTAGGATGTCTAATGCAAGAGCATCTAAGTTTTGAGAAATCTTTTATAACCCAAAAAATATTGTATGCTATATTATGTAGGTCATGTTGATTTTTGATCTATTTCACAGTTTGTAGATTTTCATCACAAAGAATAGTTTCCACTACTAGGGTATTTTCAACTCAATTGATATTCCAATTATATCTCATATTGAAGATCAAGGTAGCATATTATAGTGGTCCACCTTTGTGGTAAAAAGTAAATATATTTTCAAATCTTAATTGGTTTGTGGGATTTTCATAGATGGACCAACACCAGGATTCAAAGCATAGATCTTAGCACATCACATATACCCTACATGTCCCCTTTATTGGAAAACTATATTGTGTTAAAG
The DNA here is from genome assembly GCA_027943335.1 of Chamaecyparis obtusa. Lineage (NCBI taxonomy): Eukaryota > Viridiplantae > Streptophyta > Pinopsida > Cupressales > Cupressaceae > Chamaecyparis > Chamaecyparis obtusa. Next base: position 1,675,951 of record BSBK01005860.1, read on the forward strand.
GACTTTGATGGTTTTGTAGTAATAATTAAATGTTTCATTGACTTGCAAAATTTTAATCATTTCGAGAAGAGCTAAATAGATGAGCAATCGTGATCCTCAGATTAGTAGGAGCTTGTCCTTTAAAATGGTCTATATAAATATGAATAATTTTCATAAAAATAGGTGGCGAACAAGAGAACAAATTTGAGTAACATGATTAGATTTCTCTATGTATTGTAATTCAAATGTTGTCTACACACACATGTTATTATAACAAGCATGTTTATACATAAATTTGTAAGCCGTATGAATCAAAACATGTATATATATCAACTTTAAAATTAATAAATATCAAAATAACATCTAATTCTTTTTTATATCCATCAATTTCAATTCAAATTTATTTAAATCTAATGAGTTTGTGTGATATCTTTACCAGCCTAGATTGTATATAGACTATATTAAAGTAAAATATTTTAACACGGATTTTATGATAAATATTTTTCTCTGTTGAAGAGTAAAAAAAAGAACATAGCACATCACATAATGAGGTTTAAAGGTTTGGAACAAGCTTTATTTAAGGAATCAAAAAATAATCTTAATCTGCTAATGTCACGACCCCCAAAATTCACTAAGGAGAACCGTATAATCTCTCTTCATTTATTCCCTCACACAAAGTCCTATATATCTATTCGACAAGGACTGTATTTAGTAAACTTAATCCAAATGGATAATACATTAATCACACAAGCATTCTTGATTGATAAAAACTCTTTGAGGACACAGTTGAAAGGGTTAAGAAATTCATATTTTATAAACTGCTTAGCAACTATACAATATATCTGTAAGCAGATTGAGAGCATGAACATTTGCATGTTTAGAGAAAAACACAAGAGTGGAGAACCTTTATTTTACAGACAGATGGACAACCCACATTTATTAGAGGTAATAGCTAACTATATATGTATAAGGAAGCCTGCATGAGATGGCAAAGCAACATTAGTTAGCTGCCTTCTTATTTCTGTCCTCCAAAGAGATAACCAAGAGAAGACCCTCCACCTGGTACACTCTGAACTTTTGTCGAAGGTCGTCCCTGAAATAATATAACATCAAATATTAAAATTATTATAAAAAGAATCTCAATAATGTCCATGACACTAACAGTCTAAAAGATCAAAAACCACATTTAGAAAAATCATAAAGATAGTTCTTCTTCATGGTTTTGATCAGTATTCTAAATTATGCTTCTCAGTGTCTTAAATGTAATCCAATGAAAGAGAAGAGATTTCCACAATCTATGATAATCATCATTAAGAGTTTTTGGATTTGATTGTGCTGTAAGTTTTTTTCATCAACGATTCAAATCACACTTCATGATCTATCATCAGAATGAGCATAAGAGAGCACAAGGAAATGAATATTAACTTTCTCAGATCTGCAACTTTATTCATTTTCCTTGTGCTCTCTTATGCTCATCCTAACGATAGATCACGAAATGTGATTCGAAACGAATCAAATTCAAAAACTTTTAATAAAAGTAATACAATGATTTCAAGAAAAAAAAAAGTAAA